>VWZF01004983.1:90648-180519 GCA_013396755.1 Sclerurus mexicanus
CGGGACAGGCCTGCCGGGACAGGCCTCTCGGGACAGGCCGCCCGGGACAGGCCTCTCGGGAGAGGCCGCCCGGGGCACCCAGCCCTGCCCCCGGGCCAGCGCCGCCCTGTCAGCAGCCCGGGGCGCTCCGTGCCGCGTCCAGCCCTCCCTTAAACACCGCCGGGCACCGCGACTCCGCCACCGCCATGGGCAGCTCGCTCCAGTGTCTAATCCCCCTTTTTGTGAAGAAATCCCTCCTGCTGCCCCAGCTCGGCCGGCCCTGGTGCAGCTCGGGGCCATTCCCTCTCCTGCCGCCGCGGGTCACCTGGGGAGGAGGCCGAGCCCCCCGGCCGGCCCCTCCGTGCAGGGCTGTGGGGTGCTGGGTCACCCCGAGCCGCCTCCAGGCGAGAAATACAGAGACACAAAATTCTCCCACCAACTTCTGCTCAGCAAGGTGTTTTTGCAGCCTTCTCAGCCCTCTCCCCTTTCCTCACCTTTGAGACCTTCCCCTTTCCTCTGACATTAAAGCAACAGTTGTTTAGATAAAGCTATTTATTGTCATAGCAAATTGTTTGTTTGGGTTTTTTTGTCTTACTGTATGACAGTGGAAACGTTCAAGAAGCAAGTATTTAAACTCGTTTTGAATGAATATGTAGGCAGGCGTCTTCCACATTTAATAGCAACATAATCAACTGCGAATGACAACCCTTTGTCAAAATTCAAGCCCTCTTAGTTCAGCAGGTATTTATATTTTAGGATATTCCTGCTGAGTTTTCAATGCTATCTTGCTAATAGCAGACTCCATATTAGTCTCCTTTTGACTGCATACTAACAAGCAATTATTGAAAGAATTTGTAATTTGCACAGGCATAAATGGACCTTTTCAGGAGTCTTCTCTTTAGCATATCATTTTCTTAGATGGACAACTAGCACAAAAAAACCCCAGTGGGCTGAAGAAATATCCTATGTCTCCGGGAGAATGGCACTAGTAGCACTTTGATGGGCTGGTGCACCAGCACACGATATCAGTATTTCTCTATTGGCACAGCAGTTCCAGTGTGTGCAGCCATAGAGACTGAGAATTCAGGCTCCAGGGATCTCTGGTTATGCAATGGTATAATACAACATATGTGGGTGGGTGTAAGCCTGAACCCAAAACAGCATGGCTGCTGAAGATATGCTGCATCGCCGGTGCTCATGCCGCTGTTCCCTCGCGGGTTCACTCACTATGTGTTGAATATTCTGCCGTAGACAAGGCAAAAAGATTTTTTTTTTTGCAAACGTATCTGAAATTATCTGAAGTACAAGCTCTGTGGTTGACATTTTGTAGCTTCCTGCAGAGGATTCTCACACCCTACGCTAAAAACAGTGTTGTTTATTCAGAGCATCTCACAGTCTCCCTGTGTAGCCTGTTGATTTGTTGCTCGTGTGGATGGTAAGAAGGAGGGGCAGAATTCAGATTTCACTGACAACATTAGGTTTATTACTTCCTGACTTATAAGTGCCTACTAGTGGGATCTGTATATTTTGTGTAGAGAAATGTAGTAGATGATTGTATTAGTGTAACTAAGTTTACAAATTTTTAAAGGACTGAGTAAAGAAGCTGAAATTGATAATAGAGGTTTTGTTACTGTGATGTGAAGAGCCCTGTAAACTAAGTAGGTAATATAATGGTAGATCCATAATAGTTCAACAGAATGGGATGATGTCCTGCAGTCAGGTTTGTGACAGAGTAAGGGAAGTGTGTGTTATGTCGCCCTTTTACTGCAGAGAGACATCCTAGGAAATATGCTGGCAATCCACACCAGAGTTCATGGTGACTGTTCAGGGAAAACAAGTTTTCCTCATCAAAATCAATATCCAGCAGATAGTCGCATTTTGTTCTGGTCATGTCAGTGTTGAAGTATAACTCAATATAGTGATCTCTCAGCAAATTTTTTACATTACTTTACCTGCCAGCTGTTAATTATCAATATACCTCCATTAACTAAAGCACCACCCTTGCGTTAAGCTGGCTCCGCCAGCCATGTTTGTTCCATGTAGTCTTAATCTACTGGCCAACATTGTGGGCTTTCTCATTTTATTATGAGCACTACAGAATGACATATTTTAATTACTCATTTGGCTGTAGTAGTTTGAGTGTACAGGAAGCACTTCCTTAGTTACCTGTAGAAATCTTATTTTAAAAAAAGCAAACTTCAGTTTGATTACAGGAAGATACCAGTTAGTTCTATTGATTACAATCAATGGGCAAAGATGATTTAAAAACTCATTGTCAGTTCATATTTAGAGTACGTGTTCAATATAATTTCTATAGTTTTGTTGTTGCATAGGTCTGGGGTTTTTTCAGTTGCTCCTTAAATGTAATTTCTTAACTCTATTTTTTTTTGTTTTCAGCTGGGTGGCTATCTGGATCCCAAGTGAAACATGGTTCTTCAACTGTGTGCCATTGGTACCAATCCTGCTGAAGTCATGAAGTAGCTGGCTTAATGAATCATTAATCAAATTAAAAACATTTTATTTTTATGCCATTTTATTTCTGGTGCAAATCCAACTAAGGTCAAGGGACTAGCTGGCTTGGTTGTTAAGTAACAGGAAACAGTTTATTTACCTCCAGCTTATTCATGTGCGTCTATAAAGGGTCAGGAAACGAAGTTTTGAGACATTAAAATACAAAGATTTTCCAATGCATTCATTGATTTTACTTTCTCATGTATTTAAATAGTCTGCATTGATCTATAAATTTTGAAAAGGAATGGTATAAGCATTTTATGTGTAGCCACTGATGCAGCACAATATTCATCACTCTAAAATAAGGTACAAGAAGTGATTTCTCCAAACAATCCCTTTCCTTGGAAAGATATCTAAGGAATATACAGAACGTGCACAAAATTTTAGCTATGTAAGGTTAGAAAACCATCTGAATGTCCTAGTGGCCCATACCATAGTCCATCCTTGCCACCCCACCTTTGCCAGAGGTCTCCCGAGAAGCCTCTCTGGGTTTACAACTCCAGTCGCAAGTAGGAACCCCAATTCAGTCATTGTCTTAGCTATTGTGGGAGGGAAAATGTATTTTGTTTACTGTAAAACCACATTATTCCTTGCACTGCACCAACATTTGCAAGGTCACATTTGTCTGTTAAGCAAATAGCTTATGTCTGTGAGATTCCAAAATGAGATAAGCTGTTAACTCTTCCACTTGGTAACAAACTACATCACAACTTAGCTTAACAATTTTCAAGACGAGCATTTTAAGCAATGACAGGTATGTAGAAAACTGAAGGAAAGGTGGCCTTGACAGACATCCACACATACAGCTTCTTTCCTTCCCCGCCTCTTTCTACTCAGCTGCCTACTGTGGTGTAACTTTTGAAATGGCACCGTATGCTCAAGGATACAACCTCACACATTCTCAGAAACAAAAACATCTGGAAGAGTGAAATTTACTGAGCTTGTATAGTATGCCTTTGATGGCTCTGTGGTAGTGACAACCATTTGAGTTGCCTCCAATCCAAACACATTGCAGCCTTTGTTGTACTCCAATACCTGGTCAGACCAAAAAAAGCAAAAGCTCTTCCCCATCATCCTTCCCATGATAAAGGTTATGGCAAAACTGTATCATCTCCTTATTTAATGCACAAAGTCTGTTCAGCTTGTCTTTTCTTCATCTGAGATTTCAGATGTTGCTGTTTTGCTGCTCAGTTGAACAAATGTTTCTTTTTTCATGAGTCTTTGGAAAAGAATGTTCTGTAGATCTGTGTCCAGGGCATGTTGGCCCACTGTGGTTTTTTGCATTATGCATTTCTGCCCAGACTTTCCCAGACAGAACTCAAGAAGTGCCAGGCAGTGAAGTTCCAAACTGAAGTCTACCCTCAGCTTGGTAACAAGGATTTGAATCCATCACTAAGGAGCACTGGAGGTCCTGCAGGTTCTGGGATAAGGATTATGTTTTCATTATCATTTTGTCCATCATCCATTGAGCTGGTCCTACTCCAAGTCTTCTTTCTCAGTCCCACCCTAAAGAAGATGCACCAGATATTTTGCTGTGGTTATTCTAATCTGACTGAAGAACAGTACACTAAAGAAGGGTTTCCTTTCCTTCAGAATAATTTGGAAATCAGGCCAGCCACAGGCAATCTTGATGCTCCCAGGTGCCAATTCTTCTGGGTCACTGCAGCCCTTACTGCAGTGTACAACCCATCTGAGAGCAGAACCGAGGTCATTGAGATAGGTATGCAATACGTGTGACATCTGACTACAAATAAAGTGCTGTTGATTCACTACTAGTATGGGTGCCTGACAAAAATAAATGAATCTTAGCGTGACTCCACATGAGTGGTGTTGACACATTCAATTGTCTGTGCTTCGTTTGCTGCAAAACAGTAGCTATTTTAGAAAAGCAGTTGATGAGTTTAGCATACACAAGGAGTAGACAGATTTAAAAGACATCTTACTGGAACATTCTATTTTTGAGATTTCACTTTGACAAAACTGCCTCATTAAGGACTTGGATATGAAAAGCAGGAAAATGCTTTTGTATCTCATGTAAACCAAATTCAGAATTCTGATGAGCTGAATCAGTTCTTTCCATACAGTATTTTCCTTTATCTATATTTCCCCTTCTTTCCTTGTAAGGGATGATATAAAACTTTAAGGAATCTTGATCTTGTTTAATAAGGAAGACAACTCCAAACTGTATGAAATAAGGCAGGAAGAGAAAAGAGAAGGTAAGTACTTTGAACCCAAATTAAATTATAATATTTTGAAATTAACTAACCACAAATGGTCATCATGTATGTGGCCAAAGGTGAAAAAATGTCAGCTTGCTCCTGCAGGAAACCATGCCATGTCATTTCATTTGACTTAATAGAAGCATTAAAACTACTAGAATAGATCTGCTAAGGAAGTGAAGGATACTGCATGGCAAGGGGCAGCTGCAGCCTCCTGCCAGCTTGACTGAAGGCAAATTTGCATTGTCCAATATTGTGTTTCAGCTCTAAACTATGTGACAGTGGCTTTCAAAGGGTTTGTCCACCTTCAGACATGTGCAACTGTGTCAACAAATAAAATTTGGGCAAAAAGCAAGTAGACATGCCTTCTCCAGTGTTGTCAGTCCTGATTTAGGGCATTAATGTCATCTTTATGGTATGAAGTGGCTGGCTTTTGTGGCTGGTAGTTGAATTGCATACAATGGGTGCATGAGACTCCTTGCACCCACAACTTCCTTTGTTCCTTGATAAAGGAGTCTTGGAAGAGACACCCATTATTCACGTGTATACATGTGATCCATGTTCCAGGCTCAGGTATGTCATGCTCACTGGGTCACTCTGCTCCTCTGTGGCTTTGTTTTCTAGAGGAATTCTTGGCCCAGCTACAGCTCAGGCCTTTGCCTTATTTGGAGCCTGTACCAAACTGCTGCTGTTTTGGTTAAGGGGTTGACAACATCCATCACACTCAGAAATATTTTATTGTTGTGATTCATAGACTATGTCTATAAAACTAGTGTGCGCTGTCTTTAATGCCTAGTCAACGAAGGTGTGCCTGTTCCTTTTCTATGAGTTTGCTTGGATTCTGCTTTTCAAGGTCTTGATCAGTACCTTATGTGCTGTTTCTGCTTATACGTCTTTGCATAGTAGTCAAGTAAAAGAGACTTGCCACCTGTGTGACTACAAAATTACCAAATGACACAAATGACATGGCACATTTACAAACCATTTTACGTGGTCATATTAAACGCAAGAAGATTTTAATGCACATCCTGCATGTATTACTAGGGTTTCATATATTTTTGGTTTACACAGGGCTAAAAATTGTTGGATACACTTCGTAGTAGTTTACTTAGTCTTGCTCCAGAACTCTTTCTTACCTCAGCTTCATCTCAGATCTTCCTTAAACTTCCAATATAGTCAGGCTGCTGGTATCAGTAATCTACGTCTTCCGTGGTTAATCAAAGTTCAAGTAGAAAAACACACAGAAAAATAAGCTTTCCAGTAACAAACCTTTCTTTGTGTCTTTGCATTTCCAGGTCACTCTTTATTCCTTTATGGGCTTATCTTCCATCCATCCTTCTGCACTGCTTATTTGAAATGCTGGTGTTAACAGTTATTGGTTGAGTATCCAGGTGTATCACAGTCAATGCCTTTTACCCTGATGCAAGATTAGCCACTGTTGCTCTGGTTTTATAGAGGGGAGGATAACAGAGGTGCTGGCTGCATCACAACTGACTTGCTGATGGTTGCTGTGGTGTTATGGTTTCCTGATTAAGGACCTGTCACAGCCTCCTTGGCTCCTGCTGAAGCAGCATATGGACGCACATTTGGGTTCCCCTCAATAGAAAGGCTGACCTGGACAGGGCATTCAGCTGGGACCTGAAAGTTCAAAAATGTTTTAGCTGTCCAGTCAAATAGTGGCTGAAATCTGGATTTAAATCTACACCTCCAAGTGTGTGAGGAAGCAAGCTGTCAGCTGTTCTGGATGGGATAAGGCTTTCACTCCTTGTTGTTCATGGTGTTTGCACTTTGAGTAAGTAAATAATTATTCTTAAGCCAGAAGGTGAATAGCCGAGTGTGGCTGACTATTTGAGGTATTAAAGAACTCACCTGGGAAAAGGGAGACCTGGGTTCTAATCACAATTTTAATCAACGTTTAATCTAACACTGGAACACAGAGTGGCAGTGAGGTGTTTCTGTTTCCAGACCCTTGCTTCTAAGAGAATCATATTCGTGACCTAAATCAATTTTTTCTCTCTCCTCCACTTAACTGAAAAGCTTCTTGTCCCTTTTTACTCCACCTGTCAATACTGAAGTTGTATTTATATCATATATAAATAAATTTGCGCACATTAAATATTACTACCATTAATTAAAGACCGTTAATTAAATGAAGCAAAGCATTCTCACAGAGTCAATTCCATCTGAAAAAAAAATCAGAAAATATTTTAATACATTGTTGGACCAATGCAAAAGTTTCTGGGCAAAATAAGAAACACTAAAAAGTTATTTTGTACTGAATATTCAGTTCAACCACACATGAAATATGATTTTTCTCTTTGATTTTAATTTAGATTTTATTTGATAGACTTTTATTAAGCCATATTGGCAATTTCCAAAGAGAAAATATGCTCAAAAGAAAAATTAAAATGTCTTTTAAACATGTTAGCATTTTTGGTCCTAATGTTGCTGTAGCTGAGAGAGAGGATTGAAAGTCACAGGTACATCACTGCATCATCCTATTCCACGCTCTCGCCCCCCACCCCCTTACCCTCTCTCCACACCCAGTCCTTACTCCTCTCTGGCACTGCACTCATCAGACTCCTCCATCAGCCAATGCATTTCACCCGTATGGCAGAAATCTGTGCGGGATTTAATATGGTCTGGCAGGAAACTCCCTCGCAGATGGGTCTGAGGAGTGCCAGCGACAGCACAGCAATTAGTGTGAATGGGAGACAGGGACCAGTTGAAACTTGGAAAGGGCATAGGACTTTCCTCTTTGGTTTCTTTCGCTGGCTTGCCACATTTCATGAAATGGCATCCCAGAAGAGATCAACTGTGGAAAAAGGGTTGTATTTCTGACTATGCTAGCAGTTTGTATGGTCAAACTCTTGCTCCTCTTAGCCAGTTTTATCAGAAAAATTGATATTTTATCACTTCATACAAACCTTGTCTCATATTTATTTGCAATATTTCTGAATTTTTGTCTATTTTTCTGTGGCTGTAACTGCTTTTCAGATTTGAAACACAGGGATCACTTCAAATTATGTTCTACAAGTAACTTACTCATCTAGAAACAGGAATTACAAGAAGTTAGTTAGCAATGAGCATATTTATCTTTATTGTATAATCCTGATGTATAAATGTTTGCTTGTATGTTTTGAAATACTTGGAAATTAACTGGGATCTGTCACCCATCTTTCAAAGATTAAGAAACTTTATCAATACTACATGTGTCCAGAAATGTTCAAGCCCAGGTTGGTAGCTGTTTAGGCAAGCTCACTCTTACAAGCCACTTAGAGGAGTTCAGAATTATGTATACAGTAGCCCAGAATACAATTATAGGTTCACTTAGTTAAAGTATCTTACACGTATACCATTTCTGTAATGCCTCACTATATGGCATGTTTAATAAACTGTATTTTACCATTCTTTTGGGGTCTACCATTCTACCGTTAGGTGTACCTAAATGTGTCAGCCTGTTTTCAGCTCCACACTCAAGCTTGGGTTCACCTTTATGCTACCTATAGACCTGTCCATTTAAACAGTAGTGTAGTGATTTAGTGTGTGTCTGGTAGTTGCTGCTCATTTCACTTGAGTGAGAAAACAAAGTAATTTTATTTCATCAGTTTTCCAGTAACTCCGTTTGGAGTAGATGACATTAAGGTATTCTTGAAGTAACTTTAAATCAGTGTGTATAGTATATAACTCAGCAGCACAAATACACTTTTTACCAAGCTTGCTACAAGCGAAAATACCTTTGTATGATTTACATACTTTTTCTAGGATATTGGCTACTCTCTTTGCCTCAGGAAAATATTAATCAGTGACAGACTAGCCATGACAAACTGATACTGGATAACACCATTTCTCGCCTATTCCACTGTTGTCTATTGTTAACTTGATTTCTACTTATTCCAATATAATTAAATGTATATCTCATAAGCAGGCAATAGTTTGGTAGTAGGAGGATCTTTCAGAATATTTGTCTTATTCTCAAACTAAATCCAAAATACAGCACTCTATCAGCTACTAAGAGGAAAATTAACTCTATTCCAGCTGCAGCCAGGACAGTATTTTACAACATTGTCTCTCTGAAATCAAAGAAACTGTAATGTCACTGTCAATTTCTATTTTGGCTAAAAATATTTGGACACTTACATGCTGGCCAAATAAAGCACTTTCTTAGTTCTCAACAGCAGAAAGCTCTGCCTTCTTACAGCCTTGGTCCTGCAATTACAAAGTATTCACTCTGTAGAAACTTAGTCTGCTTCTGCCAGGTAGCTTCCTCTCTGATTACAGTATTAGCATCCCATCACCCATCAATCTAGCAGATTAGTCTCCCAGAGCAAGAAATCTTCACTTGATTTCTATCTTGATTATGGACCTTCTCATTCCCTGAAAGAGCTCTACAGAGGTTCTGCTTAATTGGTTTGGCATTGTTTCTTAACTGTTGCAGAATTTGAATTGTCATCACAAAACCTCCTTAGATTCCCATTCAGATGGCTTTACATTTTTAATGCTCATGGCTTACAACACAAGATCTTGGCAGTCCTAAATCTGGATTGCACAGATCAATCTGTCACACCATTGGACAACTACTTAGAAAGTCCTTTTTTTATCTAGCTGATCTTTGACTTAGCTGGCAAATAAACTTGTTGTGGGAGCATGATATCCTTTTACTTTCCTCACTGTTCTTTGACTGTACTCAGATTTCAAGGGTGGTGTTACCTTGAGCATTAATGCAGGTCTTTTCTCCCATATATTACAAAAAAATTGTATTACTTTTTTATATGACAACAATTTCATGAAATATGAAATACCATGTTGAGGGCTCAAACCCCTTCTTCATTTGGGACAGTGTCTCTGTGTATATGTAGACAGGTCTAAAAGCGTGGTTATGTGTGTTCATGGTATGTACTCCAAAATTATTTTTCATTTCTGTTATTGCTGATTGCACAAATAATGAACCTGAGGATTCAGGAACTGAGGTCAAAATGCCACTAACTGTTACCAATTTGATCACCCTAAAACATAAATGACTTTGTGAGATGCTGAGCATCCACCTATCAGATGTTTAAATGCATTTTTTGCTTTGAGGATCCCACCATCTGCAGATGTATTTAGAAAATGTGAACTGCTCTAAGATCACAAGGTATTTTAGACCAAGAGGGAGTATAAGCATTTTGATCTCCTGATGTCCGTGATTTGTTTCAGGCATTTACACAATAGTGTCTGTTTTAGTTGAACGAGATATTCTCAAGCTACATTTAGTAAATAATTTTTGAGTTCTTTATATGACATATATAAATTTCTCTTTGTAGATCAGTTGAGTGTTGGGATTTTGGGAAACCAACAGGAAAACTTTCTGCTGATACATTGGAATTTTATCCTTTCCACCCGTTCTTTCCACCAATAAGAAAAGCCAGTTGACCTATAACTTTGAATTCCATATTTAAATATAGATAGGTAGTACATATTTGTACTACATATACATATGAGTGTCCTACCTCACTATTTGAAAATACACTTCTCTTAAAAGTGACTTGAGTGCAATTCTTTCTTGAACTTCATGTTGGAAGAGGTTGTTCATCATTCATTTTTTGTGTACATCAGAAGAGTATCTTCACATCTCTGGAACTCCTTTTCTCGTTTCAGTTGTCAGGCTGCAGCATAACTTTTAAAAGCTGCTAAGCAGAGAAAAATATCTGTTTAGTAAATCTGAAGGATTTTATCTTTGCTTTGTACAACCAAACTGGAATTTTTATTTTTTGGGGGGGGGGGGTTTCCTATTACTGTTACAGTGCTGGGAACAAGAGAGGTATTCTTTCAAATAGAAAAAACCCTGGTGTTTTCCCACTATAACATCAGTTTTACAAATAGGATGCCTTCAGAGATGCTCACAGAAAAGATCTTCTAAAATATGTTCCGTATATTGATAGAAAGTGTAATTGATGTTAAAAAGCAGGTAAAATTGTATAAGCTGTTCTGGTAAGGGCAAATGCTGCATGTGATCCTGAGTTTCAGATATCAGAGTGCTGGAGATACTGACAGTTTTTTGCCATCAATTCATATCAATTCATCAGTTGTATTAAATTCATACAAAGTTGTTCTTGATTGTGGAATGAATTTTTGTAGTGGTGGATTTGAATTTGCAACAGCTTAGAAGTACTTTGGTGGCCTTCATTGCTTAGGTCTTTTAGGGAAGCTCTAAGTCCTAGTAGATATTGTCAGTGACCCTGTTGCACAGTGCAGAGTAGAGCGTACTGCCTGAGGGTGTGTGGCTGTACTGCAGCCAAGCTGCCTGATTACAGCAATAACTCACATATAGTCTAGATTGTGTAAAATAACATTTTCTTTTTCATGTCTAATAAATTTCGCTGGCATCTAATCGAGCATATGGTCAAACTGGATATTCTTGCTTCTTTTACCTCCCGTAGCTGTGTTTTCCCATCCTCTCTTTTGCATTGGCTCTTGCAACTACATGTACACAGGGAGCATCAAAGTCACCAAATTGCACCAAAAGAGTAATCATATTTTTCTTTTGGTGGTTCAGTATTCTGTTGTATCAAAGAGTCAGTCTTATTCATGACTACAGTCATTAGAAAAGGACTGGATAGAAAGAAAGGAGAAAAAGGTGTTAGAGGGAAAGAACAGGCTTGTCCCCTTCATTGGTGACATAATGTGAAACTTCACCTCTAAGTAAACCTTGTGACAGTGGTGTTATTTTTAAGCGTAGAACTGTGAGAGAATTATGGCTGTAATGTGAAACTGCATCTCACTGTGTCCTCCCAAACATACCGCTCCTATAACTCTTCTTGGTTTAATCCCTTTCCCTCCTAATTGCCCACTTTTGTTTTGGGAGTTCTAATTTACTTCTAGAATGACTTGCAAGCTGTAACTCCCTTTTCACTCCACAAACCCTATAAACGGAGGCTCTTTACAAGTGCCTGGCCTCTTTACTCTCCCTTAATTCAAGTTCTAAAATGAGATTCTTTACACCTTTGAGTAGAACGGTCACCATCTGCCTTCCTGTATCAGTAGAGCTCACTTCAGTGAACTAGAAATCTGTACTCCATTCTTCTGACTCTTGGAACCGTAGAATGTTGAAAGGGATCTCTGGACATCATCTGGTCCAAATTCCTTTCTCAAAGCAAGATCAACTAGGGAAGCTGATCCAGTCAGAATATCTCCAAGTATGGAGATTCCACAAGAGGCTCCCTGGACAGCCTCTTCTAGTGCTCAGTCAGCCTCACAGTAAAACATCTTTTTCTTAAGTTTAATCATCCTGTACTTCAATTTGTGTGCTTCTTGTCCTTTCACTGGGTACCCCTGAGAAGAGTCTGGCTTCGTCTTCTTCATCTGCCCCACAGAGTCCCTTAATGATCTTCATGGCACTGTGCTAGACTCTACCCAGCACATCCTTGTCTCCCTTGTAGAGGGGAGCACAGAAATGGACACAGCCCTCCAGGTGTGTCTCACCAGTGCTGAATAGAGGACAAGGATCACCTCCCTCAGCCTGCTGACAATGTTCTGCCTAGTGCAGCCCAGGATGCTGCTGCCTCTGCTGCAAGGCTGTATTGCTGACTATGTTCATCTAGTTGTGCTCAAGTGTCCCAGGTGTTTTCCTGCCAAGCTGCTTTCTAGCCCCTCAGCTGCCAGACTGTCCTTGTACCTGGAGTTAGCTGAAGGTCCTGTGCAAGTTTTTAATTTAAAGATGAGGTCAAATATTTAAGGTCTTTTCCTTCTTGTTCTTTGGGTGATTGAAATAGAGTTACTAGCACCCTGAGATTAGCTCAGTTGGTTGGAGGATGATGCTAATAACAACGAGGTCATGGCTTTGATTCCTGTACAGGCCATTTGCTTAAGACTTAGGCTGGGTGGACCATGTGGGTCTCTTCCAACTTGGAATATTCTGTGATTCTGGTACTCTGGAGGCAAACATACTTCTATAAATACTTAGAAGTGACATTGAAGAGCAGACTGACACCAGCAGTTAGCTGTTCTGTGTCTCAGAATTCAGCCATTTCTCACAAAAATTATTCTCTAAATGTATTCAGGAATATATTATACATAAGTTCTTCAGGCTTTTTAGGCAAGAATCTCTTCTGCCTAATAAAGTATTCAGTAGTGTTTCTTTGTGTTTCTTTAACTGGCAAATAGATATAAATACGCTTGGTTTCAGAGGGAAAGCCTGTCTGATATGTATATATGTATAGGATCGGGAATGCTTTCATGAATAAGCCAACTGATCCCAACACAGCAATTAATATAAATAAATGCTGTTCAGTTTTTGGGAAGATGCAGAGCAACAGAGATGGCAACCATGGTTATTTAATCACAAATCATGTGATATTTTATTAGATTCCCTGCTCTTCAAAACAGAATCTCAGTTTTACTTCCAGCATTCTTGGCTGGGAAAAAAAAAAAGAGAAGTTGAAATGACATTTTGAAAATGTAATCAAAAGGAAAAAAACAGCATCATTTTTCCTTCAAGGTGTCTAAGCCAAACTACTTCTTAGATTTTGATTTCTTGGTTTTGAAATATTCTGACAGGTACTGTTGGACTCAGACAGTGCCATGGTGGCACTCTGTGGCCAGATTGTCTGATCCTGAACAGCACTGCAGGAGAGCTTTAGCTGTTCTGGTGTAGTATATAACATCTTTCATGTTAGGCATTGGCACACCATTGTCAGAGAAAGGGACTCACTGGGACTCACACAGATGTTTGAGGGCAATTCCCACCACACTGACTGGCCCGAGTATGTGGCATGGGAACTGATCTTGGCTTAGTGTACATGAACATCAAGGATGGGACAGCTCTGACCCGCAGTAAGGCTAGTGCTCAGAAGAGGTTGCTAGCATAATTTAGTAAGGTTGAAAGCAAGATAAACTGGTTGTTTCTTAAATCACTCATTATCATTTTCACAAGATTGTTTGTTGGCAGATCTTTTATTCTTACGTTTTCTTACTTGCTCTGCATTCCATATCTGTACATGATAGTTCATGGCTTTTTTTTTTGTCATGAAACTCATGAATCACAATTCTGACGGATCTCAAACAAAGGACCTCGTGCAGGCCAACTGAGAGCTAAATCTATCTTGTTTGTCTTAGATGAGTAAAAGAAATTCCACAACATCAAATAAATCTTATTTTTTAATGCAAGCTCTCAAAAAGTTGTGTGAACTTTACTTACAGAGGTTTCTTCTACCTTTAAGTGGTAAGTACAGCTGATAAAACAGCTTTAAGAAAATGAGGCAGGATTTTTCATAGAATTTTTGGAATGTACGCCCCCAGTAATCTCAAAAGTAGGCAAGTTGTATAAATTTCATTTCACAATTGAGGAAACTAGGAAGAAAAAGTTCAAATGACTTATTCAAGGACATGGAGATAAAGAACTTTGGAACCCTCTGAATATGTTCAAAACTCTTTTGTTCCATTTTCTTTCCTATAGACTGTTTCTATAGATACTATAACTATTCCTCATTTATTAAAGAAAAAGGCTTTTAAATATGCCCTATAGTCTTAAGAGAAGAAGAGGCTTCCCAAATCAGAGCTTGAATTGAATGGGTTTTGGTAATACAGGCAACTTAAAATGTTGATTATATGTCCACAAAGATCTAGGGTGCCCTTTCCCTCCAATGTTATTACTGAGATTAGTTGTTTCTGACTATTTTTGCTCATCTTGAGAGCAGAGGGAAATGGTGGAATGGCACTGTCTTTCCTTCATCCATTTGCACAAGGAAGCAAAGCTGGTTCCAAGCGCTTCAGTGTTTTTATGAGAGTTTTTCTTTTCTAGGTATTCTAGTTCTTCTTCAGGAGTGTTATTCCCTTTCAGATTTTCCTGGAGAATCATGCCCACTAGATAACATTTCAAAGATTTGAAACTCAAAACTAAATAGAATAATGACATTTTTAATTTGTTTGCAGAAGATTATGGATCATGAGACCTAGAAGTGAGGGAACAGACTATGTGCACTGTGTATCCCAAAGGAGGGGATAGGGAGCTATGGAAAGGGAAGGGGAGTGATGATGCAATTGCTTTGTGGTAATGGAGCCTCTGATGTGCTTGAAGGTAGATAGGAAAGAACCAGGTGAGGAGGACAGAATTAAGAATGAGAGAGAAGAAAGAAGGTCATGAGGATAGTATGAAGATATTACAGTCAAAAGACTGAGCAAGACAAAAAGACAGTGACATCACAACTGCAAATGGGCATGAAGGGAGAGGTGGAGGGATGGCAAAGAAGTGAAAGTGGAGAATTCTGCTATTGCCTTCTGGCCAGAAAGTAATGTGAAAGGGAAGAAGACAAAGGAAGATGATTAAAATCTAGAAAGTAACTGAAATTGCAAAAGAGGCTACAATGGCTGAAGACATGGGAATCTTACCAGAACAGTAATTTTGACTTTGGTCCTGTGAGCTGTAAATATAGCTTCTGTGAATGGAGGTACATTATTTCCTATTGATGGCATAGAGGATCTGCTTCTACAGTTACTGCAGCAATATATGAGAAGCAGTTTTGTAAGTTATCCCTTTGTTATGCTCCGCTGCTTTCTCACATTTACCATTTTACAGATGCAGGCATTCATTTGACACAGTAAAGGAAAAAAGACATACACAAGGATTTATCCCTCACTGATTCCTTCAAGAATTTTGATGGTTTTTCCTTTCTTAAGAAAAACCCTTGTTAGAGCATTTTAGATGGAAATGTATGGATGCTTTTTAGTAGTGATTAAACCACGCCTGTCAGCTATGAAAAGCTTCTTTGACTGATGTAGCATGGGTCATTTTGGCTGTAATTTAAGGACAGAAATAGATTATCCTATCCATATAGTGCTTTTTTTCATCTTTAGGAGAGAAATTTGTAACCAGTCTCTGGTGTGGAGGATTGTTTGCTATACAAAGAAGCAAAGTCAGACGGTGTTTGACACTCACTGCAAACTAATTTTGTTCTAAGATGTAAAATCAAAATCATGATAAGGTGAGGCAAGTATACAGCGTACATATGGACCCTGGATCAGAAACAAGCAATTATAAACGTGAATGATTTTTGATGAAAGAAATATTCTGAAACATCTAGCAGTGTTCAAAGTGGAGACTGTTGGAAGAGCCTTGCTCCCACACATGGCATGAGCTTTAATCATTAGTGATGTCCCTGTTTCACATTTCAGTGTTCAATGGCCAGGAACCTGCTCGCTCAGCCGGCCCCTAATCAGCACGTCTTCCATAGCAGCTTGCATCAGGCAGAGATGAGCTTCCTACTCCCCCTAGTGCAGCAAGTGCTCATTCAGGTACTGTCTGATACCACTTTTAAAAAAGGGTTCAGTGATCTAAAAGAAGTTAAGGAGGAACAATTTTTGTGATAGAAGTGGAACCGGTGTATGTGTTGATTCATAAAGCATTCAGGCAAGCAGTCATAAGAACAGTATTTTTGTCAAGTGATTTGACTGATGTGGTGCTTAAAGGTGCATATTGGCCTAAAAGGTGAGGTATCCTGGCTAAAACCAGATCTGAATATTAATGAGGGACTGCAGGTTAGAAGTTGTGTTGCTAAAGTGCCATAACCTTGGAATTACAAGTCAGGTGTAGATATCTCAATTTTCTGTGCAGAAAATAGATGAGAGACCAAAGATGCAGCAGCTGGAGTGGGGAGCTGCCTGCAGATAGCCAATCTGGACTTGTACTTTTAGGAAAGGGAAAAGGCACTATGTGCCCGGTGTTAACACCTGTATCTCACTTCTCTGTGCCTGTGCTGGCATCATTTGCATAAGTGGGGCTGGAGCACTTCCACATGAACATGACTAAACCTGCTCTCCTAGTCATTTCTGGAGTGCCTGACTCAAGTGCCTGCAAGTGTTCTTTACACCATCAAAGAGAGATCCTCATTCATTCCTCAAATGCAGTAGGTGATGAACAGAGGCCACAATTGTTTCCCCTTCCCTTTGCCCTATCACTTGCCTAAGTATTCAATCACTTCTTTTTACATTCTTTTCAGCAGAAGTGGAACAATAGCCAGGATTGGTAGGGTGTTTGTCCTGGAAGGTAGGACCTGGTGGTTTGAATATCTGCAGATCCAGGGGTATAAAACTTCTGCTTGTCAGGTGAGTGTTTTGGTCACCAGACTAAATATATAAAATTGAGTGTGTTGTTACTACTTTGACTGAAGACAATGGGCCAGTCCTCTGAATTCATGCGAAAAATAGTATAGGTATACTACAGGCATACTAGAGGCCTTTTGGGGACATAAGTGATGATCTGCCTCTGGGCTGCAAAAGGTTTAGATGAGGAATGGGTGACTAGTTATTTGAGCTGGAACAGTTATGGGCATGCTGAAAAGCAGAACAACAGCCACCTAAGGAATGATGGGCTAAAAAGGATGCACCCAGAGAGCCAGCACAGCTGCAGACCACAGATCATAGCTTTCAGCTTAGGCAAGTAAGTCCACTTGTCATAGATGCCATGATTTCTCTTTGTATCAGTCCTTGAGTTCTTGTTTATCCTGTTTTTATCTCCTAAAAATAACTTTTGCTTTCCAGATTAAAAAATGCTTGTTCTTTTTATTTCATGTGAGAGCTTGCTGTTGTACATTACAAAGAGGTGAACTGCGTCTTGATTCTGCAACACTAACTGCAATTAGCAGTTCAATCCAATGCAATCAGTGTACTGACTGGAACCAATTATATGTGACTGTGCAAAATTACTTGAGGTCTCTAGAACAAGAATTTTCAAAGAGCCTACTGACTATTTCATGCAAAGCTGTGTGGTTCTGGATAAGCCTTTTGTTCTGAAATTGCCATCCCACTCTTTTGCAAATAGCAGCATGAGATTTTAATGCAACTAGTGGACTGTTTTTCTGCAGAAGCCTGACTTACACTTATGCTTCAGGCTTCAGCAGGTATCACCTGCAGGATACTTACCTGTGGTTAAGTATCCACATACCAAAAATTACAGATTGAGGCCCTTTCTACAAAAATCTCAGAATGTACCATCAAAGGTCTCATGTTAATGGAATTAAGATACCCAGTACTGAAAGGAACTTGGGACAATGTCAGGATAGTTTCTAGAAGAGCTTCTAAAGATGACACAAGTGCCTAGTAGTAACTCTTAGATTGTCACTCCATTTAGCCCCTTGAAGCCTCTGATTGTTCTTTGCTAGTCTACTATCAGTACCTTCCCTTTCCATAGCACCTACAAGTCTATAAAAGTCCCAAAATTGGTGGTATGACAGAGTGGGCTGCAAAACAGCCAAGAGATCTCTAGGAAAACCATTTCTTTTCTCTACATTCCAGTCATACAGAATATATGGACAAAAATTCGTATGAAAGAGGTATGACAGAAAGCATTGATGCCCTTGAACTGTGAGAAATATTTTACATTTCAAATTGAATCAGTTTAATGTGATTTTAATCTTTTCCTTCCTCAGGTTATTTTTTTGTGTGTCTCTTATTAATTCTCTTCCAATCGAGTCTTTTTTTCTGCTCCCCATCAAACTCATGCCATCTCCCTAGCACATGGTGGCTGACTATTGTGGACACAGCAGGGACAGACAGATCTCATTTTGCCATTAGCTGTGACCTTAAGGGTGATTACATTTGCTTTCCCTTCTATTTTTACATCATCCCTTATCAGAGTGTTTCTATAATTGATATATCTAATCCCTTCTTAGAGATCTATTTCTGACTGCTTAATGTCATATAAGACATCTTAAACACATACTCTGTTAAATGAATGTTCTCCTACAAAGTTTTCCACACGGATCACACATTAAGCATTGGCAATACGATGACATAATTGTTACAAGATGTTTTGCTCACCTGCTCTCTCCCCAGCTACTATTAGTAAAAGGGACCCCATTCTCCCTTACAGTAAATATTTTATTACCTGGGTCACCCGTTGTGTCACCTGTAAGAACATGCCCTGGTGGATTTGGGGATATGACCCTCTCAAAGCTCCTCTGTGCATAGGACTGCCAGGATCCACTACCACGAGGGAGGCAAGGTGAGACGGGCAATGTTAACTCACCATCAGGGACATGGCATTTGGCTAGCAAAACAGAAAGATTTTTGAGTTATAGTCCTGTGGTGGTCAGCAGGGTCTAACTTCTGAAGGAAGAGAATATCTTTTATTAGATCATTTGAGATCCCTAGGTGGAAAAAAACCAAAAAAACAAAAAGAAACCAAAACAAACAAAAACCCAAACAAACAAAACAAAAAAAAAAACACAAAAAACAGACAGACTTCAGATCACATAATGTAATAATTAGAAATATGACTTTGGGAACCATTTCACACCTTTGGGAGACAAACATTACAACAGTAAAACAAACTAGAAAAATAAATGAGAGCTTCCAAGAATTCCTGATGCGTGCTTCATGTTTTATCCAAGCAAGGGGCTACTCACAGCAACAGCACATTTTCAAGTTCCTACTTTCAGTTTTTAATAAATTCCATTTCAGTTAGTGGACTCAGCTTTGCAAAGTAAATGCAAATGACCCAGATGGCTGTACCTGGAGCCACACACCAGACTCAGGAATATGTCAGCTATGCCAATGGCAAAGATGGTTCTCATCACTGTCAAGAAGAGCTGGAGCTGAGCAAAACAACTGCATGTGCAGAAAAATAGAATCATTTAGGTGGGAAAAGACATCTGAGACCTTTGAGTCCAACTGTAAACCTAACATTGCCAAGTCCACAACTAAACCAAGTCCCTAAGCATCATATCTACACATCTTTTAAATACCTCCAGGGATGGTCACTCAACCACTTCCCTGGGCAGCCTGTTCCAATACTTTATAACTCTTTCCTTGAAGGAATATCCAATCTAAACCTCCCCTGGTGTAACTTGAGGCCATTTTCTCTCATCCTAACCCCCGTTACTTGGGAGAAGAGAGTGACCCAAGTTCGTACACCAGGGGTTAGCACAAGGCTGTTATAATATTTGAATTCTTTGTACAGTAGGTGTCATCTGGCCAAGCCAGTGACCTATGTGACATGCACTGTTTAGATGGTTTGTCTTGAGCTGATCCCACCTGATCACAGCACAGACAGTAATTCTGGTGGTTCTGAAGATCCATTATACATTTTCTTCCTTGCCACTCTCATTACCTGACAGGTTCCTTCCTTTTTTTTTTTTAAGCCTGAAAGAAACTTGAAAGTCTTATAAAAGCTCTGTACAGTGTCATTCATTTTCCTGTGTCTGCATTTAAGACTAGCCAGATATTTAAAATGAAAGGGATAGCGTACATCTGCAATTTCCAGGTGTCCCCAGAAGCCGCAGGTACTGAAAGTCTCAAAATCTGGGACATGATTTCTATATTTATGAGATTCAAAATTCTCTCTGAGTTTTTAACAAAACTGTGTTTTGCTGCCATCAGAATCCACTGTGATACAGTGAGATCTGATAAAGCACTAGGAAGATTTCTTTTTGTGTATAAATATTTATGTATGTAAATGGATGTATGGTTAATTATAACTGACAAGAAGAGTCTGACACAAACTCAGATCCTCTGTGCCCACGGACAGATACAAGTTGCTAGTTGAAGTGTCGTGGCACATCTCATGGGCTGTGTACTGAATCACTGATTAAATGCCGCAGCATGCGGACAGCTGAAATGGCAGTGACTCTTGAAAAGGGAGGGAGGAAGGAATGTACACTGAATAAGAACACAGAGAGATCACCTGCTCTGTGTTTTATAAACTGATCAAGAGCTGAAAGGTTTCCCTTTCTATTTTACTGAATGTTGGATAGAAATCTTTCCTGAAGACTGCACAGACTGTCTAGCTCACACATGCACACAGAATAGGGTCCCTCACCCAGGAAAGCGTTAGAAAAGCATTTAATAAGAAGATAGGACAGGCTGCACTTGAGAAGCACAGGCCAGTTTGAAAACAACACTTGAAGGCGGTTCTTTATGCACAAGTAGAGTCCCTGAATCTGCTTAAATATTTGGAAAATGTTTGCATATAGCTGGCACTTTTGAATGAGGTTTGAATACTTTTTGTTTTCTAGTTTGTTTGTGTTTTTTCATTCCTTTTGTTGCTGTGTGTTTTGTTTGCAGGTAAGCTATTGTCTCTTCTGCCAGGTGCATCAAAAGGACAACTGCATTTTACTTCTGCTTTTACCTTTTAATAGTCTTATAATGTTACCTGAAGGGAAATGTTTGGATTAAATTTACAGAGCTGCTAGAAATCAGAGAGGAGTGTATTTAATTAAAAAATGTATCTATTTAATAACAATATGAGTAAATGCATAATCATGTGTAGCTGAAAAGGCGAAATTCTGCACCATGTATTTGGACCACAGGGGGTGGGTGTTTCCTTTCAGTACTTCAATTTTCTTTTCCAATGTGTCATCACACACTGTTTATGCATTCCTTGAAACAATAGTTTTTTAAGTGTGCTACTTTTTTTTTTTGTCATTTCACAATGAAAGGCCAAATACTTTCTAATGTGGCAGTATGATAATAACACAACACCATCATTCTAGATGTTTTTTGCAAGATGTTCCTTCATTTGATGAAGGCTGTTAGATTGGCCTTTTTTAATAAGAGCATGCCATGTGGTCTATTCCTGTTTTGGAGTCATAGCTCTGTCTTTGAAACCACACTTCAAGGAAACGTGGAAGAACACAGATTGTACCAAAACATACACTAACATGAAGTTTATCCTGTACTGAACCCATGAAACTTTTGAAATGCATTGTTCAACAAATGTCCTGTGCGTGTGTGATGCAAGTGGATGTCAGGACCCTGGTAGGTGGTTTGCCTTATGGCCGATCTTTTGTGTAGAAGCAGAGGCGGCTACTGACCAAGTGCATGGCACTTTCACCTCCCTTTCCCCATAGATTTCTTTTCTACATTTGGAAAGAGATTCAGCAATTTTCTGAAACAAAATAGAACTAAAAAACCTCCAGCTACAAAGTCAGCTAGTGCTCTTACAGATCCAGCATTTTGCCTATACTGCATTAAGGATCTGTGTGGTCTCAGGTACAAAGAAATTGTCCCTGAGTGTACCTAAGTGCTAACAAATGCAGGAATGCCTGATGGGAAAGAGAAAAACATTACACTGCAATCATTGTTCAGTATTATAGTAATTAACTAGAAAGATGGCTTTTACAAACTTTCTCATGGCACCTTTCTCTTTTTTTTCTTCCTTTCCAGCTTGCTGGCACAAACATTCCTATATTGCAAAGACAGCATTAAGAGGTTCTTTTTTACTTCAGTGGAAGGCTTAATTGTACCCGCTTGCACCTTCAGACTTTGCTGAAACCCTCATGGGCCTGGAGGGGCAGAGTAACTCTAGTGTTATACTCCTGCAAAATTCAATCTCCATAAAACCAAGTGGGTACTTCATGCTAAAAATTATTTGCAAGGATGATGGAAGTGCAGCTGGCTTTGTGGCCCGTATTCCAAATCCTGTCTTTTTGTAACCTATACTTTGCACTGAACACAATATTTAATTTGGGGTGTCAGTCTGTCTTTTTTGTGTCCTTCCCGAATGTCTTTGATGTGTTGGGCTCAGAAGTTACTAATACAAATTTCACACTTAAGTTATTCCTTTAGGTATGGTGACTTTTAAGTCGATCTCCCATTTGAGCTATTGCTGCTGATGGGGAATTTGCTGCCATGCTTCTACTGCCTTCTTCTCTTGTTGACCTTTTGTAGTCCTATCAGCCTGATTTCTTTTCACCCTCCAGTGTCAAGGTAGTCAATGGCAAAAGCTTTTGTTTTCTTTCTAGTCCTTGTCTTCATATTCTTTTGCATGTAACCTGTTGGCTTCTGTCACATAGCTCTCTTCTAGAGCTTATCCTCTTCTGCTATCTTTAATGCATAACCACTCCAAATGACCTGCATTCCACTGCAACTTGAATGTTTTACTGTCGCGTTAAGGGGCTTTAATGAGTTTGTGGAATCACACTGTCTTGTGTGTAGTTTATTTAAATTAGAATTCGTGACAGGAGATGCACACAGGGCAGCTCATGTTTACTTTTCTGTTGACTTCGAAGACTCTGTTTGCAAGCTGCTTTTGGCATACAACAGTTCCTGAAGGAACTTAAGCACTGTGTATAGCCAAAGGGCCTTATAGATCTTACACATTTCAGGAAGATGCATTAAAAATATTGCTATGGGAATTCAGAAAGAATTTTCTATTGTAGAAGATAAAGCAAAAATATTTCTAATATTTTAAAAAATATCTCTATTGCCATGTATAAATCCTTCACTGGTGTTTTTAGATCCAGCTATAAAATCAGAGAATCAAAGAACCTGCTGAGATGGAAAGGACCACAAGGATCATCAAACCCAGTCCTTAGCCCTGCACTGAGCCACCCCCAAGAATCACTGGATGTGTGAGTGTTACTAATTAAATTTCCTCAAAGATTTAGTCACAAATTACTGCTTAAGGGAAAAAGAGGTAAAGGCTCACGGAGTAAAATCATTATGATGGGGGGATCTGATGGATTTCACTTGTAGAAACCCAAGTTCAATAATGTTTTGACTACAGATTCAGGATTGCAAGTATATAAAAGCTAAAAAAGGAGAGGAACTGCTCAACTTAGCAGCTAAAACTTTATGAGACCTCAACTATTGAATAATAAAGAATACTGCAAGTTAGTATTGAGGTTTAATATCAGAATATGGGCTATGACTGGAGTAGCTATCCTACAGTGAGTAGGGTAGATGAAAGGCAGGAGCATTGGCAAGCAAGTCTGGAGATAGCAGAACTTGATGAGGAGAACACAAGAGATGAGAACCGAAGCACTGCAGCAGATGTTGATGGATGAAGAGCCTCTGGATCCTGGACGAGAAGATCAGAGATTCCTGTGAGTTTGTTTAAGATGTATTAATAGGAAGTACAGTTTTGTAATGCCTGCAAGTGAGAAGCAATGTCTACTATACCTTACCTCTAAAGTTTCAAATTTAAGATTTTTTTATCCATCCTTTGTGATGGAAGAGGACGTGATTTCAGTCTCAAAATTGTTAAACTGGTCATTGCTTCTCTTGTCTAGTAGGAACAATGGGAAACACAATCTTGCAAGATCTTTTTTTTCTATAGAGCTGCCTAAAAATAGAAGTAGAAAACCTAACTTTAGCTTTCACTGTCCCTATTTGGAAAGTTTGGTCAAAGGCCTATGGCAGAACTGTGGACTATTCTCTGAACTAAAATAGCTGTCTGTCACAATGCTTGAACCATTCCTTTCTCTTATAGAAGGAATAGCTCATACCCAGTTTATATCTGCTCCAGTGTCCACAAGTAGTAAAGTCATCCATATTTTTTATTTTAAAAACAAAATGAGTAACCACTAAATTGACTGTTTTTAACAGTAAAGCAAGTGGCAAGATACTGTCACAGATGTGACACTCACTACATTTGAAATACTAAGATGCAGGCTTCTCTTTGGTTTTATTCCAGATGAAAGTATATAAAAAAGGGGTTTTATTATTATTTTAAGACATATAATTTTTATCACAAATGTGGATTTTTTTTTACTTCAAGAAACTTATAGATGTCAGCTGATGGAAAACTGATAATAACATTATTTTCCCATGTCTATTGGTATCAGTTTTCTGTGAATAAAAGATACTCTAATAAAAGTCCTTGGGAAATTTATCACTCTGGTTTTTTTTTGTTGGGGATGTGTTTATAATGTGTGCTATAAATTAAGCTGGAGTAATAGAGTTTGTTTACATCCACCAGTACTGCTCCACAATCTTATACTCTGAAAATAGTAAGACAATGACCAAATAGGTCACTTAACAAGACCAAAAGACTTCTGTAGTTTGCTTATGTGTGAAGTCTGTACCTGGCTCGCTGGTTTTAGACTGGTCAACTATTAGATTTCACAAAGTAAAGGATCTTGTTTTGCCTATTTTGTGAAAGCTATTTCAGTTGTAGCAATAGTGATTAAGCTCTTTGCAGAACAGAAGGAAACAGCCTCCTCACAGACTATGCAGCTTTTCTCTCACTAGAACAGTATTTAGGACACTAGAATCCTTAGGTACTAATGGATGCTATTCAGCTAAATAAAATGAGGTAGGCTTATCTTTTATAATAGCTTTTAGACCACCTAACGTTTCAGTTTAAATCAATTACATGAGATGCTGATTCTTGCATTTAATCCCATGACACTTTCTGCAAGGACTGGATCACGACATAAGAAGCTGTTTCTAATAGATAGGTTAGTCACCACATTCTTTTCTTTCTCTTACTCTCAAAATGCTGGGGAATTTCTCACATTAATTTACTGTAGGTATTTGTGAATTTATTTGGAAAATATTTTCCCTATGTAAATGTCCTGTGAACAATTTTTTGAGTATTTATTATCTAACATCTACATTAACTCAGTGTTGGTTAGTCATACAGTTTCTGTACTGAGTTACTTTGCATCTTAAAAAGACATTTCACATTTAACATATTGTGTGAATAATCAAACTCAGCATATATTTCGCTGCTACTTAAGCTTTCGCTTAAATTCACTCTTGCAAGTGAAAGTAAACCTTGATTGTTTCAGAGCTCAGATGAACATCAGTGGCATTTCCCCCATTGCTCAGGCAGGTCAAGTGATTACAATGTTCTAACCCAGATTCTCCCTGCAGACTCAAGTGAATACAGCCTTCTTCCCTTGGTCTTTTACACTGCTGTGCTAAGTCCCTATGGGCTGTGAGGAAGTTGTCACAGTCCCCTCCAGAAATGGCTTCATTGTGGTGAAACACATTTATTAAATCCTTTGGGATCTTTCCATGTAGAGCCCTGAGATGGAAGATTTCTTTCACATGCTTTACAGCTAATGAATACAGTCAGCCCCTATTAAGCCTAAGAAGGTATTGCTTCAAATCAGTGATTTACGTATGGTTAAATATGGTTAAATAGAATTGCTTTATCTGCCTAACTTTCATGCCATCTTCTGGTTTCTGTAAAGTTAGTGACAGGCATATACTTAACACTTTTAATAAATAAGGCTTCAAATTATTGTATTTAGGCATTCATGCTTGATAATTTTGGCTCCAGCTTGCCTGTGTGTTTGCCTAACTGTAAACACTGCAATCTTTCATTACAAGGTGCCATGAGGGTTATGTAATTGTTCTGAAAGTACTTTGGGCTAATCAAAGGAAAGACAATTACTGGAGTTGAAGGCATTTTTTATGTGGTTTCTCTAGATATTGGTCATGGACAGAGGCTATGTTATAATAATAACTTTCCATGGACAATATATTGAATAAACTTCAATTGAATCTACTTTGAACTTTAATACAATTGTTAGTATCTGAAATAAAAGTTCATTCTTAGGGACTGTAGATGGGATATGCAGACTGATGGTATTCAGATAGCTGTGAAGAATTTCCCCTAAAGACATGGTGAAACAACAGACTCTTTAGTGATGAGCCACCTTGCTTCCTAGGTGGCCAAAGTCCTACTGCTGGCCAGCACTGCCAGTTTATCTCTGTGCAGTTAAGAGACTCCTCTCTTGAGGCAGGAATCCAAAATTAGCAGTGTCTTGGAGTTGTCTTTTAGGTGTTGGCAGAACCAACAGGGAGGACAGAGGAAGGAATTTGGTAGCCAGGGTGTGGGAGCAGACTATTGAAGGGAAAAAATCTGGTCTTTGCATTTTCAATGGAAGGCTTCCACAAAAGAATAACTGGGAGGGAGAGACATCTTGGGATTTGAAGTCTGAGATATCTTAGGATACCAGAGGGTGCTCAGGAACCCTAAGAACAAATTTTCTCCCTACAAAATGTAATCTGGAGCTATTGATCACATCTGAATTTCTGAAATTCTGTCAGCAAGAGCATCAGAGAATAAATATATCAGTGCTGTGGTAAAGTCACTTATTATGTTTTACCCGTGAATAAAGTCTGATCTTCCGGAGTTCTCAGCTGATGTATTCACTGCCTTTTATTGTCATATGGGAGGATTATTCCATTTTGATGGAAAGTTCATTTACGAATCAACCTGTATCTTCTACATCTGCAGGGCATATCAGAGCATCTTGCCAAGATTATTTTTCTAACACACACAAACATGTGATTTCACTACTTTTGGTTCTTTTACTCTTCATTACACAACTGCAGCAGCAGTTTTTTCCCTCTGACTTACTTTTTATCTTTAACTGTTGGGTATTCTCCCAGACATGGCTGTCTCTGCAGGTCTTTGATTTAATAGTTTTTAGTAGTCAGAAAAGGAACTGAAGGAGACACCAGAGGAAGTTATGTCCTCATGACTGATTTTTTCTGTGTGAGGACATCCATGGCCCCTTAAAAAGTTATTCAAGCAGCTCATTTTATTTGATAGATAGAAAATAATAGGGCGGAAACTTGTACTGACATTTTTGCGTGTTAAGACATTCACTGGGAGGCATTTTGTGGCGCTGCAGTCTTTTACACCCAGGCTCTCCCCAGATGTTTCTCCTTGCCTGTGAGTCTGAAAGAGTGCAATGTTGTGGAGATTTTCATAGGACATCCCCATGAGGAACTGACATCCAGAAGCTGACACTCCAGGTACTAAACATATACAGTGTTCAATACATCTATAGCTCATTTATATAGCATTTGTGTACCTCTTCTTATGGATACTGTACGTAATATCGCTCCTATGCTACCACTTTCTGTGCCACTCCACATCTGGTTTTGAATGCCAGTCCCAGCCAATATGCTGCCTTTAAGAACAAATGCAAAGATGTGTATCTGACAGCATTTGATGACTTTTCCTTATATGCACTTATGATTCCATTTTGTTTTCCTCTATACAATTTAATTTGCTTATTACAAAACCCAGTATTTTCCAGACTTTTTGTTTCTCCATATACAGAAACTCAGAAGAACTGCAGCAGCCTCCTAGAACATTTTGCCCTGGGGCAATTCCATCCAAACACTTGATATTGCTGGGCAGTTTGGAGCTGTAATTTGAGAGGACCACCCTCAAATTTCTTGAGTGGAGGAGACAAGAAACATTCTCATCAGCCTCTCTGTGACAGACAAACCCAGATCAGAAGGAAGAAAGCTGGCAGTCAAATTAGTGTGTCTTGTCAAGTTACCCTATTGGAGCCCATCAATGTCAGCTTGTGCTCAGGCACATGAACCTCTTGACAAACTAAATCTAATAAAACAAAACAAGTAAAAAGCAAGGGGCAGAGCTAACCTCCTAATCCTACCACTCCTTGATTTTTGCTCAGTCTATTTTGGACCAAGAATTGTTTTTCAGTGTTTCCACTGATTGAACAGATGTGTAGTTTATTAAGCTAAGAAAAGTAATTGAGATTAAGATTTAAATAAACAGTACAAGAGCTGCAGGCAGTAGAAACATTACAGAGGAAAGCAGAACAGAAAAAAAAAAGAAAATAAAATGGAAACAAGATACATATACCACTCATTTTCTGCTTCTAAACTGTATAGCCTTCACTAGTTCCTTTATTTGGGGAGGGAGGGGAGGGAGGGAATTGCAGTCCCTCTGGCAGAGAGGTGTATCTTCTCTTTTTGTGACTGATATAGTATGAAAAAAAATTCTAAGCCAACATCAATATTTTACAAAGCTGAAGTAAAACAGCACTTGCCTGCACAGGCTTGCAGCATGAACTCTTGTTGTTTTTACTAGGATATATGTAAGTTATTTTAGAATGTTTTATGGGCAGTGATTTTATTTAAATAACAGCCAGTGCAGTTATTGATGCTTGGCCTGAGCTGTACAGGTTTTCTGGAAACTGTGAATGTTCACTGAAGGGGAGAGCAGACCTAAAGGCAACAAAACAGAATCAAGAAACCCTTTTCAGGTTGTTAACTCTACAGATTTCATCCATTCAGGTGCTCTGGCTAAACTATTGGCCCAAACCTGTGGCAGCATGGGTTCAGCAGAGGATGAAAAGGACTCACATGTCGGCCTCTAAAGGCTGTGCCCAGCTGCCTATGCTGGGGATGGAGACAGAGCAGCTATATATAGGTGTGGCCTGGGGCATGCAGGGGACCACACACAGGCACAGTGATGCCCCTCAGAAGCCAAATAAAGCTGCTGCTGCCCATGTGAATCAGCTGGTGAGTCAGTAAAGCCTTTGCCAGGAGAGCAGCAGGCACAGCTGTGGCTGAGGTACCGTGGTTACAGCACAGCAAAAGGGACGCTACCTGGGTGTCTCAGTTTCAGACAATTTGGAGTGCGGAAACCTTGGACAGAAGTCTCATCTGCATTCAATACTCCTGGTTTCTCCAATAGAGAGAGAGAAACAAAATACTCCTGGATGTACATGAAAAAACAACTCTTTACCGAGAAGAAATGCTGATAACAATACTGATGAAATGGGGTCAAACCAACCAATGAGGAGGAACTTCCCAAGCCCTGCCCACCAGACCAAATGGAGACAGCAGCTGACCTTCCCCATATGGAAAAAACACCCATGGCCACCGGACAGAGACAGGATGGCCACTTTTCCACATGGTTCAGCTCCAGCAGAACGAGAAAACCTGGCAGGAATGGTTAAGAGTCAGCACTGGAGTGAGATGCTGGGACAGGCAGATGGAGCAGGGCTGCAGGTCCCCCAAGTGACTGGAAGGACCCGCAAGACACCTGTTGGATCCAGCAACAAGACTTGGTTGTTGCAGTTTCAATGTTTGGTGGTTGAAGTGATGACTGTAGTCCTGTCAAAGTGGTGGTTTCAGTCTAAATCCATCAAGGTGGGGGTGGAAGCCCCAGGTGGTAAGGGAAGCCCTGTGTGGTGAGGGAAGAAAACCCACTGTTGAGTGAAATCCGAGTGTGGTCTCTTATTGTGCTTGGGCCAGGTGGGAATGGCCCAGGTACCTCCTCTGAAGCGGGAAGTTCTACACTGGATGATGTAATACTGGATTACAGGACATTTCAGGAGTTTTTGATACCTTCCAAGTTGTTACATTTGCCTGTTATGTCAGCACGGTGGATCCATTATGGTCTGTCAGCAGGGATGAGTATCTTCAAGCACTGTCTGAACTGTCCTGCAGCTTCCCCAGAGGGGATCACAGCTGAGTCATTCGTGTAAGGACAAAGAAACACAACCCTACCTTGCAGGATTTGTCTATCTCCTTATCTTGTTCAACACCCAGTTTATATCCTGAGGTGGCAGCACCCGGGTGGTTACTTTGCACATTGGCAGCTTGCACCTCGATTGCCTCAGTCATCAGCATTTCATTCTTCTCCTAGGACAATAGTACCACCCTTCTCATATCTCAAGTTCCCATCACAATCTAAATAGGCATATTTGGGGAAAAGAGAAAAGGTGGATACCAGAATTTTTGTGTAACTCAGAACACTGGGTTTCCTAAGTAATAGCTTTTTGTTGTCCCTTTTGGGTTGCAGAAAGTGAGGAAATGTGCACAGTTTGCTATTTCACAGAGTGATTTCACATTTGACCTGGGAAAGTTCTTCAAAAACCTGAGGAAAAACTGATAATTGAAAAATGTTGCAGTGCTATTAGGACTGTCTGAAGCATTATTCCTCCAAAGGCATTTGAATGGTGTCAGGCATGCAAGGTTAGAAGAGTCTGATTTGGAAACTGTTGTCAAAGAGACCTTGAAGGATTAGCTAGAGTACTCTGGAAGTATCTCTGTCCAGGGCAGATGAGAGAAATCAACATCTGGAAGTTGACTGAGTTGAGGAAGTTTGTTTTGGGGAAAGAAGTATATTTCCCCAAGGCAGATGGTCATGATGCTGGTTTTTCTTAATGGTCAGCTGGTCATTGCACCAGGACAGTAGTGCTCGCAATGTAGTTGTGCCTGGCTTTGACAAATGCAGGAGTGGGGGAGCTTTCCTTGGCCCATGCGAAGTAAAGAGGAAGCAAGGCCAGGTGTGTGGGGCTTAGAAGCTTCTGCAACCATGGTGTGATGAACAGGAGGTGCACAGCTCACCAGGGATGACAGTCTTCTGGAGCCAAGTGAAGGGGAAGCAAGGAAGCCTACAGGTCTCAAGCAGGATCAGCAACGTAACTGGTAAAGAAACACTAATGTGAATGAGTGGATTCTTGAATACATTTGTGAGAGTGGGAAACACTGTTTCACTCTGTTATGCAGACATCTTCCCAAGGCATCCCATGGACCTCTCTACATGGAATAAAAACATACCAAAGTCAAATCAGAAAAGCACTACACATCTTCTTAGTCTTCTGATGATACACATGAAATTCCTTTGCAGTATGACTTAGGATCCTCGTTCTCTTGGGCTTAGCAATACTGAAATAACTTCCCAGCTCTATCCTCCTACCCTCTGCTTACTGGAGGCTTACACTACCTCAGCTGCTGAGAGGTGGAAGTGATATTGGTAACCCACATTCACCTCATCAGAGACAACCATAAGAGCATAAAAGTAGAGCGATTCCTTCTGCAAACATCTGCTTCTCTAGCATAGCTCTCATCTATTCTGTCCTCACAGCTTTGGTTCTAACAGGAACCAGGAAATAAAAAAAAACAAAGAATTAATTTTCATGGTGATTCACAGAAATAATAAGCAAAATAAGAGCTCTGCTGCTGTGCTTAGATGTTTGACCACAAAAGTTGTCCTGCCTAGCTGAGGGAGCCCAGTCTAGGTCGCATAGCTGTAAACAGCAGAGTGATTCCACTGGCTCTTGGCCCCTTTTTCCCTCTTTGCTCTTCTTAGGAAAGTGGCAAGACAGCAGGCAATTGTGGCTGGCAGTGGCCACCTGCTCTCAGCTGTTATTTTGCCAGGATGCCCAGATGCTTTCCCCAGCACTCTGGACTCACTGTACAGATCAGGAAAGACAACAGTTCATGAAACCTCCTCTCACACCTCTTTTGCCTGGACTGGGCAGGGGTGCTTTGTTGAGCGCATATGTAGTGATGGTCACACATACAAAGAGCAGTGGATGTAGTACCCAGATGGCCAGCTCAGGCACATGGTAGAGGGGGGCAGTATGCAAAAGATCCATGGCCCATCCTCCTGCATAAAAAAAGTCAACATAGCCTAACGGGATGCTACTAATTTTGCTCTTCATGTGCCTGTGGTTGCAGGAAGATGGAACTGTCTCTCTTATGAACTGTGTCATTAGTAAGTATTTGAGTGTTAGCAGCCATGTATTGAGAATCTTCCCAACCTCATTTAACTAGACCTAGGACTTGCATCAACATTTGGGTTTACTGGGAAGCAGGGGTGCTTTAGTTGACTGGAAAGGGGTAAATTAATTCAGAGATGAAACCACCTTTCAGCTGCAGACATTGTCATTTGCATTCAAAAACAATGTTGTAAAGAACACTGGAACAGTGTTCTTTATGAGCAAATGTGTGATATTATTTTAACTGAAAATTTGGGAAGTCTGCCCAACATGAAGTAGCAAACCATTTCTGCCTGAAATAGATTGCTCTTTAAAGCTCTAAAGATTGGGAAGAGATTTATTTTCTCTTGGACAGCTGGTACTAACAACATGGATGATAAAAATTGACTTTATTTTTAGAAGAAAATTATTACTAAGTAGTCTGAAGCCTTGAAAAAATAGAACCGGGGTCTCCAAATATTTGAATTATCTGACCTGAATTTCTCTTAATCCTGGTAAATGTTTTAATGGCATTATTACTATTTAAACAAAATGCTTGGTATTTTGAGGTTTTCCTGCCTGGTGACTTGTAAAAGGAATGATACTTTATTTGACTTCAAGGTTTTAAAGAACACAATGAAAGCCTTGGAGAATTCTGCAGAGTGACTAGAAGATACCTAAATCTAAGCTTGAAAATGGTGTGGGAAGTGGATGACAGTTGAACAAACAGCTCTCAAATTGTTATTTTGCATGCGAAAGGAGAAAATTGCCATTAAAGGTGGCAGGGGATTGCAGCAGAGATTGTGAGGTAGGAGAGGTCTGAGATAATGGACATAGATATGGGAATACTGACAATAGAGACTGACACTGTTCATTGTCCCTGGACTAGAAGTTGAGGTGTCAGCTGTCGGTGGACAGTGTACCTGAACTGCCAGTTAAACCGGAGATTCAGAGGTGTCACAGCTGACTGCAAGCAGAGCTAGCCCACGTCCCCAGGGTGGCCTAGCTACCACCAGCACCATGTAAGCACAACACAGCTGTGGCCCATGCTCTGTGTTTGATGAGTACCTCTTAGTAACTATGGCAGAGATTAAATCTATTTCTCCAGCATACCATGTAACTGCCTAACTATGGAGCTGTTATTTCTTCAGCTTATTTCCATTACACTTTGCTGTCTTTCTCTAAAAAAGCAGGCACACTGTCCCCCAGACAGTGCTTTCTCCATGATACACTGCATCATCTGCAGAGCAAAAGTACCTGTGGAGGAAAAACTAGGCGTAAATTAATTTTATGCCATTTATTTTGCAGATGTGTATTTGCATGCTTTATGTATACATTAAGTGAACTTTACCATGGATTTAATCTAGTTGCCCAAGGCCCAGTTCTTGGAAAAAGCTGAAATGACTGCATGAAGCCTGCATTCAGGATCTGCATCTACAACATTTGCAGTTTAAGGCTGGCCTCAGTCATTTCTGGAGAACAGCGTGTGTTCCAGACACTGTCAAAGGCAGCAAACTGCTGACAAAATCCTGCCAAAGCAACAGCTGAAGCAATGAGAGCTTGCAGTTTCTTACAACTCCATTTAACTGCGTGCTTAGGAGCAACTCATTAAGTAGCAAGCAACCATGTGAGGGGATGCCAAGGATTAAAGGAATCCTGTCATGAGATAGCGGTGACATTTGCCTGCTGCTTTCCAAGCAACAGTGCCTGCCAAGCCCGGGGGAAGCCAGTGACAGCCCACAGTAGCAGCAGCAATTTAACCAGCAGATTGGCAGGAACAGTGCCTGCTTTGAATATGAGAGCCATGCTCATGGTAGGTCCAATTTGTGAATCCTGTCAGGGGAAAGAGTTTTACAGAAATCAATTATCTTTTACACACATTTGTGTGTGTGTATGCATTCGGGTGGATCTAGCTCAAGCAAGTCTCTTGCACTGGTACGTAGTCCCTGCACAAAGTGAAAGGGGCTGTTATGCTGTTGTCTCAGAATTGAACACAGGGAGCAGTTTGCTCCCACTTCACAAGTTCCTGTAACTGTTGTGAGTGATGGAAACACAGAGCACTTCTGGATTTCTCACTTGTGGGAGGTCAGAAGGCATCCAGTGCTCCAGACACCAGCAGACTCATCAGGACATCACCTGCCCTCCGGCTGGCCTCCCTGAGCTCTCCCAACCCCAGGAATTCCAGGCTTCATTGCCTCTTCCTCTGTGTAACTCCCAGGAGCATACTGAGGTCTGTGGAGTCCATTGGCCATTCTAACAATCCCGCATGCATGGTAATCAGCTCTCATCCAGGGTGAATGAGAGCACTGAAGTGGGACTTCATTACAACCACAACAATTTTTGTGAGTGTTTTGTTCTGTTTTGTTTTTTTTTCTGAATTGCTACAGTATACTACTACTTGTGGAATTTATGAACAATATGCCTTACTGATGTTCCTTACAATTAGCCTCAGGAAAGTGAAGCTTTTTTAGTGTTCTTATTGAGATTTACTGTTCCAGAGAAGCAACCCAGAAAGACCATGAATGCTATGCAACTGCTAAAATCAAGGGGCAGCACTTTGATTCATAAATTGTTATTAACAACTATAATTCTAATAACTTTCCAACATTCAAAGAACTCCCAAGCCTTCCCCTCCAGTAACTGTTTTTACATATTCAGTTATTTTTAGGCATTTCAAATGTTCAGTCCCAAAGTCCCAACATTGTGTAAAAAGTCCTTGTTCTTGCTCTGTGCAACAAAAGGTATTATTAATTTAGCTCAGAGCAAGAAAACTTGCAAAGAATTGTAGGCTTGAAAATAAAACCAAATTGCACGGTTGCTCTGAAAAGGGTAATAAAGTCTTTGGAGATTATACTACCACCTAGAGAGTAAAAGCAGCTACTCCAAATAATGTGTACATAGCTCAACTACTAAAACCAGGTTTTTTCCTGGTACCTATTTTTCTCTAACTTCCCTATCCTGTTTCTTACATCTTTGCCTTATATTCTAAAGAAAAAGATGTGTCCAGTGATGTCATGGACTGGTGTAAGCTGAAGGCACTGGAGAACATGCAGGTGGGGCTAGTTTCCAACTTCCACATCTTTTTGTTCTGAAGTCTCTCAAGCCCTTGTTTTACTTTTTCAGCTGGTTGGTACAGATGTCTTGAGCTTTAGTTAGATTTTTCTGCATATATAAAACAAAGGTAAGAAGAACGAAAAACATTTTTTCTGTAAGAGCAAGAAAGAATTTTCTCTCCCTCTATAGTGGCATTAGCATAGATAAGTACTTGGGTTTTAAGGAAACCCCCTGAGTATTGCTGTGTTTGCATGGATAAGAATGATTTATCTCCTTAGATAATGACAAAAATTGATGTATAGTGTTGGTCTAGAGAGCATTATCTTCTGGAAGTGGGAGACAACACATCATCTAGCTGACAGGCAAAACTAATATGGCTTCTAAACTAATAACTCCCTTTCATTTTACATAAGAGAGAAGGCAGTGTGTGATTTGTTTCTCCATTTGCCATAAATTTCATTGGATTGAGAATAGTTCATTGTCACTTGTCCTGGGCTAACACTGAATTTGTATAGTTATTCACAACAGCGCGCCAGCTGACAAATGAAAGCTGTATTTCAGCTGCACTTCAGTAGTGGCTTTTATTCCCACTCAGGAATTATCTCCATCTGTCTTGCAGCATTTCAGTGAGGGCTGAGTGCTCAAGATGACTGCAGGATTAAGATAAATATCCTGTACATCCAATCTCTTTTCAAACACTTCTGAGTGCAATTGTAATACATCCATCTTTGGTTACAAATTCACTAGGCAGGTATCTAAACACACACAATGGCAAGCACATACTTTTTTCCCAAGAATATTGTGCTTACCTTTACTGGAGACAAACTGGTACAGCCTTGCTTTGGATTCAGGTAACATTTTATGAAGGCACAGTGACATTGTTGGGCTTGTTTCAATGATTTTAGAACTGTTGATCATATTTCACAGACTCATGGAATGGGCAAGGTTGGAAGGGACCCCAGCATCTGATCCAAGCTCTCTACTCAAGCAGGGTCATCCCAGAGCACATGGCACATGGATTGCATTTAGGAAGCCATGATTCCTAAATGCCTCCAGTGAGGGAGACTCCACAGCCTCTCTGAGCAATCCACTCCAGTGGTCAGTCAACCACACAGCAAAGAAGTTCTTCCTCATATTCAGGTGGAACTTCCTGTGTATCAGTTTCTCCCCACTGTCTCTTGTCCTATTGCTTGGCATCACCAAGAAGAGCCTGGATCCATCCTCTTAGCACCCTCCTTTCAGATAATTTACACATGGATGAAGTCCCCTCTCAGTCATCTCTTCTCAAGGCTGAACAGACCCAGCTCCCTCAGCCTTTCCTCATAAGAGAGATGTTCCAATCCCTTAATCAGCTTTGTCACCCTCCACTGGACCCGCTTCAAGATCTCCATGTCTCTTTTGTACTGTGAAGCCCAGAACTGGACACAGCACTCCAGGTGAGGCCTCACCAGGGCTGTGTAGAGGGGCCGGATCACCTCCCTTAATGCTCCTCCTGATTCATCCCTGAATACCACTGGCCATCTTGGCCGACAGGGTACACAGCTTGTTGTCCACCAGGACCCCCCCAGGCCCTTCTCTGCAGAGCTGCTTGTCCAGCAGGTCGGCCCCCACCCATATTGGTGCCTGGAGTTATTATTCCCCAGGTGCAGGACCCTGCACTGGCCTTTGCTCAGCTTCAGACAGTTCTGTTCTGCCCATCTCTCCAAGCTGTCAAGGTGCTTCTGAAGGGCTGCACAGCCCTCTGGGCTATTGGCCACTCCTCCTGGCTTTGTGTCATCAGTGACCTTGCTGAGGAGGCATCTGCCCCCTCATCCAAATCATTGATGGATAAACTGAAAAATTCCCTGAAAACAGGGAAGGATTATGCAGTCTGTTGTGGTTTGTTCAGCATGTTCAAGATTGCACTGCCTAGCAAACACATAACACAAATCTAGAGCTGGCAATTACTGCTCAACGTGAGCTTCTAAAGCTTTTTAACTTTAAATATTATTATAGCTCAAGTTTGTCACAGTCACAAGCTGCTGTTGTTTGTAAAATCAGGCCATTTCAAGAAGCAAACCACAGTTATGAAATAAAATAAATTTGGAGAATTGTTTTCTAGTCCTGTCTTCTGCTCATGGAAAGAAAAATCTTTTTCTGTCTATCCTAAACAATTATCTCTGATGTGAAAGTGAGATTGTACTGAATGTACAATAGATGGAGAATCCTTTCAAAAAATATCAGGAGGAGACAGAACATGACCTGAAACTGAACTCTTCAAATAAGAAGCAAAACAATCTGTTAGATGCCAAGAACTCTACACAGAGTCAGTAGTTCATTTGTCTTTTGTGCTTGTTATTCAGGATAGGAAAAATGGGTTCTCATCAACCAGCACTTCCACAGTATAAAAACAGATACAAAACTAGAAATGTTCTTAACTGCCACACGAGTGGGGGCTCTCCATCATTTATTACATCTTCACACCTCAGACATAATGGGGTCATGTCTAAAATTCATACCCAAACATTTGATCTCATTATTTTTCATTTCTTTATGAACGCCTAGAAAAAAAAATCTGGTAAGAAAGTTTTGCTGAGTTCTGTAACCCCAGGGTTTGAAGGACTTTATGCCTAGTGTCTTTAAATCTCTGCTACAATTTACAGTCCTGAACTGTGCTGCTGAGCCTGCCCCAAGCCCAGTGGTATTTGTGCCTTTCCAATATGCAGGGTTGTTTATTACATTCTGGTACCCTACATGTTTACACCTATCTCCATGACTGATTTACTTGCAATTCCAACATCAAATACTCAATGCCCTCCTTTCCCTGTTCAGTTATCAAATTCCCTTTACTTTAACATGATCACAGTTGCAACTCACCTGCCAGTGTTTCCCATTGCTTTTGGTGTAGGCAGTATGGTTTGTGCCTAGCTCCACACACCACCAGTGCCAGCCTTTCAAGTCAAGCTGGACTTCAAATAGCTCACATAGCCTACAAGTATTTAACAAATAGTATCTTGCTATGGTCTGCTGCAGGCAACTTTTCTCCCTCCCTCATCCCAGATTTCTCTACGTTATCTAATATGCTTTCTTTAAAATACACGTATACATGTTACAAGTCCATGAGCACATACAAGACTAGAATTAGCTGCAGAGCAGTATGGTTACGTGTTAATAAGCAGTCACACCTTCCATTGGGGAGAGGGAGTGGGGATAAATTACATGTTTGATAAGATTTACAAGGTTTCACATTGGGCTAGTAGCAGTCCATTTTGTATTAATGTCTTTGAAGGGAAAGTGCACCTTAAAAGGGGGAAATAGAAAAAACACACGGCAATCTCATTGCAAGTACAGACCCAAAGAATCTCTTTGAAATGTATTTGAAGCTTTGGAGGTGTTTGGGCCTTCAGAGCCTATGAAGGGGTGATAAACAACAAAAAGCAATCATTGTGGAATCTGACATGTCTGATGGGCAAGTTTCTGGAGAATATTCTGTTCCTCACAAGCTCAGCAATAAAGTTTGGCAATTACATCAAGTTTCATTTTCTTACCCCTGCAGATGGCAGCAGTACTTCAAATTTCAGTGCCACAGCACTGGATGTGGTAGAAGTTGAGCCAGATTCCTGTAGTGAAGGTACTCTTGACTGTCAGACTCTTGAAGTGATATGTGTTGTTACTCGTCAGCAGGTTACTGATGATTTTTTCTGTTGGAAGAGGAAAATTTTAATATTTGCCAAGTAGCAGAAAGATGTTCCTGATCCTGTGGAATCCCTCTTGGTTCCCAGCATAATCAGGCCTTACCCTGCTTTATCTCAAGCACTGCAGGTGTTATTTTAAAAACAATTTATATTCTTCAAGCTTGTGACAGCATTTGACTTTGTTTGCTTGGAGAAGAACAGCACAGTGATAACAGTAATACTTCAATAATAAATTCAGTTGTAGCAAAACATTGTTTAAAAAAAAAATCCTTTCAGCAGATAATGAATGCAAGAGAGGCAGAATGATCAAGGAGACCAAGATACCTCTTTATTCATAGTATTAAAAAAAGGTTTGAAGTGCTATATTCAGCCATCTGGAACTTTCTGTGCCTTGCACACTTCAGTTCTACATGGATTCTAAAGGGTCTGAATTTAGATGTAAACAGACACCACCCCCACTCCCCCAAGATTAATGATAACAATACAAATTTTCAGTCTAAGCATCCAACTGATAATGGATTGGGGGTTGAGTAATATAAGAGCTTTCCTGTAGCTTTCTTCTCTACTGCCAGCAGAAGCAAAGGGAGGATCTTTGCTTCTGCTGGCAGTAGAAAACATACTGGGACCTTTTACCAAGGTCTGAACCAGGTATCTAGTCTTGTGTCTGTTGAGTTGTTCAGAGAGAAGAACAAGTAAAGAACTGTACTCTCCTAACAAAGCTGGTGAGCAGTTGCCCAAAAGCCCTCAGTCTGTATAAAATGCTACTAGATATTGCTCAGCTTCAACCCTGGCAGCTTCCTAGTCCAAGGCTGAGAATTCTGCTGAACATTTAAGCCTGAGAAAAAATCTGGCTCCCAACCTGCTTGCTTCCTGGTGACATGCAGAGGTTTCACCTGAACAACATGGTCCTCAGCCATGGGAATCTGTCAGACAGAGGCACAACATTCTCATCCACATGCCCACCCTGGCAGCCTATAAACAGAAAGGTGCCAGCAAGGAAATATAACACCAATTTCTGCAGTGGTTCTGAAGAAGAACCAAGAACTTCTGTATGAATTACCTATAAGGCATGATGTGAAAAACAGTTCAAATGACCCGAAGTTACTGGTAGTTATCCATATATACAAGCTTTTCAAGTCCCAGCAGTCTGTGAGGCACACCTTGGCAACAACCACTTCATCCTCCTGAACTGCCACGGGCAGCTTTTGTGGTTGTCTGTTGCTATTACAATTAGAAAAGAATAGACTGTTTCAGTTGGAAGGGACCTACAATGATATTAGTTTTCATTCAGATACAGAAAAGAAGGCCCTGCAGAGCAGTACAAACCAGAAGAAATTACAGTTTCAATTCTGCATCCCTGACAAAATATTCCTACTTATTTAGTTGACTATGAAGTAGTTTCTTTTCCTTTTTCTAGGTCTGTTGACCTAAGCTGACATCTTCAGCTTGTACAATTGCATGGGCTCTTCCTTGCTCTTACGTCTCTCTCATTTTCGCCCTTCTATCTCAGAAGAAATAGTTCATGATGACATTAGATCTGTCATCATTACAGATGAATAAAAATTCATCTGTAGTTTTTATTTCCTGCATTTACCTCTTCATCATTTCTGCAGTTCCTAACACTGAATTTTATAGTACAAACAGTCCAGAAATATAACGAGCAATCAACCTCATACAAGTAAACCTACTCAGGCAAGCTTACAGTTTCTCTCACAATGGTTCCTCTAACTTTAAGGCATGGATTAGGATCAAATTGCATTTACTGTTTTATATCTGTTCAAGATTTTGAATTTGCTTCTCCACTGATGTCTTCTACCAGTAGTAATGAGCTCCTGCTTTCACTAGCATTGCTTTATGTACCTAGTATCTTTTTATTTTAGGCACAAAGTCTTTGCATAACAAGCATGATAGCATGGCTGATCCTTAGTGCATAGTTGCCTATTTCAACATCATTACTAGGGTTCATGCCATTTCCCAGCTGAAATCAGAGGCAACACAAATGCAATAAATAGGAAATCACTTAGTATCAGGTTAAAACATGGACTGTGAAGTCTGAACTTTAGACTGTTGTGTGGATTTCTTTACGGCAATTTTAAAATTGGATGGGACATATTTGTTGAGGTATTCAGAAGATTTCTGTCTGAGGCTGTAAACTTCTGCTCACTGCTAAGATCTGTCCAATAAAGAAATAAGTAATTTCTAGTTTAGTTTGGACTCAGCATTTCCTGTTCCATCCCCTGCCCTGTGCTATTTATAATGTTGCTGGGTGCTTGGAAAGATTGTCCTTCAATAGGAGGAGAAACTATCCTTGTGAAGCCTTGGGATTCATCAAATGAAAGGTGCTATGTAAGTTGCTACCAGGTTTTGTGTTTAATATACTGTAAACTGATGAAAGAAAGCAAGAGAGTGATGGTTACCTCTCAACATAATATAAAATTTGCCTTAGGTGGGAACACTGTTTACTGAACACTTCATTCACCCAAAGTGAAAAACCAGTGATGGCAGTTGCTGTTTTCATAACAACCCAGGAGAATGCTGACTCTGACAGGCTGCTACCCCCTGACGGCTAAATAGCTAAGGAGAAGTAATGTGAGAAACAACTCTGCTGAAAATAACTCCAGCCATCATCACTGAAGCACATGGACTCATTCCTGCCATAGGTTTGTTTCCCCTGCAGCAACATCCCTCCTATACTGGTACATTATTGCTCAGGCTCTCTTTAGCACTGTCAGTTTTGGTTTTCCCTCTATTGCACTGTATAAACCACAAGCCAAAGGGAAAGGGAGGAGCTGTCAAAAGCAATGTGCCGTTCTGCTGCTGCACTACTGAGCAAAGGGGATATTAATAAAGAAAACTGAAGCTTAGGTGCCTAGATGTTCTGGGAATTGGATTCAGAACTCTGTTTCCAACATATTTCCTTTCTGCAAGTCAGTAAGAGAGAGCCAGAACTGCACTGTAGCTACCTACAGTTATCGAAAGTCAGGCAGATAAGAAAAAAATCAGCAAAGGCAAGAAGAAACAATAACACTGGAAATCTACATGGGACTTGTAGTACAACCCAATGGAAGACCTCGACAACATACATGTGCAGCAGCTGATTGCAGGCAAGCCTATGAACTGTCCACACTAATCAGTCTGCAAGTGTAGAACTAAATGAACCATTGACAGGCTAATTGTTCTGTAATCATCCAAACTTCAACATACCATACCATTATTAGAACGAAAAGCAAAAGTGTTAAATATCAACAAAACAACAACAGGGTGAAGCACTCAGCTGAGAATTCCAGTAGCTGTTGTCCAAAAAAGTGTCCTATTATTGCTGTTTTCCATCTTTCTTCATTCACTTTATCACACAGTGTTTTTCTTCCACATCATGATGGACTGTAATCAAAGTCTCTTGTCCGTTTTCTTGGGCTTGTTTCAGCAAGTATCTCAGGTTTTCATGTTGTAATGTTTCTTTACCGGTGTGAGGTTCATACCAATGGGAGTAGGCTACAAACCTTGAACCAGAGTATAACTAAAGTATATCCTAACAATTTTTACAGCCTGACTAAAATCACCTCTCATAATATTGACAAAGTAATAAGCACAACTACTAGAGTGATTATTTGTATCTATAGTAATGTTATCCACAAATACAAAATCACAAGGAGTTCTCCTATAAGTACATCCTTTACCAAGATATACATGTATAGTTTCCAGGTTTTCATTAGGATGAATCTCAAAATGACAAATGTTTTGCTCAGTATCAAGATGAATATCTTGAACTTCAATGGTATCACTTTCACAAATTAATTCTTGTTGCTCTCACACAATGCTCACATCATTATCAATAGCCTGCCATTTATTTCCATCTTTTTGGGCCCATACTCTGTGCTTCAGAGGAGAGAGTATAGCTCCATTGTGATTTCATCCTAATGCAATGATTTGGTATATTTTATATACCAAAGCATCGTGTATTGGTAACACAAAAGCTATGGCTATGCTTCTGATGGGATCATGAGTAAATTGACTAGATACCACCAGGATTGGAATTTCTTTTCAAATTCAATTGTACTATCCCAAAATATCTTGAAAATTTCAAGGGGTAATGTACCTTCTTTACCTTCCCTTATGGTCACAGCTGTCATTGACTGCATCCACAGTTGAGCTTGGGTACAACTAAGAGCCAAAGAAACATTGATTTGAACTAGACTTGGTGCATCTGTGATCAATTGATGGCCTTTTTCATAAATTCTCTCCCACGGATGGAATATGTCCATTAGGAACAATTGATTAGTTCCCAAAGCCAAAAGGGAAGACTGTAGAGAATGTTTCAGTTTATTTAGGTCACTAGTTATTGTGACTAGTTTGTTTATTTACACCTCAGAGTCTATGCCATTTAGAACTCCCAGTCCTGTTCTCAGGATTCCTCCAGGTTCACCTGAAGGAAGTGAGGGCTCGTTTAATCAACCATGCTGTCCTGAGCCTGACGGTGTACCTCACTCCACTCTTCATTGAATTTGGGCCTTTCCTCAAGCCTTTCATCAAATTTGGACCATGAAGTGTTGTGTTGGCAGACTCACCACATTTTCTGCAGATGACTTCATGGTCTAGCCCATATGATGCCCACAACTAAGTACTTCTTATACAAACTCATCCCAAGTGAGGCTAATGTCACACTGACTCCATCTGTGACTAGAAGTACTGTGTCTATTATTTTGCAGATGGTCCTGACTATCTGCAACATATGTCTCAAGACTTTCAGGGAGTCCGCAATGAGAGGGGTTAACCATGCCAAGTCAGTAAGGGAGATTTCATCAGAGATTTCCTATTATATATTGTCTGTATGCACGCTGCTTTCTGCACTGTTGCAGCTAACTCAGAGACACCGTTAGTTTCGACTACCAGCGGGTCTCCTCTCTCCTGAGGATTTACATATCATTGCGTGAGTCTCATCATCACTACTGACAGCAGTCTCGGTCTTAACCAACAGGCACAAGGAAACCAGCTGAGACCTGGGAACCAGGTTCCCCATGCATTCATCATCATCACTGTCACTTCAAGTTCCAAGTCTCAATATCCACACAAGATACTGATTTACAGAGATACCTGACCAAGAAAGGAGGCTATTTTTTCCAGCAACAGTTTCCTTCTGAGCTCTGCTGCAGCGAGCAGAGTTTTGAGGTGCTCATTTTCAGCCACAAGTCTGTCAACTCAGGCTCCAAATTTCTCTCCCAAGTTCCTTTCAAAGGCTAGCAATTACTTCAACACCTCATTTTCTGATTTCAGAACAGTATACACTACATCAGAAATCCATTCAGTAGGAAGTGATTATTTAGCTTCTTGTTGTGCACAAGACAGGCTCTAAAACCGCACAAATGGCATCTACCTTTACTTTTTCCTTCTTTACACTTCTGCTCAGCATTGCTGAATGCATTCCACCACTTTCTCTTCATCCTTCCAAAACTTTTGAGCCTACTCCTTTCCAGGATGGGAATGGGCACATTTATATTTTTGCAGCAGAGTATGAATGGCAATCCTGCTGGCTACCCCAATTTACTGTCAAGTGAAAAGATGAGATGTCATCGACCCTCAGTGTTTGATTTGTCTGTCAGCACCCCAGGAAAGCAGAGACCATTGTTCCTGACCAGTCTGCCAGCATCCATAATGGGGACCCTTTACTGAACAGTCCTGCTGGATTTGAGGGCAGTTCAACTGACTTATTCAGGGACACACACCATCAGCATAAGGGAGTCCCTTCAGCAGGTCCTCCACTTTATGCAAGTATGGTACCTGTGGCCACCAACTACCAACGCCCATGAAGGACTTGCACTAACATTTTATGGAATAACACCATTAATAGAAAACTGTGATAGGTTAATGTTCTAGGGTTGCTGCTGATAGTATCTGACTGCAAAAACATGTGCAAAGCATTGCACAGACAAGCTCTAATCCCCAGTAGAAGTATTCATCATGCACAGAGCTTTACCCGATAGGTAAAGCTTCTCCCCCTGTGGGGGAGAAGACAGGTTCAGCCTGATGACTGATCCCAGCAGTTACAACGGAGCCTTCCCTAACTTTCCCCCATTCTCGACTTATTTTTACACTATTTCTTTATGTTGGTGGAGCTTGAGTGACTCTAGTCATACATGCTTTTTTTACTGATCAGTGTAAAATTCTCTCCCCTCACTCTTAAAGAAACAGTAAAATACAAATCACATGCTCAGTGAGGGGCAGTCATACCTTGGAGGCAGGTACCTTTGGGATGGAGGTGTGTGTTAAATTAGGCTTTCATGAACAAAGTTCATCTGAGGAGAGAGATTTCACCACAGTTGTTGTCTCAGCATCAAGACATCTCCTATCCCCCTTGGCTGACAGGTGCTACGTGATTTATCAGCTGCAAAGTACCATTGAGTTCACCTCCCTGCAAGGATTTCAACAGAGCTTGGCCACAGTGTTTCCACTCTGCTCCACCTCTGTTCCATCCCCCTTAGCAGGTGCTTACAGTTCCAGATTGTGGAATAGGTTTTGAGCATGCCAACCACATTCCAGCCAGGGAGCAGCAACTGTATTTTACCCTATAATTTCCAAACCATTATAACTTCTGTTAGGATGTGAATAGAACTTCTCAGTTTCCTCTAATTTTACCCCCAGCTGTATTTTCACAACCACAAAATCCAGGGCCTCCTAAAAAGTAGAACTGTGCTGTGATCAAGAAACCTAACAACAGCTGCCAGAGCTGAAAAGTTGTACCAGTAAAACCTTTTTCAGCTAACAAGGATGGACAGGGAGCTTACCGTGGAAGTCAGTAGAGCTGGGTGCTAGGAGTAATATGAAATCCCAGACGCATCAAAAGAATAGCCGTAAGAGGAAAACAAAATAGGCTCTACTGCCTCTGAACAAAGTTTCTCTTAATTATGAGAGAATGAAAAAAACAGAGGGCAAGCATGCCCAGGAGCAATGCACAATCTGAAGGTATTCCTGTGAAAACACCTGTCAGTATGGGCAAGAGTGATTAAACACAGCAGGATCTGAGACCAGCTTTTCAAAAACCTCAGCAGTCAAATTTTGCAGACTGTTGTATGTGTGGCTACTCACAGTTATATATATATATATATTATCCTGACTGGTATTCAGCATAAGACATCTAGAAGCAGCCCTAAAATGCACTGCACTCAGATACAGTCAAGAAATAGAACAGGGCTGTGCTTCAGGGCATAGCTTTCTAACTGGTATCTTCAAAGTTCTTAAAAGCACCTCCTTATGCCCAAATTACTGTTGCTTCTCTGGACGAATTAATGTGTTTTGTCACAGATACTTTGAAAACTGTTCATGAAAGAGAAATAGCAGTACAGGTGGATTGGTTTAGGGTTTGGTTTTTTTAAATGATTATTAAGAATTTATTTTGCTTGGTGCAGAAACTGAATGCAAAATTGTATTTTGGCTGATGAGTTAGTCCAGGAACTGAACTTAGAGCCAAAGGATAACTTGCTTCAGCAGTAAGACAGAAAAATCCCTTAAGTTGTTTACAGTGTCCATTTCCAAGCCAAGAAACACAGATGAGCCTGATAGAGGCCATCTGGCGTGCTGCGAGAATTGCAAACATTATTACAGAAAATTGCGCATCTGGGCAACAGTTAAACCTTCTGAAGGGGCCAATGGCTTCCCATCAAATACAGAGTTAAAAATCCCTTTGCTGGTCTCTTGGCCTGATCCCCACCAGAATTTTCTGAAAGTTGATGGACTTAAGGCTGCAGAATGAACCCATGTTCATCAAAACAGGAGCAGCTTAGATTTTTTGATCTGAGTCCTTTTCAGGTGCAATAATGGTCAAAGTTGGAAATCTGATGGAGATCTAACTTGTGCTTTTGAAACTGTTATCTGTGAAACCTGAGGCAGCAGGGTTTGTCTGAGCCCCACAGTCAAACTGCTACTCTCATCCAATACTAAGTACTAACATTTTCCACACCTTCCTTGCATCAGCACTCCTAGAATTCCTGAATGCTTCATACTGAAAGAAACAACACACTTTGCACCATCTTCTCGAAGGAACAAGTAATGAGGGCGCATAGAAGAGAGCGAACAGGTTGGGAAACAACCTGAGTGACTGAGCAAAACTTATTCCTGAGGAAAAGAACTCAGCATGCCAAAGTGACAGCCAACATTTTGCTCGCCTAAAAGTTTTTTAAGGGAAAGCTGGTGGTGGGCATAGCTGCAGCATCTCTGACAGAAATGTGCTGTTGCTGGGGATTTCTCAGGGAGAAGCAATTACTACGCAACTAGGGGCTAAATTCACTTCTGTCTTGCACAAAGTATGATCAAACTTTTGCAAGCATGTACAAATAAATTTTAAATACTTAAATGTTGTGTCTTACAATCAACATGACCATAAGTAAGGGAAACTGAGAAGGTGGTCTGGTGCAGTGCAGGCACAAGGGTGCTGCTAGAGAGCCATCAAGGACATAGCAGGGGACAGAGTCAGGGAGGGAAGAAAAGACTGGGAAGGAAGGTGGTGCTGAAAAAGCTCTGACCAGACAGCAGAGGAGACAGGATCTGTAGGAGTCCAAGACCCCTGAGAGCTCTGCTGTCCACAGCTCATAGCTGCTCAGCCATGCCTCAGCATGTTGCTGTCCCAAGGCTACTTGGGGGCTGCAGTAACATTTATCACAGCTGTGGGCTCCTTCTGCTCTTTGCCTTTCCCAGTTTCTCCTGTAACCCTCTCTTCCTTTCTCAGTCCTTTTTTATTTCCTTGCCTAGTTGAGAGATTTCCCCTTGGCTGCATTTTCTTTAGTCTTATCTCTGCCTGCCAGCCATTGAGCTAAACTTTGTTGGGAATAGAATCATACAACATAGAATAGTTTCAGCTGGAAGAGATTTCCGGAGGTCAGCAGGTTTAACATCTTGCTCAAAACAGAGCTACTTTGGGTCAAGTTGCTCAAGGACTTCATCTCTAACAAGGGGGATTGGACCACATGCCCACAGAGGCTGTACAGTATTTGACCATATTGCAAAGAATGTTAGAATTTGCCTTGCACATGCGGCCCCTGACTCTCACCCTGTGCTTTTCCGTAACAACTTTCACTATAAGAATTTGATGCTATGTGCAAGTGGAATACATGCAGAGCCTCACATTGCCTTGAACAATTCAAGTATACAATATACACAGCAAGGGAGAAAATACGGCACATTTTACTTTATGCAAGTTTACCATAGCTGTTTTAAAACTTGCAGAAGATTTTAGATGTAAGATGAGGCTCTATCTAAACTTTTTTTCAGAGCCCTGGAAATAGATTAGAAACATGGGGTGTTTTTTTGTCTCAAAGTGTACTGTCTAGCACAGTATAGTTCCTTAGGCTGTGCCAGACCTTCAGTCCATAGCAGAGACAAAAGCTGTCTCCTGACCTCCTTCCTTGTCCACTAATCAGCTACACAAAGGCATGGCAGGGAAGATAGGCATGTCTGATTCAAGCACTTCTGGAGACTGACAGGGATGTTCACCACTGTTTATCCTGTGGGATGATTATGGATTGTGATGGCAATGGCGAGCGCCAATTTTAGCTGACATACTAGTCCTGAAGTTTCATGTAAAGGTTCTCACACAAAGCAGAATTTGGAATCTGATTTTGTGAAAGCACAGATATTCCTTGCTGGCACTGAGAAGTGTTGGCATTTTGTCACCTCTGAAGCAGGTAATTAAGTTCTACAATCCACTCTAATGGATGTAATAGGGAATCCTAAAAGAAAAAGTCCAGTTCCTTGCATTGATATTTTTAAGTTTCTGGCATGTCCTTAAAGCTCAGGTCAGATATTTACATGCCCCTCATGAACACCTTGTTTCTCTTCACATTTCAGGGATCAGCTGTCCTAGGGAACCCACACATTCTTCCATTTATTGAAGACAGCTTTGGGACAATCACCATAGGCAGCCTCAAGAAGAATTAGGTATACAAAGGACAGTTTAGCTAGTAAATGAAAGCCTCCAATAAGGCTGAATTTAAAAGATCTAACAGCTTTATCTTACTACTGAATGGCCCTTCAGACAAACTTTCCTACAAATCTTTCTTACTAAGCTCACCCCTGAATGTGATCCTTAAACAAGCACCTAGTATTATTTCATGAATCTGCAGTAGAAGATTCCACTCACATCTCCAACCCATAACTTTATGGGTTTGCTTCAGTTCGTTTATATCAATTAAAGTGTATTTAACTACAACTATTTATTTACATTTTGATACGTCAGGCTCAGTTACACTCAGTGAAGTGCAAATTCACAGAATGATTTGGGTTGGAAGGAACTAGTCTACTCCCTGCGATGAGCAGGGACATCTTGAACTACATCACATTGTTCAGAGACCCATCCAGACTGAATGTTTTCAGAGTTGAGGCTTTCACAACCTGTCTGGGAAACCTGTTCCCATGTTTCACCATCCCTCATTGTAAAGAAATTCCTTCCTTATAACTAGGCTGAATCCACCCTCCCTTGCTTTAAAACTATTACCCCTTTTCCTGTCACAACAGGCCTTGCTAAGAAGTCTGTCCCCTCTTTCTTACAGGTCCCCTTTATTGAAAGGCCACAATAAGGTCTCCTCAGAGCCTTCTCCAAGCTGAACACCCCTAGCTCTCTCAGCCTGTCTTCAGGAGAGGTACTTCAGCCCTCTGGTAACTTTTGTGGTCCTTCTCCAGACCATCTCCAACAGATCCATGTCTTTCCCGCACTGAGCACTACAAAGGTGGACACAGTACTCCAGGTGGAATCTCACCAGAGCAGTTTAGAGGGAAAGAATCCCCTCCCTCGACCTGCTGGCCATGCTTCTTTTAATACATTACAGGACACAACTGGCTTTCCAGGATGTCAGGCACACATTGCGGGCTCATGTCCAGCCTCTCACCCACCAGCATCCCCAAGTCCTTCTCAGCAGGGCTGCTCTCGATCCATTCATCCCCAGCCTGTATTGGTACTGGGGGCTGCCCTGACCCAGGTGCAGCACCTCGCACTTGGTCTTATTGAAGTTCACAAGGTTCACATGGGCCCACTTCTCCAGCTTGTCCAGGTCCCTCCGGATGGCATTCTGTCCTTCAGGTACATCAACTGCATCACTCATCTTGGTGTTATCTGCAAGCTCATGGAAGGTGCACTTGATCCCACTGTTTATGTCATTGATGAAGACATTAAATAACACTGGTCACAATGCAGATTCTGGAAGAACATCACTTGTCATTGATGCCCACTCAGACATTAATCCCTTGACCACCACCCTATGGATATGAATGTCCAACCAATTCCTTATCCACCGAACAGTCAGTATCAAATCCATCTTTTTCTGATTCAGAGAGAAGAGTGTTGTGGGGCACCATGTCAAAGGCTTTCCAGAAGTCCACATAAATGACATTTGTAGCCATACCCTTGTCCACTGATGGAATCACTCAATTGTAGAAGGCCACTGCGTTGGTCAGGCAGGACTTGACCTCAGTGAAGCTGTGCTGGCTGTCTCAAATCACCTCCTTGTCCTCCATGTGCCTTACTGTAGCTTCTAAGAGGATCTGTTCCATGACCTTCCCAGGCACAGAAGTGAGGCTGACAGGTTGGTAGTTGCCAGGGTCCTCCTTTCTATCCTTTTTTAAGATGGATGCAATGTTCCCTTTTTCCAGTCACCTGACTGCCATGACTTTTCTGATACCGTGGACAGTGGTTTAGCAACTACATCAGCCAATTCCCTCAGGACTATGGGATGCAGCTCATCAGGTCCCATAGATTTATGTATGTTCTTCAGGGTGTTTTTATTCTACTTTGACACTACCCTTCACAGGTTTTAACAGACAAGGTTAACATAGGCATAAAACTCTGGACTTTGGTGCTAACAAAACCTTTTTTCTGTCTAGTCACCAATTTCTAGGGTATCTAATTCACAAGACCTTCCTGGGTCCTACCTGAGATCCTGGCTGAATCTATTGATTCAGTCCCTTCTTACTTCATTCATTCCTCTGAGATCAGAGCTACATGCTAAGGGCCTGCCCACTTGGCAACGAGTCAGAGCTCTGCATCTTGCTGCAGTTTTTAGAGGAGTACACAGGAAATAAATACGTAGCAGCTCATAGTTTTTTCAGCTTCTGTTGTCTTCAGTGGTAGTTTGTCAGTGTTCATCTCTCAAAATCTTTCTGAGTAAGTTGACTCCAAGCAACATGATCAACCACATCAAGAAGCATTTGCTGAAGTTTCTTTCCCATGCTAAGGGCTTGTCTATGAGTGGAAATTTACTACACTTGAACATTCTGGAATGGCTCTTGGTGTGAATCTAGGCTTGTAATAGCTCTAGGCTTATAGCAAAGCAGTTATTCCCTAATGCCTGTCCTGGTTATTTTAAGTACAGACGAGCTGCAGCAATAGCTCAGCCAGAAGCAGCAGCGAGTGCTCTGAAGTAAACAGGGTGCTGACAGCTGCTGGTGTTTTACAGAGGAGGTCAGAGAGCCCTGCTTTGAAGTTCGACTGCTTTAAGTGTTGGTTGCTGCCTGGAACACTGTTTACAGTAATGCTTCCTCCTCTGAGGGGAACTGCTGTTAGCAACAATGGAAAATTCTAGTTGGAAAAAACCCATTAAGTATCATTAGACATAGCTAAAGAAAAAAAACATATAAGGAAATTACAGTAGCACTTCTAGAGAAACAGTTACTTGGCAGTGATGTTTGTACAGATTAGTCACCACTTAAATTCAGTTATGTGATCTTGGCTATTATTTCAAGGGCAAGGATAATCTTCCAAGTGTAGTTTATCTACATATTTTCAAAACAACGTTTGCCTTATGTAAGCTGCATCACCAACAGCTTCTTCCTAGTCTGTCCCCTTTGTCCCCTTTCTAGATTGATATCTCTAAGTGCAGATGCCTCTTCAGCAGGGAGGGGCTGCTAACCTGAAGACAAAAAACGGTGAACCTGAAGTTCTGCCACTGAGCCTTCCCATCTCCCAGAGCTCTAAATTCAAGTGACAGTAACTTGTCTGGGGCCCTCAAACAGCCAGTGGCTGCCAGTGGGCTGGGTTATCATAGGTGGCATTTGAGAATTTGTTTTCTTCCAATATACACACTGAGAATTCTCAACCTTCTCCATGCACAGAAAGGCTTGCCCTACAACTTAACTCCTCTTTGCCTTTTGGTGCCAGACTTAGTTTTGAGCCTCACACTGAATTGCAGTTCTGCTCTCCCTCAGCGATTACCCCAATACTTGTTCTGCCCCCATGCTGAATGCTGCAGCAAATGTGTACTTTTGAAGGTTTATTGCAACAAATCAGTTTTGAGAGGGTAGAGTTTGAAAGTATTTAATTACAAAGCCGCCTTGTTTCAGCTGAGCTTTAAGTAAAGAAGCATACATTAGAGAACTGGAGCTAAAGAAGAAAGTTGAGCTTCCACAGGAAAGAATGGAATTAAAGGTTATACCTGAAGGCTTGGAATAGGAACCAAAGGACTTTGAGAATCATGAGGCAGCTTAGAGGTTTCCTAAGAGTGTGTATCATGATGGGCAATATCACACTGCATGTAGGTATAGGTTGTGACATTACAACTTGCTTTCTTACTATGAGATTACACAAGCTACATAAATCTAATGTGTTATTTAGAAGAGGAGCTGCTGAAGCAGTAAGGAAAAAAATTGCTGAGTGAGTCTGCAGGGCCTAAGCTGTACTGCAGAGTGAGAGACTATATGACTATTAACTTGCATGTACTTTTATTTTTAAGATTGACAGGTTACTTGCATCTTAGCTATGGAGTTTACACAACAAAATAAAATCACTGTTATAAAAAATTACAGAGGACATTTGTGACACTGCATATCATAGAGAGAGGGAAATTGTACAGTTTTCCTGGATCTCCCAGTAAATCTCCCTTATACTCAGAATTCCATACAGTTATACAGAAGACAGTAAGTCCTTAACCCAAAAAAGCAAGACATACTAGTAGAATGAGAAGAGGTCTTTTGGAAGACTGACTCTTGTATGGCATAGCCTGAAGGAAACCAAGGGTAACCATGTACCACACAACACAGCTATGGTGTTGCTACTACCACAAAGAAAGTAGGAGAAAATAAACCATTAAGAAAGTTATCAGTTCACATAAGATCTCTTCCATCTACTAGACAAAACTGCAACAAAGACAAAAATTAGATCCAACACACCAGGTTACTCTCCATCTCTTTTTTAAATCAAGATGAAATATCTGTGGAAGGTATGCCAAGTTCTGGTAGAAAGTGTAGGCTTTCCAGAGGAATTATTTAAGATTCAGCAGACTATCATAGGCAAAGTATGACAAGATTATTACAAGTCTTCCATCAAAAGAGCCATTGGGTGGGGTTTGTTTGATTTGAGATTTTTTTAGGGGGTTGAGGCTTTAACTGCAGAGCCACAGCCTCTGCAGTTTTCTGTTAAAGTCCCTGTGGACTCTTTTATGTGATGCATGCAACCTATTACAGGTACCTGTCTCTGCAACAGAAACAGGTATATCAATTGAACTTGCATTTACACTACCCTTAAAGACATTAGACAAACAAGACAAGACCTCCCTTCGTTGCAGCTTAGTGCCCAGTACAGGCTGCTGAGGCAAGGCGAGACAATTTTACTGTTGTAATGCATTTTCTCGGCATCTACACAGAAAGTGTTTTTACTTACTGTAGCCAGCAGGTAGTAAATAGTAGGTCACTGTGTTCTCTCCAGGGCAGCTTCCTTCCCTTCTCCAGCCTATCATCTAGGCTTAAAAAGCCATTTTCACTCTTCATCCAGTGCTTCTCCCTATTTACTATTATTACAGGAATTAGCATAAGTTAGACCCTTTTTCACCAAGGGTTTGAAGACTGAACTTGATACAAAATTGGTATTTCATTTGCATAAGCAGCAGACCAAGCCTATTTTGATAGGATACTCAAATCCCTTGTCAGGGAAGGGCAGCAGGCTGAGGTAGCAGCAAGGCTGTAACAGCCCCCTCCTGGCTCTCCCCAGTGGGAGTACAGTCACACTGTACCTGAGCAAGAAGAGGCAGGGTAACCACGGCCAGCAGTAACATGGTCACTTAAAAACCCAGGCACAGCACACAGACACTGCAGTTCCAGCAAGGGCCAAGTGCCTGGCCCCCGTGGTTTAAATGCAGCTCCAGAGCCAAAGGGTGACTGGTGGATGGGTGGAGGCCCATGTGAGGCTGATCAGGGTAATCAATGCCTGCTGACATGCTCAGGGTCCTGCCCAAGCCATGCACCAGTCCCCCTCTGGCTCCTGTGGAGAGGAAAGAGTACATATAGATCTGAAGGGAGCTGATGCAACACCTCTTACTAAAGTCTATGCTTTAGTGCAGCTTAGGAACAAATAATATTTCTGAGGTATCACTATATAAATATGCTCTTTGATGTTATTGGTGTTGCTGAACCTCTCAAGTGAGGAAAAATAAGAAATTAATGCTGCATTTGAAAGCTGAAAATATTTAGACATCACTTTTCTTCTATGGACTGTGGTCTTCATGTACCTGTTTCCCTGGTCCAAGTTATCTGCCACAATCTGCCACAATCTGCCACAGATACAAGAAATACTAAGCGGAGGGGGAACAAAATGTCATCTGAAGGTAGGCAGCTGGCTCTGAGATGTGGAGGGCAAGTTGCCAGCTGCCTGGATATTACCAGATTCTCCAGACTTTAAGAAGTCATTCAGCTCTACAGAGCACGTGTTGGTGTTTGTGCAGTGTGCAGTGCACAACTGCTTGATGATAAAGTGTTTGATGTGGGTTGAAAAAAATCAGAGATTTATCTATGACCTGTTTTACTGTTTGGCCTTAACTTACTTGGAATTACAGCCCTGTGTGATGCACTGTGTTGACTCTTCTGGTTGAGACTTTATTGACCAAGTGCTTTTCTGGGCTGAAATACTGCTGCATTGACACATTGACTTGAAACATAACCCATCTGCCTCAGCAGCCTCCAGGGAATTTGCTGTAGATGGAAGCCAATCTTTTTTCACTTCTTTGAAAAGCATTGTGACGATGAGAGGACCCTTGTTTTCTGCCTTGAGACAGATGTTGGTTAGTAGTGCTGCATGGGATTTGCTGAAGTATTTTACAATACGACAAAATATCCCTGACAAAATTGAACAGCCTCTAAACTGTGTAACCAGTAATTATGCTAACAATAACAGATAATAGATAGAATAGAGATCAACCTTGTAACTATATAATATAACTGTATAATACATATTTATTCTGGTATCTCTGATAATATATATGAATAATAATTATATAGATCAATAACATTATTCTATATAACAATGTATACATATAATTCTGATAATCTTGCTATATATCTATTTTATATTTAGATAGAGAGCTAAAGATCTCTATATCAAGACAGACAGATCTGTATATACAAAAATTGTAATAAATTCTGTTTGGAAGCTTCTTCAGAGCAGCAGTTGGCAGCTTGCAGTGAGAATGTTACAGAAAATATCCTGTATACAAGAATTTCTACCTCTTTTTACCTGTATGAATTGTCTGCACCTAGGAAAGGAGAAACTATGCATTTTGTCTTCACCAAACTGATTTACACTACTGAGCCCATTCCATGTTACAGATACACTACTGAGCCCATGCCATGTTACAGAATCACAGAATATGCTCACTTGGGAGGGACTCAAAAGAATCATCAAGTCCAACTCTTATCCCTGCACAGGACCATCCCCAAGAGTCACACCATGTGCCCAAGAGTATCATCCAAAGGCTTCTTACACTCTGTCAGGCTTGGTGCTGTGACCACTGCCCTGGGGAGCCTGTTCTAGTAACCAACCACCCTCTGGAGGAAGAAACTCTATCCAATATTCAACCTAAACCTCCACTGACACAACTTTAGGCCATTCCCTTGGGTCATGTCACTGGTCACCACAGAGAAGAGATCAGTGCCTGCCCCTCCTCTTCCCCTCACAAGAAAGTTGTAACTGCAGTGAGACTCCCCTCAGTCTCCTCTTCTCCAGCCTGAACAGACCAAGTCCCTTCAGCCACTCCTAAGGCTTCCCCTCAAGGCTCTTCACCATCTTCTTTGCCCTCCTTTGGACACTCTCTAATGGTTTCATGTCTTTCCTATACTGCAGTGCCCCAACCTGCCCACAATATTCCAGGTGAGGCTGCCCCAGTGCAGAGCAGAGCAGGACAATCCCCTCCCTCGACCGGCTGGCGATGCTTTGCCTGATGCCCCCCAGGACAGGGTTGGCCCTCCTGGCTGCCAGGGCACTGCTGACTTATTTGGACAATCTGCTAAACTGTCCTTTTATAAGACCTGTGTGCTGCATAAGAAATTCAGGGATCTGATGGGTGATGGGTTTTATAGATTCTAGCAGCTGATTTACCCTTAGTCCTTCAAATTCTGGTAAAGTCACTATATTACCGAGTGTCTGAAGAGGAATGACATATCACACTACTCTGGCAATTCTACCTTGGCAATGGCAATCATGTATCTTGTGCTGTTTAAAACTAAGTAGAAAATCTTATAAAGGTTGATACAAAATTTTATGCTTTCATTGGCTTGTTTATTTTACTGAGCCAGATGATTCAAACTCGATTTGAACCACCTTGTGATTGCAAGGCATTATGTCTAATAATCTAGCCGAGGGCTTAATATTAACTACAAAACAACTTCGGGACAGTCATGAAACACCATAAAGGATGTTGAAAGACTTCATATAAGGACTGACACATCATCTCTGACTTATCAGAAAACTTTTGAAATTTGAGAGTATAAATGGCAATGGCTCCATCTTTGGAGGCAACTGGAAAATCTGAACCTCTCTTCCAGTATTTTGCTTGCACAGGAGGTAATAAGGTTGCAAGAAACCAGGTTGCACTGACTGTCTCATTAAGACTGTCAAGAGAGACTGACAAGCAAGGCAAACTTCAGTTTCTTGGGCACAGCATGAAACATCTTATGCCGCAAAGCCACTGACCTGATTTCAGGTGTTGTTTGCTAAAACTGAATTGGCTTTTGACAACTTTCTTTCATCTGAGCAAGTGATGGCTTGGGCTGCACGGAGGTGAAGGAGGCTTGCTAATTGCCCTCTCACAATGCTTTGTGGCAAACCTGCACTTGTCTTTGTGTCAGCAATGAGAATGTCAGCCAGAATAGCAGCTTCTTGTCGCTGTCTTTGAAGGGAGTTACATACAGAGGAATCTCAAAATGCTCTTGTGCCAATTTAGTAGGACAGTAAGGATTCATGGTAACAGTTTTTTCTAGTAAAAGAAGGATGTAGGACAGGCTTGCACAGACAGTAAGTTCCTGTTTGTTATTAAATGTTTTTATAGCAGCAGCTCAAAGAAACCTCAGTCAAGAGAAGTAAACCTTCATTTTAGACATGCAGGACTACTGCTAGAATTAATGGCCTGAATTAAAGGTGTCAAGTGATTGTTTGTGTCATAGGCTAGATACTGTGTCCTCAGGACGTTTAAATAGTCCTCATAGTGTATTCAGAATTTCCTTTAAAAGGAGACTTTTCAGTCACTGAAAATATAATATTTTAGGTATATACTCACTGTCAAGTGGCAGTTACCTTTCCCAAAGCTGCAAACTGGATCAAATAGAGACTGAAAGCCGGGAATCTCTTATTCCTTATTTAGGTAATTGGGCTATAGATGTATGTATCAATAAACATCTACCTGCAAGTATGACTCTTCAATACAGACTTTGTAAAAACACATCAAAATAACTTTGTGGTTTCAAAGTTCAGATCTCAAATCTTAGGAAATTTGAGAATTTAAACTGCATATACAAGTCTTTTTTATCATTGGTGCATATAATATAGATATGACAATGTACAGCTACTTAACCTTGTGGATGTTCCTCAGAACAGTTGCCTCATCTGACCCTGAAAAGAGCTTGTTTCTCTGTTGATTGATACCAAATAACATCATGCTTCAGTAAAACACTCTAAAAATGTTACTAGGGTGGCTAAAGTAGGTCTAATTTTGTTTCTCCTTGACTTTGAGTGCAAGAGAAGAACATGGCAATTTACTACTGCAAATTGCATCATCCCTAACTAATACCTGGTAAAACTACCATTACTCTCTGGTTAAAACCCTGCTCTGAGAGAGACATTCAGAAGAGATTGCTAACAAGGACTAATTAACTAAGTACTTCTGATGAGTGTCAGTAACATCCTAAGAGATATAAAGGCCTACTATCCCATGGGAAAGGAGACAGAGAAGAATCCTTTGGCAAAGCATAAATCCCATTTTAAATGAGATTATAAACATGCTGACTAGCTGGCCCAATTTTACTTCTGCATATAATACTGTGTGCTCTCCCTTGATTACAAAATTTTAACTCCTATTGATGTCAGCAATAGCAGGACTTATTTCTAAAGCAAAAGAAGGCATTTTTGCTCCCACTGTTGCAAGAGAACTCCACAGGATAATATAATCATATTTAAAAATAATAGTAGAATTTCTTGCTGGGGGAAAAAAAAGAGAGAGAGAGATAAAAGAGGAAAGTAATAAGTGTAGGGGATAAACACTCTGGGCTATGTAAAATGTTCCACAATTTAATCAGTCAGTCCTCATATCTGCATGGAAAACACACTTTCTAACCTGTGCTCTGGGAGAACTGGGAGGGGAGGCCAGAGAGGAAAAGTTTTCAAATTATCAGATGAAGCTGACACCTGAATGCATCTCTTCAAGTCTGTTGTTGTTGTCCCTGGAAAACTAAAATCAGGTATGATACTTAGGGAAAAAGAACATTGTATTAATTTTTTTCATCCTCAAACTAAGGGTTCTTTTTTTCAGTACTTTTAAAATGCTTAGAAATTTCAATTTTTGTGATAATATATTTTTTCAGATTATGTTTTTACATATTATACTTTTTTCCTGCTTTTTCATACTTCTATCTTATTTTTTCTACAAATATTATCTGCCTTTCTTCCCTTGCTTCCTTTCCTAGGTGAAAACAGACACACTGTATCTTAGCTTGGTGATCACCTCTAATTTACACCCTTCTATTTTTTTTGCTTGGAGATATCAATTATTGGATGACTAAGAACCTGCCTGGGGAACTGTGTTGTTTAATTAAGAAAGAAGGTTACAAAATTCCTCATGTGATTGGCAAAGACAGGAAACGGCTAAAAAGGACCAATAAAAGTCTTGTGTGAAGCGATACAGCACTAGTGAGGCACCATCACAGCTGGCGATGTGCCCTCTCGTGGTCATACTGCTACAAGAACAGCGCCTTGTTTTAATTAAGAGCAGGCTGTGTTCAGCTAGTATTTAAGCATTTTAGTTTGGTGAGACTGGTTTTAAGGCACACGTGAGAGCCCTAAAATGTGAGTTGGCTGGGCAGAACAACACTCTAAGCACAGAAACATCGGTTAGGAAAGAGTGAAATCGTGTGTTGAAATGTCACCACAGTTCTGGAGTACAGTTTTTGTGGCAGTGTCCTGGAAATACAGATCAACTTTCCCTATTCAGAAATAAAAAGAACTTTATCAGATTGTTTGACTCCCAATGTTATATATTGAATCCGAAGGCAAAATAAGCAGATCTGGAAGATCTAAGACATAATGACAAGATTTAATATCTTTCCAAATGTCAGATGCCATTTCTGATCTGCAGTTGAGTATAGACCAGAAATACAGATTTAGTCTGCAGTTAAATATTGTTGACTAGTTCCATAATTGATTCTTATAGAGAAAAACAAGGTATACTTGTTTTCTAGGATAAAGCACTCTGATTAATTAGGACTATGCAATTATGTTGCTCTTTGTGTTTAGTATATATGGATAGTACACTAGTTTTAGAGACTGAATCCAAAATTATCTATAGGAAACGAAACAGCTGTCTTTGTTTAGTTTGAGCGAGACATCAGAACCTTGAGTCCCCACAATTTCTGCCAGAATCATAGTCCCTGGTTGCTCTTGCCACAAGTGTGCTGAATGATGCAGAAAGCAGCATTACACTACTAGTTAAAAGCTATTTTAATCCTCTAAAAAATCATAACAGCATTTTCATTCTCTATACTTACGCATACCAATAGACACACATGTGAGAGAAGACAGTTTTATCTGCAATGTAAAATCTCTGAAAGTGATGACTGTGGTGTTTATGACTTCAGAGACTATCTTTGGTGCCCATTGTTCAGGAACTTGGCCTTTGTGGCAGATGCAGTCATATAAAGGAAGTTGCAATGGTTGAAAAGTAACGGCCTTTGCACTAGAAAGGGTGCTAAAGGTTATTAAATGCCAAATACATAAATATTCACAAAACACAAAGTCAGAAACTCTGTAACTTCATTTTTGTCCATCCCATGTGAATTCTTCCAGAACCACATATTTCTTGAAAAGAGTGCCCCAGTCTGGACACAAGAACAGTAGTTCCTACTGAAGTCTCCATCTTAATATTAGGGCAATATAGTAGGAAGACTTCCTCTCAGTGTAAAATCCACAACAGCACAATGCCACTTTCTGCCTGTTATTATCCCAGTTGTATGCTTTACTGTTCTTGCTTGAGGCTTTTAACCAATGCTTGTTTATCAGATTTATTGCATTTTTTTCTCAGAGCTTGTCTCCAATCTTCAGAAAGATCTTGATTTCTGATTCTGTCATCCTGCACCTGGTTTTTTGTGTTTTATTTTTTTCCAGCTGGTTCATTGCATCAGCCCATGTACCATCTCCACATAAATTTATATTAAATTACTCAAAACTATTGCAGGCTGAGGAACTCCTAGCCACTGCTGTTGGAAATGACAACCTCCTTGCCTCAATGAAGGAGGACTCCTTGAGTCACAGTCTAACCATGGCCTTTTTCACTCTTTTAAGTGTTCTCTTCAGGGTGGTTCATTCCTCCTCGCTTACTGCTGTCCACACACCATATGTGCTCCAGTGGTACCAGCTTCCTCTAACAGTACCCTGGTGACTCTAGAGCTTAGGGAGTCCTGTCTAATTTCTGGTTCCCAATTGTCTTCCCTGCCAGCAGCCTGAAAGGCAGGAGAGAAGGGCCTAATGCATCTCTTTTTCCATCTCAGTGCCTCTGGAAAACGCCCTCAGAGCAACCCTGTGTCTAGTTTTACCAGCTATGGAGCTTCTTTGTCTCTACAGGACAAGACAGCAAAGCAACAATTTCAGGATAAGTCCAAGTCTGAAGTTAGAAAATCATCGTAATGCAAATTGTCTGTTGAGTCAAACTTCCATGTTTTTCATAAATAGATCAGTGGAGCAGCCTGCTATCAGTGGCTGGATGACTACCATTACTGAATATTTCTAAAGAAAAATGTCCTTCCATATTTTTATAACTACAGATACTTTTTCAGAAAAAATAAAACAGCTGAGACTTACAAATCAACCAAAAAGATTTAAATAGATGAACTTAAAATAAAACCAGAAGATAAGTGCATAAAACTGCTCCAAAAAATCTGGGCTGTAGTTTGTATGTCTTTGATTATGCACTTGTAAAGAAGGGAAGTGCTTATTGAAGTTAATGAATATTTTGGTTCTTTATCAAGTTGTGGATCAGAGCCTTGATATAAACACAGCTGGTATGTGTTCAACCACATCTTCTACTGCTTTGCAAGACATAGGATGTTATTTAATGAGGAGGTCTTCTGAGGATGCTTATCAAGTTAGCTTGTATTTGGCAGAAGTAGATGATGTAATCACTTTACAATAGAAACATATATAAAATACGCCTGAAGCTTTTAAACTTCTTCCAAAAAAATGCAATTTTTTAAAAAAAGTATATTACATATTTCATAAAATATAAACTGCACATGAAATCTGGGGGAAATGGTTCATCTGTGACAAAGAGGTAACTAAAATTTATATTTAGTTTCACACCATGGTATATCTGTTTGATTTGATTTTAAAATTCTCTTACTGTAGATTAATAGTTGATGTCCATTGACCTGTCCATGTTTAACTTCTATGGGAACAGAGGCCCTGCCCACAATATTGCCATGCTGTACCACGTGCTGCAGTGGAATAGATGTCTAATCAATAAACCGTTCAATACTTTTTCAAAAGAAAGAAATCAATCCTCCTGTTTATTGAATTTCTACCAAAAATATGGAATTTGGTGAATCTCAAGATTAGGCAATATAAAAGTATGAAAAATATCTTGGATTGGGGTTTAAGTGGATGCAGTCTGTTGTCACCACTGGGTAAATACCATTTGATATTTATTTTAAGAGCACTCAAAACAAAAGATAGGGAAATGCTGCCACCGTATCAGCTGAAATTAGAAGTTCCCTGTCCCTAGGTGTTCATGGCATCTCATATAAACCTGTTACCTGTCACCTCGATGCTTCCTCTCAAAAAGCATGTTTGCTTAGTTATGGTTAGTAATGTTAAGGTGAAAGAATCAATGCATCGAAGAAGATGAATAAAACTATGTTCTAACTGGGTGACTTGGGGGAAAAAAAGTTCAGGGATAACTGATATGCAAAGTGAAGAAGTTAGGCCACTTTATTGCTGATGGTAGCACTAATTTTATTCTCTATTTAACTCTGAGCCTAATATGCTGATCTTCACATGTACTTCACGTGTCTAGGTAAATTGACTAAACTCCCTGCTTAGTACCACATAAAAATACCTGTAATACAAAGAAGGAGAAGAAAATAGCTATTTTAATGGGCAAGAGACTGTATCCAATTATCTTTAATATTACCAGTGGCAGTTATTGTTGGTTCTGATTGTCAGAACCAAGAAAGGTTGTGCTGAGGGCCTTTAAAATCCCACTGATGATGTTAGTGTTCAGAGTGAGGAATTATTTATATTGTACCTCTGCTCTGCCTTACTCTTTTCTCTGGAAACGCAGCTCCAGTTACATTGCCAAGTTCCTACAAATCTAGACGGAAAGTGATGTTTGTAAGGTAAATTAATACATCAGCATCCACAAATAAGTGTCCTTTAAGGACGTATTGCATGGCCTCAGTGTGGTGAAGCACGGCAGAGCTATTCTTTCTGCTTTCTACTAGCCACTGCAACCTTCTCCGAAAACACTAGTGAACGCCTCAGAAAAGAGGAAAATCAAGTTTTACTGTATGAGAAGTAAAGCATAGGAAACATTTCACTAAAGCAGTATTCCCTCAGCAACTTCTAAGCTTTTCTACCGAATGCAGAAAACAAGTAATAGTCTCAGCAGGTGCGCAGGAAGATACACGGAGTGGAACAGAAAACAGGCACAGATGCAACCTGATTGTCACGTTTCATTTTCATTGTTCTTATAAATAAATAAATAAATAAATAAATCGCTTATTCTCGGAGCGACTATCCGACTAAAGTTTACTCGTTCGTTTCCGCGGTGAGGAATTGTACCTTTTCCCGAGGAGAGCCGCCGCGGCTGAAGCGGCGGTGAAGTTTCCCCTCTGGCCACTAGATGCTCGCACAGCCCCACCGCTCTGGGCGCCCTCGGCCGCCACGCAGGAGCCGGCACTTTCCCGTTAAAAAAAAAAGGCAAAACAAACAAAAAACCTCTAAGCTGGGGGGGGAAAAACCAAAACAAAAACATAACAAAAAAAAAGACCAATCAACCAAAAAAAAAACAAACAGGAAACTTACAAATTCAAAACCTTGAAATTCAGGAATTTACAGAATCAGCCCGTGTATGTTGCCTTCATTTGGTCCATGTGTGCATACGTGATGACTGTCACTAAATTAATAACCAGTCTTTTTCTAAAGACTGAAGATCTCATTTAGAGCACATAAAACGTTAGTTGTTTATTTTGCTTCACTTCAGCACATATATACCCCTCTACGTTATTTACTGTACAAAACATACAGGCTCTGCTTTCAATGGAGGATTTTGTTTCTCTCTTCATACCTCCCTCTGTCTTCACAGTATCCTCATTTTCCACCCGCAGTCAATAAACTTTCAACTTTTCTAGGTGGCACCTAGAAGGCTAATGATCCTATTCTGTTCTTGTGGAGAAGAGGCTGAGCCACAGAGGGTAAACCCGTCATTCCTCTGTGACATTATTTAATCTCATACCCTGTAGGAGAAATCAGTCCTACAAACTATGGTGGCTCTTGCACTTCACGCTCAAAGCCCAGACTGGCTTTGGTTACTGCAAGGAATCAGTACCTTTGCAGGACGCATCTCCAATTTGGGAGCCAGAAGGAACACGAGTGTCTGCCCCTGTGTGAGCAGAACCCATTTCTCCAGAGAATCCCCCAGCAGTCTTGGGTAGTCCCTTCTTGCCTTTCTTGACACCTGTGGCCTGGCCTGTCTGTTTGGGCCCTTCTGCAACCAATAACGTATAGGACACATTCCTGACACAAAGGCTGTCCTCATGACCTCATTTAGAGGTCTTGCTCCAAGCGGTGGCATACCAAGCATACGGAGCAGTGTCAGCCCTGTGCTACACCACGATCACGTCACCGAGGGGCACTGTTGCCTTTGGTTAAAGTGCCAGCTCTGGAAAAGGACGGTTCGGTGTGAAAAGGATCTGTGTCTACACGCCTGGTGCTACCCAAACAAGCTGCCCTGCTCCATCAAGATTGCCCTGCCATGACAGGCAAAAGTCATGGGAAAAGTGACCTTGTTGCTTAGTACTTGGGCTTTTTGTTGAGGTTACCTCTTACTACCAGCTGTGAAATTGCCTCGGAGATTTATCCACTAACAGAGCCCAGGTCATTTTGTACTCAGTAACAACTCAGTGTGATTCAACTGATCTGAATCAAAGTGGAGGTAACAAGCAGCATCTCATTTCCAGGCTCTCATACATTCATTTCTCAAAGAGACAGCAAACCTTAAATTTAACAAAACTGATTTATCCACTTTGATTCAAACTCCTTCCATGAATGCTGCAGACAGCTTTAGACATCAGATCTTGATCTTGGTTGCTGAGAATGTGGAGTGAAAAAACACCAGTAGCTTCAACAGATTTATATTAGATTGGTTCCATTTGTGCTGAACTACCACAAAACTGTTTTAGCCTTGGAATTGGCAGCTTAGTTACATGACTAAAGGTCCTGGTCACTGCATCAGAAATATGATTACAGAAGGTTTTCCTTTTAATAGTATTTCTGCCAGTTTGTACTTCTGGCATGAATATTGTTTTAAAATAGCTCTCTGAAGGCAATTAAGGAAAACAAAAAAATAAGGAGAACAAAGAGACTGTCATTAGCAATCCAAGTAGTGTTTCGTTTCTGAGAAAGGATTAACAATGAAGACAAAGAACAGAATGAGAAGGCAATTGATGTTGTCATTATCAGCAATTTCTTCAAATTAAGTTGGCAAGTCTTGTATTCAGTGTGCAATATTCATTGTGGATTGGCATTTGAAAAGATTTGTAAGAATTAAAAGTAAATCTTTAGAGCAAGGCAGCAGAAATATGGTCTGGATTGCGACCTTGGGTAAATTCCACGAGGACTTCAGTGCAGCTCTAGCCATGCAAAATGTCACTTGGTTCTGGGGAGATCCTGTATCTTTTCACTGTTCTCCCGATCTCTCAGGAAAAAGTTAAGCACACGAAGTTTTTGGCAGACCAGCCAAAACTGGAGCTTTGCTTTCTGCTTTGCAGATCTATGTAGAAACAATGTAGCAGACCTCAGCAAAATTAAATGAGTAGCCTGTTTCAGAGTGGGGGAAGCATTAATAATATCACGGTGAAAGAAACTGAGCTGGGAATTTCCTTTTTTGCAACAGTGAAGAGCTTCACCACGTAACTAATGGTGAGTTTTAATAGAGTATGTGATAGGGATGGCCAAAGAAGCTCAGATAATTTATATCATAATAAGATTTGCTTGGTGGGGACCTCACTCCAGTGAGAGGAGTGAAATGTCACTGAACATGGGGAATTTCTGAACAAAAAATAGTAACCAATGAACTATGGTGAAATATTAACACTGGCAGTCTCCATCAGCTCATATCATCAAGCAAATATCATCAAGAAGATGGGAAATGTCAGGGTATGGGCTGTGCCCAATCTTCATGTTCTAAGGTACCGCCCCAGAACGATGGGCTCATGGTTCCTCAAATCTGCCCATCCCTGGCTTTGCCAAGGAATGCATTGAAACACCTCGATCTCATCCTGATGCAGAATGAGAGAACTGCACAAAGCGTCCCAGGTTGCAAGATCTGTTCAAGTAATGTCACCAACAAATCTAATGTCTTTGTCCTTTAGTATCTTCCAGCTTTGCTTAGCCAAGGCCACTGAGTTCACAAAACAAAATGAGACCTTGCTATTGTCATTCAGTCTGCACACTTGCTCCTTGCAGTGCTTGTCTTGGCATTTCCCACCATTCTTTCATGTCCTGCATCTTTGCTGCTCCTGCCTCTTTCCCCCTCTGCTTTCCCCGCTTTCTCTCCTGCTTTTGTCTGCTGCTCCCCACTGCGCCTCTGTTAATGCCTTTGTTGTGTCCCCCGTGCCGGTGCGAGCACCGCTCCTCGTCAGCCTCCCCTGCTCCTCCTGCCTCTTCTCGCTGTGCATCCAGCCACTTCCCCTCGTATATCTGCCGCTCTGCCATGCACAGCTGCTGCTCTTCTCCTCACCTCCACCACTCCCGCTGCTGCTGCTGCTGCTCCAAAAACAGTTTTGACCAGCTCTACTTCCAAACAATGAGGCTTTGACCTCTTTCCCCTGGGAGAAGATTTCACAGCCAAACACGTCTCGCTGGCAGGAGCTTTTCCTGATATTCAGCCTGTTTCCTTCTCCCATTGCTCCTACTTAAATCTCTTTATATTGAACTAACAGCTCATGCCCCAGGCTAGGTATTTTACCCCTCCTTTTCTGCCGGTTGCAAAGAAGGGCTGGATACAGACAGCGAGGCCAAAATGAACAGGGACACCCTCCTAATATGCAGCACTGTCCGTCCAAGTAAGCAAGCTCCTGTTGTACCCAGAAGGAGCAGAACAAACACACTTACCATAATGAAAAATAGGCCACATGCCTTACAAAAATTCACCAAGGGCCAAATCTTGATCAGTTTTTATCCATCTGAAGGAAAGATACTCGTACAGACAGCTGTGTCAACAGCCTGTGAGCCAGGGGCTGAGTGAATCTGAGTTCCTGAAGGAGGAACAGTGATCTGAAATAGGTGAATAAGGCCCAAATAGAGTACATTTGGATGCAGAGGGAGAAGTTTGAACCCAGGAGGTAGAGGAGAAAAACATTAAGCCCACAGAGAGTGCAAAAGCAGGAGACACTGAGTTTAGGTAGTGCAAAAAAAAAAAGGGGGGGAAGAAATAGAACAGGCTGTATGGAAGGGAGAGGGGTGGGAAGGGTGTCTGAGACATTGGACAGGGGCTGGATGTGGGCTGAGGTGCATTAGGTGACCTGCAGCGGGATGACAAGTGTTCAGAGGGGCCAAAGGTGAATGCACCCCACGCACACAGGTCCCCAAACTCTGGAAGCGACGCAACATAACTGTGAAGAGACGCATCAGAAAATTGCTTGGTTGAAGAGGAGATTAAGGCTGATGCTAAAGTAATAAATAATTGCAATTAGCAATTCACAGTTTCTAAGGCAGCCAACTGATGTTGTCTGTATACTTGCCTCGATGGCTGGTGAGAAACTGGAGTGGTCATCTCCCCACACAGACACTGAGACTTTTCCTTGCTAGGCTCAACACAGATGCCAGGGATAGAGAATGCAGTTTTACTGGGTAGAGTGAGCCAATGCAACTGCTGAAGAAAGGTGGAAATTTTCTGTTCCTTCCTGTACTGTGTCCCAGCTGCACCTTGTTGACACTTAGGGGCTCTGGCATTAGTTTGCACCCTTCCATCAACTGATCTAACTCACTAAACCACCACAAACATATCCATTTCTTTTTTGTGATCATTTTTCTGCTGGCTTAGTAAATTGGTGCGTAGCAGGGGTTCAGACAGCATCAGCTTTAAAGTAGGAACCAAGACAGTACAGCTGGGCACAGGATAATGAAGATGAAGGGAAGATGGAGCATAATTTTTATATTTTTCCTTATCAAAGGCGAAACTTGAACCTAGCTCCGTGTACATGGCACTATCACTCACTGAGTGAGAGTCTTCTTCCTTTTCTCAGGTGTTTTAAAATGTGCTAACCAATATGTACCCATTAGCATGTTGTAAGAGCTGCTCATTTTCCTAGTCTAGACAGGGCTTTCAAGCAGACATGCAGATCTGCCTTCAGGCATTTTGTCAGGGCAGTCCTCAAAAGCACCTTTCAGAGGCTCAACAGACAACTTCAGATGGCAATTTGGAATCTTATTCTTGGTGGTTAAAATAGCTTATTTTGGCCAGTCCGAAAGCTAAATTATTAATACCAGATGAATTAATAGCAGTGAAAACTGCTCATTAGAAATTATAATGGCACTGAACACCATAACAGATCCCCTATAGTGTAAATCAACCTGGCCCAATTTATTTAATGAAGCTACAACTGCTTACGGCAGCCAAGGACCTGCCCTAACATTTTCTTGCTTTTGCATCTACCTAACATAACATCACAATCTTCTTGCTCAATTTTTCTGCCATTCTTATAATTTTTCCCTTAGAGGGCTTCTTTAGACATAGCAAAGACTGCTTGGTAATTTTTATGTCTAGCCTCCTATTTCCCTTGCTACTCCCCCATGCCGTAATTTGTGTGAGGAAAAGTTAAATCAGAGCCACATGTTCCCTTTATAAGCCTGAGATAAAGGGCAGCAGCAGTGTCCCTTTGCTGTGAATTCACCGGGATTAGTCAGAGGGGCTGTTAACTGGAGAAGATCACAGTATCAGCATGCTTCCTCTGTTTTGCATGTTACTTCGTTGGGGTAAGCTCAGTTTCTTCTAGCAGTGTAAGAGGCAGTTGAGGGTGGTGTAATAGCATGTCCTGGACTTCCTAGGCAGAGGGCCTGCTGCCCTCCAACAAGCTGGCACAGTTAGATATACCCTATTCAGCCAACCAAACATGCTGTACCTAATGAAGTGTAGGCACTACCTGAAGGTGTGGAGAATATACAAGCGTTTTAAAATTCTTAGCTTTTCCCATAACAAAAAGAGCTAGTCAAAATCAGAGCCCAGTTTGTTGATGAAAAAACAGGAGAGGAGTTTAACATTGCCATTTTTTTCCAAGTAAACTGTAATAGCCTTGTAAATCTGAAATCGTGACATTTTTATTTTGAAAGGCCACCACTGTAGTGTACATGCCTGTTTTTAATCTGTTTTACCTCCTGTATTGGAAAGGGAATGGTGTATCACTTGCACCAGTGGTTACATCCCATCATGGGAGATATGGTCCAATCAGTTTCTGCAGCTCTAGAACAAAGATAAGCACTATTACTGTATCAAAGAAAAACCTCCTTTATTAATATCACACCTGGGGACTGATAGTTCATGAGGTCACAGCATGGAGAACCATATCTATGCCAATGAAGTTAAGAGCATCACTGTGGAGTTACATGAGGGCAGACTAAAATTCTTGCTCTTATATCTGTTCCCAGTTACACTAAATTAGCATTTCCCTGAAGACTGATTGATCTACCTATCTCCACCTGGAGAGTGCAAAGCTGGCTATTTGAACAGATATGCAATTCTTCCCACCAGATATTTTTAGGAACTATTTATTTCATCCCATATTTCCTTAGTTTTGCATCTCCATTTGAGTTACATACATGCAAAAACCTATGTGTGTCCTGTGCTTACATCTATGCTGGAAATAAGTTAAAACCACAGACCATTTTAGCATTTCAGGTAACGCTCTTACACTAGAGCTGCTGGCCAGTGCTTGTTTGTAATACATTGACTTTAAAAAAAAAATGTTTTTCCAGAGTGTTTCAAAAACCAGTTATCAATAATGTTAATGAAGACTCAGGACTGCTGAGTCCCAAACAAGTGGCATCCAAGGTGAGTCTTTTCTTCTGCCAGATTAAGAGTGTTAGAGGCACTTAGGCATTGTTGATACCAGTACTGGAACACTTTTGCCCAAATCAATGCTGTTATTCATCTGAAGCTTTAAGGCTTGGGGGATGTTATCTCCGACTTCATTTTGGGCACTGAGACCAGCAGCGCTTTCCTGAAGCTGTTAACGCTGAATCTCAGTGAATGATACCTGGGTGTGTTTGCTTTAAAGACAGAAGAAATTCTTGCAGTCATACAGTGGGACCACCAGGCTTTGTTGTTGGCCTTGTTTGACAGAAGGTATTGCACCTGAAGTACATAATAAAGCTTACCAACATAACTATTCCCCTTTTAGTGGAAAAGTAACCACAGTTGCAGTGTAAAACTCCAGCCAATATTCCCACCAACTTACTGGTGTAAATGAGGATAGGGACACATCAGCTTACAACACAATGAGATGGGATATGAACCAAAGGGCACCAGCACCAGCTGCAAGGTGCTTACCTGACAAGCAGCCTCCCAGCACAGCCCATCACAAATGTGAGGTGGCTGCCTTTCCTACTCCTCCCAGGACCAAACAGTCTCAGGTTACTCCATGATGGCTGTGGGCAGCGGTATGTCTCTACACTGGAAGTTTCACAGCCTTTAATGATTTAATGTGTCTGTACCCTGAGGACAGGACTAGGTATTCCTGGTTTTCAGTCACAGGCTCTGATCTTTTTAAAACTCACTTAGCCCTTCTTCATTCATTTCCTTTCCACCTTGCTGGCTTAGTCCAGGCTTTGGTCAGGTGAGATGGCTCTGGGAAGCCTTCCCACTGTGGAGATAGCTACTCCCTTACCTCTGTTACCGTACATTTGTTTAATTAATTGCTCATTTTGTTCCTGAGCTGTTGTGCTGGCCTAGTGCACTTAAGGTATGCATGAGTGCCTAAAAGGTGATGAGGCTCCTAGGGATGACTCTGTCCCTTTCATTTATTTATAGAAGTTGAGCACACGATCCCTTATTAATTGCAGGCACCTTTCTTTCAGCCTGACTGTAGATACAGTGGCACAGGCTCCAGCTGCCACTGATGGCAAGTGAGGCAGCAAGGGCCATGCTGCAGAGAGCAGGACTGATCAGCCCAGATCAGGAAAGCAATTAAACTTTATGTGGCATTTGAACTGTGGACCTGGAGGTGCACAAAATAGCCTTTGGCCACTCCAAGATTTTTTTTTAAGTGCTGTGACTACTTAACAGACAATTGTAAGAGCATAAATCAAGGGTTCTGTTATTCCTCATGAGGCCAGCATTTATCACAGCAGACTTTAAATTAATTCGAAGCATAGAAATTATGAGAATTTACATAGCAAATGACTTATTGTCAACAGGCCATGTAGCAGAAGCTTCAGCAACAACAGCTGAGACAAGCAGCCTCATCAGTATATGGGCTTATATTTAAGCACTGAACTATGGCAGGAGCTGACAAATGCTTCTTCTGGTAGGAGTGCTGGCTTAAACAAGCCAAACTGCCTGTTCTTATCCCTGAGGTGCTCTTTCAGATGTGCCTTGGAGTAAAACAAGGCCACTTGGTCAGTCTGGGTCACCATCCAACTCCACAAACAGCTACAATGGAAAAGTGAGGAAGGGGTGGCACAGGGTGGGAGGGAGGGAGGGAGTGTGTGAGGACTGCCTGAGCCAGCAGCACTGCAAAAAGCCCTCCCTGTCACATTAGGTTCCAGCAGTCTGAAGTCCTGGGATCTCTGCTCCTTTCCCGCCTACTGAGAGCTTTGAAAGTTGCCCAAGTGTCAAGCTGGGCTTTTCTGGGCATACTTCATCAACCTTCCCAGTCCCTGGGGTGTGAGCAGGGAGTGGGCAGAGTGGGATATTGTAGGGTGGGAATGTGTTGCACCCATGTAAAACACAGTCAATAGAGGTTTCACTAATGTATACTTAGAGGACAGGGCGTGAGAGAAGGTGACAAGCAGTTTTCCCTCACAGTAGAGCTGTGTGTTGATGGAGTCCACTGAGGCATAAAGCCTTCCTTGCCAGGCTACCTCAGGTCCAATGCAGAGAATTTATTGTCCTGGATCCAGGCCCAAGGAGTACAGCTCTGGCTCTGCTGCTATATGAGTAGGACCAACATTTTACCTGTAGTTCACTTTTCACCATCTGTTAAACATCTTAAGACATTTGTGCTGAATGTCAAACATGCTGGGTTCTGTATCAGTCAGATTATAATTAATGAGTGGCTATGATGTGGCTGTTGGAAGACTTCCACAGAAAGTGGAGCTTCTTTTATCCACAACAACTCTGCTCCCCCTGTTCATCCTCTGCACATCCCCTGTGGGTATGTGTAGCTGAATCACACAGCGCTGATCTGGATTTCCTTGTTTGTAAGCGCTGCTTTTTTCCAATACAAAAAGGAGATGCCAAAGAAGGTTGATGACTTCGTGTAATTTCTCTGAGGTGCTCAGATACTGAGTTGCTGAGCACATTCTTGATAGATGAGATTAGATAAAGAAGGAGTGAGATCAAATAGCAGTTTTCTGTTACTACCTTCCAGACAGTTGAGATGGAGCTCAGATACCGCTATGATGGGCATCCTGGAAACACCTAAGAAAGATAGGTCATTGAGAAGCAACTGAATAAACCATTCTCTCCTCCTACAACTGCAGCTATACGAACACTTTTCCCCATCCTGTTCAACTCTTCCCTGTTCCCAATGTGCGGCAGTCTGGGTCTCTATAGATATAGTATTTTTGGCTCTTTTTTTCTGCCTGCAGTGACTATTGGAAAATGGGTTTAAAGAGGCGTAAGTAGGAAAAAAACATATTTGTACATATGAAACTATAAAAATTCATTGGCAAAAATGCTATTTCTTTTTAAAATTAGTAAGAATGATTATTCTAATTTCCAAGATAATTTAATTGGATAGCTAGGAAATTTGCAAAGTATACTTCTGCTAACAGATTGAACTTGACAATGTTTTGTGAACTAATCCTATGCCTTGGAAAGGCTTTGATACATATTTGTTCAAATGAATGGATTCTACAGAACACAAGTTCTCAGTAGCCTCTTAGCACTAAATAAGTTTGGAAGAGTGATGCTCTATTGGAATTTAAATTTTTATCTCAGCAGCAATACCTGCCATTTAATTTTGATCCAAAGTAAGAAAGCATAAAAAGCATAACTAGCTTCCAGGAAAACCTTCACAAAAACTGTCACATTAATTATTTTTTGCTGAAATGCTTGGAAGAATTTTTGGGATAGATGTGGGGAAAAGATGGAGAATCTAATCTTCCCACATGAAGGCAAAGTATTAGAAAAGAATTCCAAACACTTTCATCCAGAGACAACCCAGGTCACTTTCCTCCTCTTCCCCTTGTTGCCCAGTAAAGCCTTTGATACTGTCTTCCACAGAATTCTCCTGGAAAGGCTGGCAACCCATGACTTGGACAGGTGCACTGTTCACTGGGTTAAGTAATGGTTGGATGAGCGGACTCAGAGAGTGCTGGTGAATGTTCTGCATCCAGCTGGTGGCTGGTAAACAGTGGAGTTCCCCAGGGCTCAGTTTTGGGGCCAGTCCTGTTTAATATCTTTATCAATGACCTGGACGAGGGGATTGAGGGCACCCTTGGTCAGTTTGCAGGTGACACCATGTTGGTCAGGAGTGTTGATCTGCTGGAGGGTAGGAAGGCTCTGCAAAGGNAGCCACTGAAGAATATTGGAAAAACCAGCAGATGGATCAAGCTGCTAGGATTGAAGTGCATCAGGTGGATTTGGATTGGCAACANTAGGCTGGACTGACAGGCTGAGGCCAGTTGTATGAGGGTTAGTAAAGTGAAGTGCTGGGCCCCACCATATGATAAATAACCAGAAAGTGAGAAGCAATATACCTTGTGTACTGATGGATCCTGCTGTCTTGTGGGAAAGCATCAGAGACAGAAAGCAGCTGCAGGGAGTCTCCTATGATAAGTTGCAGAAACTGCTGAAGGAGAAGTTGAATTGAGCCAGTTCGCAGAGGTGAAAGCCATCTAGTTGGCCTTAGACATTGCTGAATGAGANGGGGTGAAATATTTCTAGCTTGGTGGGCCTGTGACACCTCAGGACATCAAGGAAGAGATGCAGTATATCGGTGGGCTCATGATTGAACGGTGGACTTAACCATGGACACTATCACACAGCTTATCCATGAATGTGTAGCGTGTTGCAATTAAGCAAGTCAAGCGTTTAAAGCCCCTCTTGTATAAAGAATGATGGCTGAAATATAAGTATGGGGAGCCCTGGCAGATTGACTGCACCACACTACCCCAAACCCAGGACAGCAAGCACCATGTGCTTAACGGTAGAAGGAACAACCAGGCTGGAAACACACCCTGTGCCCCATGCCACCACCCAGAACACTATCCTGGGCCTTGAAGAGCAAGTCTTATGGCAACACGGTACTCCAGAAAGAATTAAATAAAAAAGTGGAACTCATTTCCAACACAAACTCATAGACACTTAGGCCAAAGAACATGGCATTGAGTGGGTAGATCACATTACCTATCATGCACCCGCCTCTGGAAAGATTAGTGTAATGTACTGTTAAAGACTACACTGAGGGCAGTGGGTGGTGGGACCTTCAAACATTGGGATAAGCATTTAGCAAAGGCCATCTAGTTATCAACACCAGAGGATCTGCCAATCTGGCTGGCCCTGCCCAGTCAAAACTTTTACTCCTGTAGAAGGGGATAAAGTTCCTGCAGTGCACATTGAAAACATGCTGAGGAAAACAGTTTGGGCTATTCCTGCCTCAGGCAAAGTCAAACACACCTGTGGGATTACTTTTGCTCAAGGACCTGGATGCATTTGGTGGGTAATGCAAAAGGATGGTGAATTTCAGTGTGTACATCAAGGTACTTCTATGGTTGCTACGAGTGCATCACCTCACTGAGCACCTCATGGCATCAATATTAACCACAAGCATTCTGGGGACCTGAGCTTGACTTCCCTCTCATTGTTGCACTCACACCAATGAAGAATGAGTTTTGATAAAAACTGAACAAGCATAGCAATACTTGAATCAGAACTGACTCAAATATGCAACATGTAACAATCCAACAACATCACACCATCTTTCCTTCTTGAAAATCTAAGTAGGAAGACCAAAGTCACAGAGGGCCAAAGTTCCACAGACTAAGGGAATAATGTCTGTATGTATAGCTATCAAATCAGATAAATAGGGAAGGTGATGGGATATTGGGGAATATGAAACTTGGCATGGGGTGGATATTATCCTGCTTTCAGCTAGAGCAGGGTTAATTTCTTCTCAGTAGCTGTAACAGTGCTGTGTTTTGGATTCAGAATGAGAATGGTGTTGGTAACACGCTGATGTTTTGGCTTTTTGCTAAGTCATGTTTATCTTAAGTTAAAGACTTTTTTCTTGTCTCATGCTCTGCCAGTGAGGAGGTATGCAAAAGAAACTGGGAGGGAGTATAGCTGGGGCAGGTGACCCGAACTGACCAAAGGGATATTCCACACCATAGGACGTCATGTCCAGTATATAAACTGGGGAGAGTTATCTGGAAGTGGTGCCAATCTGGATTCAGGAAGGGGGGTCTGGCATTGGTCAGTGGGTGGTGAGCAACAGCATGGTGCGTCCGTTGGTTTTCCCTTTTTATTATCATTATTCTTATGATTTACCATTATTACTGTATTTTACTTTATATTTAAGTATTAAAATTACCTTATCTCAACATACAAATGTTACTTTGATTCTCCTCCCCATTCTACCAGGGTTCAGGGGACAGAGAGGGAGGTTGAGCAAGTGACTGCATGGTGCTTTCACTTCCAGATAGGTTTAAACCACAACATCCCATTGGATCAGAGACTCTTCCCATTATGAGATACATGAGAAGTTTTGTGCTTTGCTTCTGAGATTAGTACAGTTCAACCATGGTATCTACAAGTTAGCAACCAGGGTTGTGCTCTGGCTATGAGAGGCAAACTGCCTCCTCAGCTCAGAATCTATGCTACAGAACATGCCAGCATTTGCAGAAGATGGTGCTTATAAAGGCTCCTGCTGTGTTCTTGAAGAAGATTACCCTGTACATCACAAACTTCTCTTGGAGCCCCTTCTTAAGACAAGTCTCTCTGCCTCAGAGATTAGCATCCAATAGAGGCAATGCCAGCAATAGAGCAAAGAAACATCTCCCTACACTGAGCCAGCACCGTAGCAATGCCATTAGTTATTTGAAGAAATCGCCAGTCAGAGTAGCTGTATGTCTCTAGACTGTGACACTGCTGAGGCTGTATTTCTGTCTGTACCATTCAGAGTTGCAGGGCCAAAGAATGAAGTGTCTCTAATACCATGTCAGCCAGCTCTGCTCAGGGATGTTCAACACTGAAGTGAATAAGAGGAGATTTCTATAATCTCTCATCTGCTGTGGCATCACTGCTTCAGAAATTCTAGAATTCTTTCCTCAGGAGGAAGCTTCTGGCTGTCCTTAGCATCACTGATTGATCCCTTTGTGAACCTGTGTTTAGGCCCTGGACTGGTGCCTGGTTTTCAAATCCCATATACTTTGCGCTACGAGGGCTATCCCTTTCAACCCTGGAGTATTTGTTCCACCTCGGGCCGAGACTACAGAGGTTTCATCCAGAAACTTCTGCGTTACCTCTCCTGTAAGAGTCAGTTCTTCCGACGAGACATGGTCTCCAGAAGTTCCCGTTGTGGTGGTGTGCATTCCAGATTCCACTTCAATTATTCACAGGGGACTGCAGTGTGCTACCTGCCACTCAGACAGCTTCTCTTTCTCTCACTTTCCTTTTAAATAAGACATGTTCTCCTCTAAACACAGAGAAAGGTCTCGGGAGCTGACATGTATTTACTCTGAGTGGGGTTCTTGACCCTACCCTTTTGAAAAAGAAATCTCCTGTAAGGTATCAGCTGCAACCCCAACGACCATTTTGGTGGAGTACTTATGTTCTGTACATTTAATATACAGTGTTTTCTCTTTTAAAAACACAAGAACCTTGTACCTGTAAAGCTGGTTTTTGTGCTGAAGGATTTGCTCTCCTTGACCCTGAGAATCCAAACCAAACCGTTCCAAGCCTGATATTGGGACTGCTGCTGGTTTCTTGTGACCTGACAGAAGCACTTTGCTCTTGTGCTCACACACCTCAGAGAAGATCAATGATTGGTATTACTGCACAGGAACCCCACAAGAGCAGCCACCTCTGTGCAACACAGCTGGGGTTACTAAATGTACAAACGGTCAGACAGAGAGTCTTTCTGGAATACTAGGAATTATGCAATATGCTAATTAGAGATGACATTTAGAAAGGGATCTTCCATTGTAGTCCCCAAAAGTCTTGGATTTCACCTATAAAAGGGGTGCTCTGACTGGCAGCTCAGGGGCCACACTTCGCTAACAGAAGATTCCTTTGCTTTGCTGGAGATGGGGAACAGCTGCTAATACTGCACACATGGCCCAGCAGCTGAATGACCACTACAGTGCATGTACATAATCAATTATTGTCAGGACCTGCCACTGCTGCATTCGAGTGACCTGCAAGACAGGTTCTGGGGAGAGTGCCACGGAGGGATTTAGCCAGAATCACCTGGAAAGGCTGTATTGTACTACTCATGGCTCATTTGTGGGGGAGCATGCAGTCTGTTTTATACTATAGACTGCTAGGTCAGACAGGGTCAGCAAGACAGTAGATCATAGAGCTTTTAACCTCATTCAAATCCTACAGAGCATTGTAAAAGATAAAGGGGCGGACTGGCATCAACTGTATCAGTGCTGATAGCACTGACTGACTTTTTTCTGTGTAGTAAGGGATTGTTTGTAGCATCTAAGAGTAGCTACTATACGTAAACTGGGAAAAAAAGTGCATTTTAATACATCAGCCCCAAACACAGCAAGTCTTGGTTTTGCCGAACATCTTCACAGCTGCTTTGTAGGCACTTGCTTATGAGTTCCTGAGCCCCGATTAGATGGCCACGCCCTGGAGCAGCTGATAGCTGGAATGAGATTTACAGCAGCCAGGCTGCTAAGCAGGGGAATACCAGAGGAAATCAGGAAAGCTGGGGCCACTGTGGAGCCTTATTGTTCTCTAGGATTTTGGTATTTACCTGTGGCCTTGAGTTAGGTAGCTGCTGCATACAATGGGGATTTATGGCCACTGAGTTATTTCCTAAGAGGAGTCAACCCTTTATACACAAGTAACTGGCTCATCAGGCACGTACTTGACATTGAAACCAGTCTAATCATTAGAGCAAGACACTAGACACAGCAGCTGTAACCACTTCCATTCAAAAGCAAGGCTAGAAGAGGAGAGAGCCGCATGCCTCCTGTGTCATTGCTGGTGGGTGGCCACCACAGCAAGGAAACCTCAGGAAACAAAGTGGCCTACTTGAATCCTGGTCCTGCACATCTTCTTCACAGCTCCTGCAAATTCGGCACGTTAAGCATGGTGTAGCCAGAGTCTGGCAGTGAGGCAGTGTGTGAAAGCCATCGTGTCTCATAGGCTGTGCAAAGTCCCTATTCAAGTCCCTTCCGGGACGCCTGTAAGTCAGTCGCACTCTGAACGAGGTCACATGTAAGAAAAATGAAACTCCTGAAACAACTTTCCTAAATTGCCATCCTTTCAGACCATGTGCACACAGTCAGCCTTGTTTAGGTTACACATGAATAGTACAGACTCATCTGCAACACTTTGTACTCATGTACTGCACACCTGCCTGACCACACAACCACACTGCCTCCTCGCACCTCTGCTCCGGCCATCTCTGGCTGTTCTAGTTGAATCACAGCAACAGCTTTGCTAACAGTATGTTTTCGCTGTGGTTGTATGAGGCAGTATCAGTATTTGCAATGCCAAATACCCAGCAGTCAAAACCAAGCCACAAAAAAGCAAGAGTTTGCTTTAAACCCACATGTTTTTAAGAAGTAATAAGCGTGTAAGGTTATTTCTACCTGACTTCTTGCATTTCAGTATTGAAACTCTTCCTTTCAAGCGCTTCTTCTTCATCACCACAGTTAGAAATAATATTTGTTCCATAAGCTAGGCGTGCCAGAAACCACAAGATATTTTGAGGCTCCCAATGAATTGTTTGAATTGACAATGTTGTTCAGCTGTTTATAAGACTATCTGGCATTTAAACCCAGTGCACAAAAAAATCTGAAGTGGGTAGAAAATGCTGTCAGACTGGAATGGTAGGAAAGGTATAAAGGGCAGTGAGGGATGAGTGGTGCCAGCTGCCTGCATGGTTCCTCACCTGCCATGGAGTCCCCAGGTGGCCTTGGGGAAGTCATGTGGTTTCCCTGGGCCTCGATTCCTTGTCATTGTAAAAGGTGGGGCATTTGCTCACTGCACAGAGGTGCTGGAGCGATAGACATGTTACAAGGGAGATGGGATGGGGCAGTAAGGTTTCTAAGATTTGTTCTACAAGGTCAAAGTAATAAAGAGCCTCCACAGTAATGGCTAGTCTCTATTAAAAATGGAGATAGTTTCCTGTAACAGTTTTAACATGATAAACAAAGATATTAAGTAAAATAGTTCCTTTCCCTTCCCCACCCTCAAAAAAGGCTACAACTTGATTCTGTGACAACACCTTGTAAAAAGATCTCACGTGTCTTTTTCATCAGCTGTCTGAAACATGAATGTTTTCTTTGCATTTTATTCTGAAATTAAAGCTGCATGAGCACCTTTATTTAGGAATAAAACAAAGCTACTTGCTTAACATTAATTGGTAGGCCTTCAGTTTATTTCTCAGCTATCTCCCTCAGGGACAGCAATGAAAAAGATGAAAAAGGTATTGCTGAGTAGGATACAAAGACAAGTTTCGCTTCAGAATTTATCAAATTGAATAAAATATTAGTGGGAAGATCCCTTCTGGTCTTTGCACGTCAAGGGAAATGGCTCCACACGTCTGCAGCCCTGCCTTATTTCAGGTGAGATGTTTTAGCGATGCCTTCAAACAGTCTGTCGGGTCTCTCCTTGCAGAAAAGAGGGGCGAGGCTCTGCCGGTGAGACTGTGCCTCACAAACCTCAGCTCAAGTGGCTGTGTCTGAAGGGAGCCAGGGCCCCCTGCCTCATACCACCACCCCAGGTTCGGCTGCCTCAGAGCTCGCCGTGGCTCCCGTCAGCCTCTTTTGCTTCTCCCCATGGATCTGTAATGAAGCTGAGTTACAACTACTACAAAGATGGACCTAGAGGAGAACGACACCACGTTTTGTAACCAACCCTCCAAAACTTTAGTGGGTTAGCAACATGGTTCCACTTTTGACTCATCTCTAGAAATGAGCCTCCTTTCTTCCTGCCAAAAAAGGTGACCTGCCAGCCAGTCTGACGCAAGATAATTTGTCCTGTTTATCTGATGACTTTGATAAGGCATAGAGATTACTGCTCTTCCTTCATACTAAAGCAGCACTCTGTTTACATGCTGTAATCGCCAATGACTTTTTACGGCGAGAGCATGAATGTGACAATAATTTGGAGGAAAATCCTGGTTGTAAAACTTAAAAAAAAAAAAAAGGCACTTTAAATATGTTCTTGGTGTATTTTCTTCCAGCTCGCACGTTATCCCTAGTGCTGGCCCCTCTCAGCAGTCACGAGATAAGCTTCGAAGAAACAAGGTTGTTGATTGACGGCTCATTAGAAGTTGCAGGAGCAACAAAAGCGGCAGGCGGAGCGCCCCGGCCGTGCGGCTGCTGGTCAGCACTGGCCAGAGAGGAACAAAGGCTGCGGGAGACACGGGAGGAAAACAACATGAAATTTTCATGGTGCGCGAGAAAGGCCAGGTGTAATGGATCAGGGCCAAAGCCTCCCCTGCCCCCACCGCCCCGCCGCATTAGATTGACTTTCTATATATAGGCACTAAGGGAGAGCATAGGTTGTGCTACACGGCACGTACACGTGTGCGCAAATTCGGGGTATCCTGATTTCTCTATGCCAGACTGAATTTATCTGTCGATCCATTTACAAATGAAAGGCTCCGAGTACATACAGTGGTAATATCCGTACATATTACATGTCACGGCTCTAGCCTTAGATAAGGTCACACACTGAGCCAAACTCACCCCTGCAGTGTAAGCCAGGCAAGGCTTACTAGAATGAATTTGGCTTAATGTGATTGCCTGTAGTTATGTTTGTTTTTACAAATCCTGTTTATCCCTCATGTAAGCATTTCCTCATAGTTAGGAGACTTCTACCAGGCACACGCCAATCCACCTTTAACCCACGCACTGGGATGTTTTTAGCTTCCCTCAGGGGTCTTCCGAGCCCCCCGATTCATGCTGAAGGGCACTTGCTCCTCAGACATGCTGGCTGGTGACAGCCTTCCCTCAATCCTCCAAGTGCTAAACAGTAGAGGCACGTTCATAACAAATGGATGCAAGGAAAATTAGCCTTTGCCCTTTGTATACAGCGTCATCTGACAATAGCTACAAGTGATTCTTAGTTAAAACTTTCCAGCGGAGTATTTTGCCTCAAATTCTCTCCTTCCCATGCTCAGGAGCGTTATGTTTGACATGTAGGTAAGTATGCTTGATGTCAAAGATCATATTTTAATTCTTGCAGGTGACTTAGACTTCTTTAGTAAGTATTCAGAAAAGCACAGTTATCTGTCTTATCTAGTAGTTATCTAACTTCTAGTAGTTATCTAACTTCCAGTTATAGGCTTTTCATGAATAGTCAAATGCCAGGGCTTCAAATTTATCTTTTGTAAGCTTTCATACTAGTAGAAATTTACTATGCAAGTGGATAAGCATGCTTTTTTTATTTTTTTTTTAATTTTATTTTAATACATTAAATACATGCAGAAACTTTTGTAGGATACTCCCAAATCTGGGATGCCCTGGAGAAAACACTAGACTTGAAGAGAAAATTATTAATAGAAGATAGAGGTGGGCTGCAACAAGCTCCTGTCAGACTGTTTAAGCTTAGAAACCCTCAAATCCTTCTGGAATTTAGACAATGCTTCTATTTGCATAAAGACTTTACAGGTTGAGGAGAGCCAGTATTTTTTTAAATGGATAAACTGGCACCACAGACATTATTGATAAAACCTTATTCTATTACCTCTCTTTTTCAGTAAACATAATATTAAATTCCCTTAACCTAGTAGTGCTGCACGTGCATAAAACAGGGGTAAACACGGATATAATCTAGAGCTTGATTTCAAATTAAGAAAATTACCTTTTTATAACACATAATAACAATTTTTATTTCTTTAATATGCTTTCTATTCCATTCTCAGAGTTACAAAGGTGATACTTAAAACTGAGTCTTTATTTTAGCAATAGAAACTCTGAGTCCTGAGCCAGGAAAGGTGATTTGCCTAACATCGCCTACGGATTCATTTTGAGCCATCTTTCACTCTTTTGTTCTGCCTTCTGCTCATGCCAGACCTGATTTTGCTTTCACTTAACCAATGAAGTTACTTGTAGCTGGTTCTTCAGAAAAGCTTCCCAAGTGCTATCTGCTGTAAACCGTGACAAATCAGTAAGGATTGGCGCTTGCACAGAGAAATCTGCTGATTTCACTAGATGTTTGGGATGGGGATTGGGAGCTCTGAGACAATCACCTAACACAGAGCTATAGCTGCAAAAATTGCTATCGCAGCGGGGCAATACACAAAAAGGCATGAGATGTAACCTTTCTCCTATATTGTAATCCACCCCTTACCAAAGTGGCCACAGTGAATTGAAAGGAAATATTGAAGCAAGCTGCTCATTCTTCTGGCATGGGGCTGTGTGGGCTTCCTCGAGCCTTGCACCACACAAAGGTGAGCCCTGCCCTGTGAGGACCCAGCGGTCCCAGGGGGACCCCCCCGCGGGAGCTGCCATATCCCTCCATTGTGATTTCCCTTCGAAAATAGTCCAGTGCTGTACAAAAAGCCCAAAACACAATAGCGTGACTCAGCAGTTTGGATCTGCAGGCCACCGAGCCAGCTCTGTAAAGGCGGTGTTGCACTGAAAGAGGGGAGATTCCAGTGCCACCTGCTTTTGGACCTCGCTAAGCAGTCAGCCTGTGGTGAAGGAGTCTCGTGTTGGGGCTGTGCTCATCTGCCAGGTGCCCGTGGGCAGATGCATCAGCCCCTCTGAGATAACACACATACCACAATAACAAGCATTGAAGGAAAACATACACAGAAATAACAGAATTGTCAAACTTGCCCTGTGATTTTGGGAGGCCAGCTATCACCTCAGACTTGTATTACAAATCATTAGGCAGGCAGGTGAGGCAGCTATTTTGGCTTCGCTGTCAATAAAGCAGGTTGGACACTGGCTTGCCTGCCTCTGTTACCATAGCAATACTATTTGTATCGTGCTTTGACAACAAAAAACAGTGAATACAGATAGAAACTACAGCTAGGAACGCACTGCAGTGGTGCTGGGGGCCAGAGTGGCCAGTCCCCTTCCTTGGAATGAGAGAGTAAGAGAAAGACAACTGAAAAATGAGACCAGGTGGTGGTAGAAAGCAAAGGGACTGGCAGAGCACCAAAGGAGATGAGAGGAAGAAAAGATGAGAGGGGAAGCAGCATTAGCAAACAAGCAGAGAGGTGAAAAAGGAAAAAGTAGCAGAAAACTGTAACAGAAGAAACGGAAAGGGGAAAAAGAATATGAAAGTTGGTTTAACCAGAAATAGTAGTTCAGGTTAATCCTCCTGGAAGAAGAGTTAAAGAGTCAGGTCAGGCATGGGGCTGTGCAGCACCAGAGGGAAGGCAGGGTGCTTCCCCAGGGAGCGAACAAACCAACGCTGAGACACAAATGCAGAGGCAGGGTGCTGCCTGCCCATCTTCTCACAGCTCTCCCCTGCCCCTCACCTTGCAGCCACCAAGAGAAGGGACCCATGTCCCTCTGCGGCTGCCTGGCTCTGTTCACCCTGCCTTCTCCCGCTTTGCCCCCCTCTCCTCCTGCCATCCCTGTGAAACCAGCAGTTAGCCTGCTCTCTGTAAGAAACCCTCAGGAAAGTTTTGATTGCCCCAAGTTTGTGGGGGCCTGAACGGCTTTCAACCTTGCCATTTTGGTTTCCCCACTTCGTTTTTCCTCTAAGTTCACCTCTAACCAGAAGTTCTACGCAAGATTTTAAAATCTCAGGCAATGCTCAGGAGGAACTTCTGCACCCAAGGTGCAGATGAACACTGGAAAAGCTGACTGGAGTTTGAGACTTTCCAACAAAGTGGTTCTTTAAAATTAAGTGTACTATTTGTTCAATTGCAGATTGTTTTTTCCATGGATATTTTTTTAAACTATTATGTTTATCTTTCCCTTTAAAGAGCAGAGAACTCTTGTGCTTCACTGGTTGAGTATGTTTTATTTGGGTTTTTTTTGTTGTTTTTGTTTTGTTTTGTGTTTTGGTTTCTGGGTTTGTTTGTTTTTGTTTTTTTTTTTGTTCCAGACTGCTCCATTTCCAGTGAGCAATCCTCCAATTTCTCTTGTCTTTTCCCAAAAATAGATAGTTTAAATAACTGATAGCAAACAATGAAAATTGGTCCAGAGAGTTTCATATTCTGAGTTTTACACATGTGACAATCTGCTCTGCCTCTGCACACCCTCAGCACCAATCAGGAAGGGAGGACAGGAGTTTGAAGAAAGACAACATCCTGTTAACAGAATGGACAAAACTACTATTTGCCACCCACTGGCCCCTTTTGAGGGAGCTCAGCATGTTTTCCACCACAGTATTGTCCATGTTGTACACCTGTAGAACCTGAAGCACAAACCATGTGAGTGGGTCCCACTGCAGTATTGTGCCTTGGGCAGAGCTGGGATCACCTCCCTATTTCTCTGCCCTATGCAGCTCTTCCTGCCTGTCAGTGCCAGCAGTGAAGGACTTGCTGGATTTTCATGAGGTAGCCACAAAAATAAAACAAGGATTGCAAGAAAGAAACAGCGACTACCTCTCCAGATTTAAGGAGATACTTTACTGTAGTTTTGTAAGAGGATCTCATCTATCTCTTTAATAAGTAAAGAATTTGGGTGACACAGGACCTTCTTGTCTCCAGTGGAGAACATTTTTTCCCTGGGGAACCTGAAGCTCAGTTATTAAAAATGAAAATCTGTCTCAGCCTTTCAACTCTGTTCTTGGAAACACCAGCTGTTAAAAAGGAGAGAGTTAAAAAGGAGCCAAACAGAGGGACCTTTTCCAGATAAAGCTTTCCTGTGATCTTGGTACCAGGACGGCTACACCCAGCTGCACAGGGGAGAAGAGGTGAGCTATGATGCTTGTTACCTATCACAGAAAATACTGCTTTTCCTCTCAAGTGCTGCCTACCTGGAGTGCTGGGCTGCACATTCACAATTCAAACCAAAAGAAAACCCTCTTCCCAAAACTGCCTGGTGCAACTCCCCAGGCTGGTGTGGGAAATGGGTTTTCACGAGCATTAGAGGTACTGAGATGAAGTGGTGAATCGTTAGATGCAAACATTCCTTCAGAAAAATTGTAAGGCGTCCTGCTTTGCCAAATTATTTTCAGACTTGTTTTCCAGGTTTTGAGATCTGCCAGGAAGTTGTTTGTTTTTTCCTAACCAAACTGTAAAAGTCTATCCATCCTAGTTTTACTGGAATTTGGAGATGATTTGCCACTGGATTCACTGCAAGAAGAATAAGGTCCTCAGTTTTATGTTAATTCTCATAAGTATGCATTGAAAAATACTGCATTTACAATGAATACAGTGAAAACAAAAAGTCAAGGTGGAAAAAGAAATTTTTTCTACAGAAAGTGGAATTTTTTTGCCTTCATAGCAATCTTGTATAAAAAAAGCTTCTAACACAAGGAGAGTATACTAATGTCATTAGCTGAAGACAGTAAAGACAAAGATCAAAAAATACTTTAAGAATATTCTCTGAGTAGTGAAACAGATTTACATATGAAAATGGAGGGTCTGAATTTACAAACAACAGTGTCCCCAAACAGAGGCTCTGCTCAAAGGTATTCTGAGTTGACTGAATATTCAATGCCCTGTAAGCCCTTTATGATAAGAAAATCTGCAACTGGATTTAAAAAAAAAAAAGTAATTTTTATGTTTTTCTATTCTATATTTTAATGTTTATCTTTCTTTTCATATATTTTTAAATAGGTAACAACATGAAGCACTCAGCAGCTTCTAGCACTAGGTCTTTCTTTTGAACTATTGACAGAATTAGGCAATTCTGGTTTTATTCCCACTTTTACTTTCCAGCTCCAGTTTGAATTTTATTGCACCTAGGACTTAATGCTCCACTGTGTGGAACACCCTGAACATCCTCTATTGCAACAGAAAACATACACAGTGCTTCACGTCAAGTTTCTCTGCTTCATCTTCACGTTCAGGATAGTTGAGCTCTACTTTTGCACTATTTTCCAAGTAAATATGAATGGTTTTGAGATCAAACCTCAAGAAGTAACACGGAGCATTTACCAAAATAAATGCAATGCTCTCTGCTGGTTCCAGCCAACGGTCCTTGTAGCCCATTGTGCAGTCTTTGGCAGTTCTTTGCCACAACGCAAGACACACAAATGCAATGTTCCTCTTCTGTAAGATGAGAACAGTGATCCATCTGTACTCTATGGGGATTACATGCAATATGCTTTGTTAGTACCTGATTCCGCAAAGACTTCTCTATTTTATGTCCTGTGAGTAGCATTGAGGATAATGAAAAATACTGAGAATTTAGAATCTGTGTATGTGCCCCAAGATAGGAACAATCATTGTCATTAGTTTTAAAAGCAATGGAAAAACAAGATTGGGGATTTTTTTAAAGAAAATAATTATATAATAAAATAAAAGTGAAAAATGTATCACTTAGATATTTTGAATGTGAGATTTCAACATAACTTTCCACTCAAGCTCGTTTGCACTAGCACAGGTTGTTAAGGGAGATTATGGAGGCTCCATCCTTGGAAATACTCAAAAGCCATCTGGACGTGGTCCTGGGCCACCGGCTGTAGGTGGCTGTGCTTGAGCAGGGGGTTAGACCAGGTGACTTCCAGAGGCCCTTTGCGACTCAGCCATTCTATGGTTCCGTGATAACTGAGCTCCTAAACCAAATAGTGTCAGCCAGACAGGGAACCCTTGCAGGCAGTGAAGTGTGGTGTCAAGCCCTGAGGTTCCATATTAGCCAGCTGTGACATTTTAACTGCACCATAACTTTTCATGCAGTGATATAAAGACCTAATTCTGCCCTGCACTGAGTATATTTGGTGAGTCCTGAGTATATTCAGTGTTCATTACCAATCACTCTTAAAAATGTTCTTGTTATTTTAGAGTTGGATCTTACCCCTCTGAAGTCAGTTTGCCTTTGGCAAGGAGTGGATCACGCCTTTACAGAACGAGGCTGCAACTCTGTAAAGATTAGATACAGATTTTACTTTAATATCTAACCCTTATGAAGTCCCAGGAGTGGAATCAAACATCTGAGGAAGTTTATGCTGCAGGAGTTGGTCCAGAATCCAAGAAGGAAAGAAGATGAAGGAGAAGTAAATTCATCAGAATGAGATGGGAAAAAGCAGAAGAGAGAGTATAGGAGTACACAATCAGGAGGAAAAGATGGGCCATGTACAAAACCCAGAGATGTGAGCAAATGCCTTTTTTGGTCTCTTTTCTTTTTTAAAAAAAGGGAAGAGAAATCTTCATGGGAACTTTCCTCTACATCATTAGCAGGCTGTAGAAATTTTGTTCTGTGCACAGTCCCTGTAGAACTGGAAAACTGCTCAGAGAAAATGAAATTGTATAGCAAGTGTTTGTGGGAGGAGGAGAAAAAGGAAAAAAAGAGAGGAAGAGAGAGAGAAAGGNGGGAGGGAAAATTCAGACTGACCCCAGCATACAGGAGCATGTTCAGTAATGTACAGAAATGTGGACACCTCAAACATGGTTGTCACTGTTTCCCTCAGCCCATTACCTTTAACATGTGAGTGAATTTGCAATGCTGACAGTAGAAAGGCTGAATGGAAAATGCAAACTCCTGTCTTTGGTGTTTGCAGTAGGAGTCAAGCACAGGACTCCAAGAGAGGATGAAGCATTTTCCCAAGGCAGTGCCATTACCTGGGGGAAAAAAGAGTGTTTCAGTTTTGGTTTCAGAAAAGCAAAAAGGAGTAACCCTGGTGAGCTCCCTTAAATTTTCTCTCTTCAGAAGACAACCCCAACAACAATGTCCTCCCACTTTTATTTATAGTCAGCAAGTGATCCTGCTCCTAAACACACGATTAAAATGTGCAGCACTTACTCCTACCAGCACTGGGTGCTGAACCCAGCCAAGTCCTTCCATCAGGACAGAGGCCAGCCTTCTCCAAGAGGAATGCACAGGGATGGTCAGAACTTGAAATTTAATACATTTTTTCTGCCTCACACAACAATAAAGTGTGGCAGAACATGGTTAGCAAGCCCAGTGATATGTATCAGGACAGAAGACAGTGTTTTCCAATCCCTGGAACTTAGATTGAGCCCCCTGAAAAATCATCCCATTGACCAAATGTTTTTAAGATAACAAAGTAAATAGAATCGACCTCAAATGTTTTTCTTGTTCATCCTTTGCTTTATGATCCATGAGGCTACCCTTAATTTCCCTATTCCAACCATGAGAGCTACAAAAATAGAAAAATAGGAATGAAAACTGAGCTCATCAGACAAGACTACCCCCACTAAAGTCAAGTTGGCCCTGTGTGGGTTTCAGAGCCCACCCAGGCAGAGAAGCTTGCAAGACCCGTGCCTAAGATCACAATGTACTCTGCAATTACAGCACAATGCTGACAACAGAGTTTTGTCAGTAAAATAAGAAGAAATAGTTCTGAAGACATGTAGGGGATAGGAGGGGGGGGGCTAACTAAATAAAAGAAGCAATTTTGTTCACTGTTTTTTGAGCATTAGAGCAGGCTGACAGAAAGGTTATAGGATGGCACAGTATTTCCATCCACAGATGTCACAGGGACACTGCTGCACGTGATTTAAGATTAATCTCTTGAATCAAAATGCCACCATGTACACTAATGAGCAAAAACCTCTCAGAGTATCCATCCCTGGGGCTCCCATTCCCAGGTAAGAAGCTTGTCTCCATACTATTGTAGAAACTCTCGCAGCAGAGTGCAGTGAGGTTGGTGGTATAATTTGCCCCCAGTTCACAATTTTCCATTTCAGACTCGCTGTCTCTGTCTTGGTTTCGGTCTATTTACTCGGAGCCATTTCTTAACAATGTCTAATTTCCTCAAGGAATCCCTCTGAGTCCCCTCTCTTAGAAATGCTGCCATATCATTTTTTTTAATCACTGAAAGGCACAAATATCCTTCCTGAGCCCTCTTACCATCCAGCCTGATTATATACATAGATTTCAGCTTCCATACATTTTCTACACAGTAGGAGTTCCCAAAATGCAGCCTCTGGGGATACAAAGTGTGGCCCCAACTGCAGCTCAATGAGATGAAAACAAAGCCGATCAGGTACTGTTCTTACTGTTAATGAGCCTAACCAGCAGGCAGTTATTACTCAGTCTGGAAGACATAAGTGGTTGGAATCATAGCACATTCATTTTTTATTTATAGCGATACACGTTCGAATTAGAAATAACCCTCCAGCAGCTGGCATTTTGCCAGGGCCTGACCATCAGTATGATAAAATTTGACTATCTAGAAGATACAGAATGCCTTTGTTCCCTTTTTTTTTTTTAATAGCATTCTTNGGAGAGAAGGAAAGAAAGAAGTACAGAAAGAGAGAAAGTAAGAGAAAGAGAGAGCAAGGGAAGGAAGGAAGGAAGNCAGAATGCCTTTGTTCCCTTTTTTTTTTTTTAATAGCATTCTTCTCTCCATCTAACTCAGGACTCCCCTGACTATTGAAAGTGGCCAATGAGACTTAATTAATTTAGGATCCAGGCCCTTACTGAAAAATGAAAGAAAAAAGTTCTTTTTCTTTCTTAGTTGGTGGTGAGGTACAAGTCAAACATGAGCTGATCTTCTTGTAAATAAGCAAAGGCTCAAGCCTTCTGGCAAAGAGAGTAGAAATGAATGCTTGAACAAGAACCATAAAGAAATGGGTTCTTGGAGAGGATGAACATTACTAGCCTATTAATCTATTAATGGCAACTGTAAATACCTCACCCAAAATCACAGTGACTCTGAAACGTTTAACTGGAGAGGCTCACAGAGCCTGGCCAAGACAATGTGATATGAGGAAACTATAGTAATTAGCCTCACCTTGCCAGTCATCGGTTTCCAATCTAACCCCTCCCCTGAGTTTAAGTTACAAACCTCAATAACTGTGTGGCAGACTTGACAGCAATTAACATTACTCAGCTGCCAGCCGGGTTTTAAAATCTCCTTTCCAAGTGATCTTGTTACGTAGGTTTTAAAAACAGCCTGACAGGGTGCTACGCTGAGGGTCTGGGTCCTGCCTGGCTCAGCTTGGTGAGAGTTTGTGATTGATTTCGGGGGGAGCTGATGAAGCAGTGGCAGAGCACGGGTAAACGGCACCGAGCTGTTGTTTGGAGCATGAAGCTTGGTTTTTGGGTTTTTTCTCCCCTAATCTTCTCATCTAAAGGGCTTCAAAGGAAGCCCTATTGAGAACTTATCTTTATTAGTTTATTCTTTAGTCCTGTGTATTACTGCTCATCTACGAGGAGCACGACATGCCGTGAGGGACTCTTTTGACCCTCGCAGCTCCGCACTGAGACTTGGCAAGTCAGGGAGAACTTCCTAAGTCATTTAAAGCGCAGAGACGAGGGTTTTGTCGGAAGATGGCTAGCCGGAGCCGCGCTGCCAT
>VWZF01004983.1:187590-217110 GCA_013396755.1 Sclerurus mexicanus
ACCCAACACCAAAAACCCAACCCAAAAACCTAACCCGAGGACAGAGTGGTTCAGCCAGTGGTTATCCACAGCCTGACCCTGGGATAGGCCTTGGCATTTGGATCTGCTAAGGGATTCTTTCTTGTTTGTCAGGAAAGCTGAGTACTGACCCACGGATTGGTGTCCAAGGCACTGTTCCCCGCGGAGTGTTTTGTTGTCATGCCCAATCCTTTCCCTCCCAGCTCTGCATGGAGGATTTCCTTTGGCTTCTGGCACAGATCCCCCGTGCAGAAACCCCTCCGTCCTGTGTGCAATGATTTCCTACTAGCCCGCTGCTGAAGAAGCGAGCGGTCTGCCCCTGGAGACACGAGAGCTGGTTCACAATGTGCTGTGGTTTGGAAGGGGCAGCCCCTGAGACATGGAAAACTGGGCTGGCGTTTATCTTGCTGTGAAACTAATCCCTGATTTGGATGCCCCATTCCAGCTTGTCTCAAACATTTGGTCAAAACCAACTTTCCAGAGTGGTATCTTGAATCAGATTTAAAGTACCACAAAGTTAGTCACACCAGTGTGGTCTTGGGAGGCTCTGAGAGAGAGCAAGCCTGGCTTACAGCAAGCTGTGCCTCTTTTCAGAGCCTACAGAACATTTTATCTGTGAACCTGGGAAAAGAAGGCATGTGTGCCCTTTCAGTGGGATTTAGGAAAGGCTTTTAGCATTGGAATAGTGCATCCAGTTAGCTCAGCCCTCTCGTGGCTCTTGAGTTCTGTGAGACTCTCCAGCAGTTCAGGTATGGCCCCCATTCTGCTGCCGCAGCAGCGAGGCTGTGTTGACACAAAGCTTGCTGGTTAATGTACATCCCTGGCTGAGAGAAACAGAGCAGGCACTAGCTGCTGAGGCTGACGTCACTGAGTTGTCATTGGACTCAGCTGCATGCATGGTCTAACCCCATCCCACACTGGGAACCCTGGAGAGTCACTGTTATCTCTTCCCTGGGCTTCTGGAGCTAAATGGTATTTATTCTGTGGTTCTTGGCTACACAAAAGATTTTTGGGTATGTATCTTGTAAGAATAAGAAAGTTGGCTGCACCTATGCTTGCTTTTGGCATGTACACCATTTTCAGGGTTTCATTTCCTACTAATATGTTAAACAGAAAAGAGTAGTTTTAAACCTGGCGTTTTCATCCTTAGAACAGTGCTAGAGCAATAACACAGCATTCGCTAGAACTCTGTGGCTTTTATCTCCTTAAGATGCTGAATTTATTGTAAGAAGGACTTGAGCAACACTGTGTTCCTAAGTAGCAGAGCCTGTTACAGGTTGATCCAGTTTGCAAGGGCTCTGCAGAATGATATGTGAGACTCATCTATGTTTTCTTGAGTTCTTTACTACCTCTTACCTGATTGAGGCTGTGTTGCTTCTGGCAAAGTTCCCTCTGTTGTACTTTTTTCAGCCTGCCCTTAAAAAACAAAGCAAGAGCCAAGCCATGTTTTCTGCAGGAGAACCCAGTACCTTCCACCTCCTACTTGGTTTGGAGCAAGTGTGCCTTTGCCATGGGATCTGTGAACTGCTCAAGAGTGCACTCTGAGGTTATGGAGAACAGAGCTGAGCTTAGGGTATCTGGTGGTTGGTTGGCTAGGATGTGCTGCCTGCACCCCATATGTCTAGGCTGTGGCAACAAGTGCTTGGGCTCTGCTTCAGATCCTGAGTGAACTTGAGTTTTCTTGCCTTGAGGAGGGACTCCAATCTGTGCTGAACCAACAGTGTATTTTATGACATGATGAGCTGCTAGATGGGATGTGAGTAGACAACTGGGGACAGCAGTGGCAGCAGTGTAAGGCCGTCCCAGAGGAGCAGGGGGTTATGCAGGGGTAGGGTGGATGACACTGTATATCAGTATCACACACCCCTTCAGTTTGACTTGCTCCATTGAGACACTGGAATGCTACAGCTTTTTTCCAAATAAAATAAGCAAGCTGCAGCTTTGAGGGGACTGCTTTTATTGCATCTCTTCTTCATGGAGATAAGATCACTTCACAGGGGATAAAATTGTCTCTTTAAGAGCCAAGGAGTGGTAGCCTTGAACAGTTCTGGGCTCAGGTCCAAGCAGAGCCACTGACTTGCTGTATGACCTCAGACAAGTCTCTTGACCTCCTTGTGCTTCAGTCAACCCATCTGGAAAGCTTGGTTTAAAAAAAGCTGAGCCTCAATGAGAACCAGATGCTGAATCAGAGCTGAGCTTTCTTGAGTAAATAAGTGCATTACAAACAACAACAAAGCCCCTTTCCAACACATCAGGAATCCTGCAGTTGATTTAGATATGCTGACCATGCTCAAAAAGCCTCTGTGGATTTAGCTATAGAAAACTTTGTTTCTCTAAATTCCCCAATTGGTTCAGCGAGTAACTCTCACCATCCCTGCAATAGGCTTGAGCAGCCTGTGGAACACAAATGCCTGTATCCACAATGGCTGTGGGCAGACAACTAGGCATGTACCTGTTTGCCTCAAGCTAATGACACTGAAAATATCCAGGAGGAAATGTTGTTTTCCTTTGAAAGTGAAACTTGTTACATTTTGCATATTTTTTCCCCTTTGTCTCTCATGAGAGTTATCAAGGTCTCCTCTGAGACACTTCTGCTTATGCAACGGGGAGGCTGTGTCTCTTTTCGGAAACTTATTGGCATGAGAGAGTGGGCACGCAGTGCATCGTTTATCCCAAACTCTATCAGGCTTTTCTTCATTGTTTATTAAGGGATACTCAAGGAATTTTTAGCAGTTGCTTTTTTATGCTGGAATTTTTTGCAGGAAACTGTTCTTTATGATGACTTTACGTTTTAGGGAAAGTCTTCAGAAAAGCTTCCTAATAATGTAATGCAGAGACTCAGACTGTCCTGCAGCTGAGCCTGGAGCACCGGCAGCTCCATACTTTACTTGTACCTGCAGTCTCTTTGAGACTTGGGTAAGTGTTTTCATTCTTTTGTTTCCCTAGCAGATCAGTGCGTTTCAAGGTCTTCCCAGCTGGCTAGTGCTTGCTGGTCCCTGCTCCTGCTGTGCACAGCAGTGGGTCACCTCTCCACCTTTGCTGTCTGCATGTTGCCCATCTGTGCAGGACTTGAATCTCCAGCTGAGAACGTAGGAGCATGGTGAGGGAATGAACTCCTGAAGCGAGTGAGCCTGGTTTAGAGGGCAGTGGGTAGGATGAGTACAGGATTGGGAAGACTGAGATGTAACACAAAGTTCTTGCAGGGCTATGGAACTGGAATCCTAGGCTTGAGGAAAGGAGGGTGCCATATAGGGGAAGATGGAGTCAGTGGAGTCAGAAACTTGATCTGAGGAAGGGGAGACAGATTTTTTTTTTCTTTTTTTGTATAATAGTGTTAGATTTTAATTCCTTTTTTTTTTCATTTTGACTAGTAACAATGAAGGAAGAGGTGGGCTTGGAAGCGCACCTTCCCCTATGTATACAAATGACACAACAACCTGTTGCCCCTTGCCTAGCACCTGTTCTGAAATCCTCTTGCCTGGGGAGCTGATTACTTGACATTTAGGTTAACAGAAAGTTGCTGGACTCTTTCACATCTGATGTGAAATGGTATTCTTTGGTATGTTAAGAAACTGAGAAAAGAATATAGTTGTGCCACTGTATAAGTCCATGTTTCTCCCATATCTTGAATGTTACATGCAATTCTGGTTTTCTTCTTCCAAAAATGATGCAGCAGAACTGGAAAAGTTTCAGGAGAAACGCAAGAAGGATGATGAAACTTCCATATGAAAACCAAAAAAAATGGGCTAGGACTGCTAAGCTTAAAAAGAGACACAAAGCAAGAGGGAAGCAATCTTAAACAGAAATCAAGAGTGAAATGAAGGAGATGGATAGACAAACTTCTCCCATTACAAGAACTAGGCGAAATCAAGTCAAGCTAGTAGGAGCCAGTTCAAAGTAAAAGAGGTATTTTTTCATATAACAGGTAGCTCTGTGGAGCTCCTTGTCAAGGCATATTGTACGTCCTAGTGCTTTATCTGGGTTCAAGGGGAATCGAGACAAGTTTATGGCCATTGAAGCAGACATTAAATAAACAGAAACCAGATCTGACTCGGGAAGTCCTAAGCTCAAACTAGTTAGATGCTGAAAGAATATTAGAGGGAGCTATTGCATGTACTTGTCCTCCGCTTTTCCTCTGGCAGCCATGTAAGGCTGCTGTTGGAGGCTGGGCTATGCAAACTCGTGATGTAAGTCACATACAACCACTGCTTATCAGTTAAAGAAAAACTATGAAACTTTTGCATCAGCCTAATTGAGCCACCTTCTTTATGCTTTCAGCTAACAAAAGATTTAAATATATTATGGGTTTGTTCCTGCTTAAAATAGGGGATAATGTTAAAAAGCAAAACTTCCTGCCTAGCTCTGGTAGAGGAAGTGGGCAGAGGATAAGGGAGCTGGGTGGCAGGAGAGCCCTGCAAGCTCTGTGCAATGGCATGCCATGAATCCTTCACCCTGCTGGACACGAACTGCAGTGTCTTAAGGCAGTGGAACCACAACCTCAAAAGACCAAGACTGGACACAACAAAGAGCACAAAACAGTTCTTTGGGACAGCACAGGTGAATTGTTTTGCAGTATTTATAACATCAGTGCAGTGATGTTGGTGTTCAGTGCTGCTTTTTTCCTGTACAACCCCTGTAGTCTCCACAGGCTCTTCTGCATTTTCTGGGCTCTCCCAGCACCGTGCCAGCTGTGACAGTCGTAACATGCTTTCCACTTGTAGCAGTGTGACAGCTGAGAAATTATTTTTCAATTAAGAAGTAATTGTGGTAATATCCCACTTTTTTATTGTAGGAGACTAGAGAATGCAGGTTATAACTTGACTGAGATCATGCAAGGATTGCTGATTGGAACCCAGTTGTTCTGCCTCCAGTCCTCCACTTAGGTTGGTTGATCTTATTAAGATAGTGCCAACTCCGAGGCAGATGATGTTTGGACTGATTATTTATGGTGAGGAGTCTGCGTTTGTATTTTACTCAATTAAATTTTATGGTGGAAAGGCAGGAAAGTAAGAGCCCAAGTGCAGGGTTCTTTGTTTCAAGCCATTGAGGAGGAACATCCCGCCAACCTTTTACAGCCTCCATTTGGGGTTTTGTTTTGTTTTGTTTCTCCTCGGTAGCCCGCCTCGGCAATTCGAAAGGAATCCTTCCGAGGGCCGCACCACAGCAGGAAAAAGCGCGGTCCGAACATAAAGGCGGGGAGCAGTCGGGTTCTCCCGCTGGCGCACCCCGAGGAGGGAGCCCCGCGGCGCAGCGCGCCCGGCGGGCCGGCCCGGGGAGCGGGCGGTGCGTGCGAGGGCCCGGCCGGCCGTGTTTGCCTCGGCGGCTGTGTTTATATCGCTCGCTAAATTTAGCCTCTGAGTCATCGCCGCTGCTGACGGGAGCTGCGCTGCCCGCAGGCTCCAGCCCTGCACCTGCCCTCCCGCCGCCTCCCCGCGCAGCCGGCCGGCCCCGCGCCCCCCCCCGCGCCAGGATATTTGTCCTGTAAAAACTTCGGGAGTGTTGTTTTAGCCAAACCTCGAGGCGGACTTTAATCACTAGGGGGGGTCTCCGCAGCACGGAGCAGTTCGGGGAGCGCCTCCCTCGAGCGGGCGAGGAAGCAGATGCGGAGCGCGGCCGGGGGTGCCGGGCAGGGCTGGGCGCGGGGAGCGGTGCGCAGCGAGCAGCGCTGCCCCGCACACGCGGGTCCGTCCGCGCCCGCCCGCCCCGGCGGCTGCCGCCCGTGTGAGCAGCAGGTGTCCTCTCCGGGCCGTCTCGTACAGCATCCTCGAACCCCCCCCGGCCCCATACCGCAGGCAGAGTGTGGCATCAGGTGCGGCTCTGTGGAAATGCGGGAGCCTTGTTTACGGTATTTGTGGAAAAGAAGCCAGCGTGCCCCCTCGGGGGGGGCAGGAGGGGAAGGCCGGGGCCTGGGAACGCGGTGGCCGGTGGTTGCCCTTCCCAGGTTGCCGTCAGCTGGCTGTTGCCATGGCTGCTGTCTGCTTCCCCTTCCTGCCTGCGCTGCAGAGGAAGGCGCGAGTGGCCGTGTGTTTGTTTTTGAGCTACGGGAAAGTTGAGAAAGGGCTCACCTGCGCAGCTGTGCCGGCAGCAGGTTTGGGGCACCAGCCATCGCCTCGGCAGGAGCCCCTGCTTCCCTGCGTGCTTGGGCCGGGCTGCTCAAAAATGGGTTTGAGGGGTCTCCTGCACCCCACATACTTTCTGCTGCGCCCGGTCCTCTGTATCCTCTCTCCATAAACACACGTGTTGCTTATCTTGACGCAAAGCCTAATGGACGCTCAAGAGAAAGGAAACAGTACTTGATGCCTCCTTCTACCACAAATTTAGTCCCATGTAAGAGTCATCGCAAGCCAGAAGGGTGCAGATCCCCGAGGAAGATCTCTCAGCCTTTTCTCTGTGTCACCATGAGAAATCATGCCGCTAAGCTCCTCTTTCATTTTTTGCCTCCGTTACTGTCTCCTTTTTTTCCCTGCTGCTTTTACACATGCATTATTCTTTGGTCATTAGGAATCACAGCTGGAAAGATTTGTATTTGACGTCCATTGGCCTGCATTTCTGTCTCCAGTGGGAGACACCTTCTGTAACCTCTGTTGCCTTGGGGACTGTGACTTTCTAGTCTTTCTAAGCTAAAGCATATTTTGTGGTAGCACAATATGCCTCTAGCCACCTGGCAGCCAAAACAGCCTTCAGAGATGAGTCAGCAACTGCTCCCGGTGTGCAAGTATTTTTGTATTCAGTGAATAAATAAAATCCCAACAACTTGTTGCTAATACTTGTATGAGTCATTAAAGGAAGAATGATGTTTTTATGTACACATATGCCGTTTTTCTTCTTTTGCTCTAATAGCGCCATTTATGGCCATGTTAGTCTTTCTAGTTACGATGGGATCAGAATATGACCCTTAACCATCTGGAGGCTATGAAGCAAAGTCAGAAGCTACCCATGACATCAAGAGGGTAGACAGGTACCCTGCTGTATATAAGAATGCACCTGACCCACATACAACATGCGTATATGATGAACATATTCTTTGCTTTTTTTAAGCAGGAATATTAATAGCATGTATGTGTCCGGTGGCATGTTAAACATTTATGCTCAAGGATGCAAGGAGCTGTGTCAGAGGGACAGCATTTTCCTTGAGGTGTCCTGACCTTCCCTTGCTCAACCTGTGCAAGGGCTTGGTAGGAGTAAAACGGTTTTGACATCTGGAGTGCTATTTGCCATATATATATATATATGTGTGTGCTTACAGTGTGAAACACATATTAGGAATTAATTAGGGAGAGGGAGTAAATGTTGAGTCAATCACATCCCTCTTTCATTTGCTTCCAGTAAAAGTCCTCCATGGGGTTTTTTTGTGCTTGTTTACCAGTATTCTGGCTTTCGGTTCAGTGCAGTTCATGCAATAGGCTTCACTAATGTACTGTTGCTGCAGAGGACACTTTTCCTGTAAAATGGCCTTTCCTTGTGACTCATTGAAGCATTCATGTTAATACTTCAGACAGACAGTCTCTTAAGGATATCCCCTTTAAAAAGCAGCAGCTGCAATAGGAAATGGTTTTATGTGTTTCCAGCTTTGTGTTGACTTACTGTACTCAGAAGTCTAGTTTTCTTTAGTTACAGTTAGTATAGAGGGCAAAAGGGGCTTCTTCCCTTCTTGTGAAGGGAGCTTCAAAAGGGTCACATTGTTGTTACTGCATGAAGGTAGCAAACTGTTCATCCCTGATACTTTTGTGCAGTAATGACTCTGAGGACTGAATTATTTTGATAAGGGACTATTTGGCATAGGGGAACTTAGGGAAATCATATACCAGTGTTGCAGTAGTTATGAGTCTTACAAAAATGTCTCAAAACATATCACATGAAAAAAAAAAAAGATACCAAATTCATGGAATCACTCTTCTGGCTTTTCTGTCCTTCCTGTCAGCTAAATTACACCACACCAAAAAACCTTCAGTCTTGAAATATTAGAGAATTTTGATCTTAACAAAGGCATATCTGGGGAAAAGCTACAGAAACTTGTGAAATGGACAATTTTTTGTTCTTTACATACATTGTTTACTGTACTGCAAAGACTATCTGCCATTTCCATTCTGTGGCTCTTGTCCCAGGTTGAATTAGTACCACCAAAAGCAGATCAGCCCAGAAGTAAAGCCATAACTCTAAAGCCCGTTAGCTAGGCTTGCTGCTGAAGCAAGTAGTCCCAGCTTGCTCCTCTTCACAGGTCACCTTTCTTTTGTCCTGGCACAAGCATCAGCTTGACTCCATGATGTCATGGATCAGATGGATTAGGATGACCTGTTCAATAGTAAAGGCAACTTCTTTATCAGATTAGTTCTGGCCTTGCTTATTGTCCTGCTCTAGTTCACTTTCCTGCACTGCTGTGAGGAGAGGACCGTGTGAGTGGGCTGCTTCAGCGTGCAGGCCAGTGAGAGTGTGTATGGGAGCACACCACCATGGAAGGAAATGCTGGCTGAAAATGGACTCAGGGAAATACAAGCAAGTCCTAGGTCTAGAAATAAAACCTGGAAAGCTACTTTCAATCTAGTGCTTTATTTTTTCACTTCAAAAGAAAATTGATCGTGTCAATATCCTTCAAAAAGTTATTTGAGTTGCTACGCTTCTTATAAGCAGGCTAAAACAAGGGTAAAATATTTCCTATTCTATCCTTGCATGGAAATCTCCTTGAGTATCTTAAGCAAATATGGGAAACACTTGTAACTGGAAAAAGACAAAAATGCTGTACCAAAAAAGTGGCTTCAAGAGGCAGTGAAATAAACACAATAGAACATAAACTAAAACACATACTAGAGTTTTTCTTGGTATTTGTCCTACCACATCCCATTGACTGTTCTTCAGGTCTGTGTCTAAGAGTACAGATCTAAAACTCCTATTTACCAAATAAAACCCAATCCCTTCCTCAAAAAGCTCCCCCCTTCAAAAAAAAAGGGAGGAGTATGAGCTCAGTTCTTCCACTGTTTTTGCCCTGAACATGGCCTCCTTCACCTCTCACTGCAAAGAGCAAGTGATCCTTTACTCCTGAGGTGATGTGTAAAACTTGAGGAGATGGAATACTTAGAAACCTGTTATGGTGTGAGAAGCACACAGCAGCCTCCTACATGAAGTGGGACATTAATATGAGAGTTCTTACATGTGTTTGTCCTCCCAGCAGTGTAGAATAGTTGAAATTGTACATGCCAGATCAGCACTCTTCTTGCCTGCCCCCAAATTAACCCACTTTATAAAATAACATGGGAGTTTCCATTAGAGAGGATCTGCTAGTGAAGCTGAGATATATTTCAAGCTTGGGCTTTCTGTACCAGTTTTTAAACATCCTTTTGCATTTCCCTTACTAAGTCTCTGTAAGACACTTTTTTACCCTCTTGACTGCCAATAGAATAAAATAATCTGACAAAGCAGATTGTCTTCAGAAGATCTGCAGTATGTTTGTCTAATGTGCTCTGCTAGCATAGTTCCCTACTTGTGGAAACTCCAGAAGATGACTTTGTGTTTGCATGCAACTTCGTTATCATCCTACCCCAAGGAGCAGTCTGCTTTAGCTGTAATAGCTTGATAAAAACGGGATATCTAGATGGCATGGCGACATTGTTGTTCCATGTGCAGGTTTGAGCAGGTTTGGGAGTGTGGCTGTAAGGAAGAGTGTGGCTGTAAGGAGGAGGGCAAGAATAATCTCTGAAGTTTGATGAAAAACCCATGACAATGGGGAAGGACAAGCCTGGTCAAACCAAGATGCGAGTAAGAGAACAAAAAAAATTCTGCTTTTTGAGATCAAATTGGGTTTTTTTAACCCAATCCTAGGGGGTAGTTTATAAACGATTGTTTTCACCTGTAAACCTAGAAATGCCTGGGCAACCAGGACAGACTGAACCCAGGGCTGGTTACTTTGAAATAAATGATAGCAGGCTCTAGAACCACTGTCTGCAGGTTATGCTCCAAACACAGTGCTGTTGAAATGTGTGATGGGATGTGTGAACTCTTCTAAATCCATTTCTTCTAAATCCACTGTTAAGTCTTGAGGGTGAGATTAATGACCCGCTGCTAAGATGCAAGATGAATACAGGTTTTCTGAAACCTGTTTTGTGTGTGCTTGTGATTTAAGTGGCACAGACCTACTCACACTGAAATACGAACACAATTTAGTGACTGTGTGGGAGGGCTTTGAAGAGCTGTCTATTGATACATCTCCAATACACCAATTCCAATTGCTACTCTCTCTTATTTGTGATTATATAAAAAATGCCTTGCAACCGTGTTGTTCTGCCCTGTTGGGCTAATCTGAGTTGAAACATCTTGTTCATATAATGTGCTTCAGTGCTTTTTTATGAACTCCTGTGTACTGAGGCAAAGTTATTGGAAGCCAGTCTTCTGTTTCCTCATCTGCTGGGGATTGGGGAGGGGGGAGAGAGGGTGGAGATTTGGGCTAGTTTGTTTTGTTTTCCAGAAATTATCATGTCTGCTTAGCAAATATGGAATCCTGGATGAGAAAACGAAGACTGACTTCTAACAGAGGGTCAGTTATTGAGGTGAAATAGTATCCCAGGCTGGGCAATGTAAAGAGAAACCCACCTGTTTGTATGAGATGCCATTAAAGTGCAGGAAGGGGGGGTATAATCGAGGCCACTTTTGCAGGGGTGATTACATATAACAAAAGGAGGAGCAGTGTCCCTGTCCCAAAGCTGCATTATATAGTCTGGTGTCCCCCTGAAACTCAACTCCCATGTTTCTTCCTTGACAATGGGACCTGAAATAACCTCTTGGTTTTGGTTTTTTGTGTGTTTTCAAGTATGTTCTTGCTTAAGGTTTAATTGGCTCCAGTCAGTAGGAAAGGGCTCCAAGGCTGATTATTTATGGCTTACTGTCAAAAGTGGCTATAAAAAGGGCAGTATTATCTTGGAGATGCTGGGAAGGAAAATGTGGTGGGGGGAGGGTGGGGGAGTGTGTGTGTGCACGAATGTGTTTTCTTGTACTAGATGAAATCAGAGTTTTGCTGTCTCAGCAGTGTGGTTTAAATTGAAGATTAACCCTTTGACCTTCACGGTGTCAAATCACTTACAGATGGATCACCAGTTATATTTTTTCTTTTTTTTTACTTTCGGGGTGAAGGGGGGCTTTTTAAAAAAAAAAAAAAGAAAAAAAAAGAGGTTGTTTGTTCATGCAGCTGGGGCTTTTGAAAGGCTCAGAAGCCAATCTGATTAAAAACAGCACTTGGCTAAACTCTGCGAAATCCTACAAGCAAAAAAAAAAGTTTAATCCTCTTGTGCACAATGCATAAAGGGTCTGCTCTTTTCTTTTTGTAATGTTAGAGCTACAATTATTTCTGGAGAACTTATCATTTCCCTCTCTCCCCTCATCCCTTGCTGCACCCCCTTGTTATGCTGATGGGATTAAAGTGTCTGCTCTTGAAAAGTGTAACTGAGTTGTTATTGGAAAAGAGAAGTGGTATGTTGCAATTTTAGAAATATAAATAACCTTGCTCCAACTGTTCTTCTCTACAGCATCAGCAGAACAGAAATCAAGTGTGGTGGCAGCTTTTTCTCTTCCTACACAACTTGGCCTTAAACGCGGAGGCGAACAGGAACCACACTGGGCAGAGGTGAGCTTCGCCCGCCTGTTTCAGGCCACATCCAGTCTGCAGGGAGCACTGAACAAACACTGGTTCGGGGGCGAGACGTTGCACACCGCCGGCCGGATGTGAGGACTCTGACTTTCTGATACTCGTCTTCAAGTTTGGGTGTTTTTACGGACTCTTCTTTGCTGCTGCCTGTCTTGCGAGGCAGGGAGCTCTTGTCCAACACTGTCGAAGGAAAGCCAGAATGTGGGTGTGTTTGGTAAAGCTTGCTGCTGGTTCCCCGCACCGGGGACCTCTGTGCAAGGGTGGCAGGTATTAGACGAACGGCCTCCTCTGCCCTGTGTGTTAGGTGATGGTAGAGTGCAGGAGTGTCATTTTGGCTGCTAGTTAAAAATGATGCCTGGGATTGATGACTAAATGTACTTTGGGTATCTTCCAGAGCAGACATGCTCAATTCCTCCACATGTTTGGGAATGAAAAGCATCCAAGTAGCTTAAATCCATCAGGTTACTTGTTTTATTCATTGGTTACTGTTTATTTCATTGCACATGAGAGAAAATTACAAAGAAATGTGACCTTTTCACTCATTCCATTGGGCTCCAGTTGCAGCTCTCTTACATGAAATTATCCTTTGTTATTGCCATCAATAGAAAAAAATAATTTCAGTAGAACAGTCTTAAACCTTCCTGCGGTTGCTGGTGACTAGTAGTTTCTGCCACTGTTTGCTTCCAGTTCAGTGTTCTCAGTGTCCATGAGCCACCATGAAGCCAAAAACCAGGGAATATGATGCAAGTGTCATTCTTCAATAATGCTAATGTCTATGTTTTCATGAATTTTATGATGGGTGTTTATTTTCTTTTGTCTTTCTTTTCTCTTACTGTAATGTGGTTGGTCAGGAAGGCTTAGATCCCAGGCATCCAAGGTTTTGCTTCAGAATTTGACAGGGAAATTAATTAGCATCTAGTCTGATATGTACACTGTACAAGCAGTCTGTCCATTACTCTAGTATGCAGTGTTTGGAGGCTGCTGTAAGCATATATTAACTAGCAGCAGTAACATTACTTCAAGAGAGATCTAACAGTTCCCAGTTTGTATGCACTCGGAAGTTTGTCCATATGGCTGACACTATTGGACCAGCACAGGGAAATTACCCTAACAAAAGGAAGTAGCCTTAAATATTGATGGCTACTTCCTTGTAGCCTTAAATATATTCAGTTCACAAACCCAGTGACAGCTAGGGTAAAATGCAAACAGAAAAGCAATACAGACTTCATTTTTTTCAGACCATTTCCATATTGCCACCGCACCTTGTTGTGGGTCTCAAATGATACAGGCAGCGTGAGGAAGAGCTGTCCAGAGAACTGCTCTTAAGTTGTGTTACAAATGTCAGCTGCAGTTGTTGAGGAATTCCGCTCTTGGTCCACTCTGAAAAATAAGCATTACTGTACAGAAGAGTAGTGTACTTGCACATACGCTTTCCTTCTCCACCCCTCTCTGCATATTCTTCTCTAACTGATGCTTTCTCTGGTAATTGTGTATCTCATCATTGCACTGTAGCGTCTGGTAACAGTTTGCTGAACAGAGTTAAATTTGGACCCTCTTCCTCTCTCCCAGCCCCATTCTCTTGATTTGCATCCTGCTCTACTGTGGCAAAATGTACTTTAGCTCCCTGAAAGAGGTCCCCAAGCCTTTTTCACTTTCATATGCTCACAGTCACTCTCTTTCAACATAAGGAGAGTTTATGTGAGAAAAGCTTTTTTTTCTCTTTTTATGTTATTTTTCTAGCTAGAGCTAGAGTAATATGTTTGTCCATGATGGCTAATAATTCATATAAATGAATCTCAAGTAATATTTTGTGGGGTGGGTTTTATGGAGAGGGAGGGTGGGAGGTTTCTTGAGGAGGGGGGATTGTTTTTGGTTTTGTGTTGTTTCTTTAAGCATGTGCACTACAGAGTTACCCGGAGTGATCTAAGTGATAGCTGTTGCTGACTATGCTGCAGCAGTGTGGAAGACACTCTCTGCCCACGCTGACAGAGATGAGGCTTTCCATACCTTGCTTTGCACAGTCTGCGTGATGTAAATGCTGGTCATTGGAGAAAGAGGACTTAAATGGTGGGGAAAACCTGAGGGGTAGTCCAAGCACAGATGGAACTGGGGACCGCTGAGAAGCCAAATGTTAAGAAGACTCTTAAATCAGAAGCTCTTTAAGAGGCAGGAGTGCAGAGGCTCAGGAAGCAATGCAGCAATGCTGCCTCCCTGCATGGCGTGCTCTAGGGTGTGATGCTTGCATTTTCCCACTGGTTGCCAGGACCCCTTTATCAGTCAATGCCACATCATAACAGCCCTGCAAACTATGAAAAATCCAGCAACTGCTTCTGACACTTAAAAACCATTGTGAGCTTTCCCCTTCCCCTCTGCCTTGACTTGACAGCCAAACAGGCCAATAAGGCCTGACCTCTGGATGACTAAGCTGGAAAGATAGGTCTGGTACTGGTGCTTTCTGGTGTTGTGACCCAACCAGTTTATCTGGGGCAAGACTCTTCTTAACATGGAGAAACAAGTACCTAAAATGGTTCCTCAGTCAACCTGCCTGCTTCAATAGAGTCATTTGACTCAGGGAAAGATATATCTTTGCCAGTCCATATTTCTCATTGCAACAACAGACTTATCAAAATTGGTCATGCCAGGGTCTCAAGTTAAAATCTACTTGAACAACAATACTTCATTGGAGACATAGAGCTAATGCTAGACAAAGGCCGACTTCCTGCAATATGCGTGTTGGTTTCTGGTGCCAGAGATTTACAACCACTGATAATATATTTTAATTATATTTCATATCTGCATATCTTGGAGAAAGGAAATATGCTCTGTCAACCCAAAGGTCTTACTTTGCTTCGTGTAGATTTGGAGGGGCAGACTGGTTATTCAGATAGGGAAAAGCAACTACTTCATACTTACAGTCTCACCTACTTGAGGAAATAGTGGGAAGATTTCATACATTTATCAACAAACACACAGATGCACAGCACCCATGTATGTGTCCCCCATTCCATAGTAAGGCTTCTTGAGCACCCACTGAGGAGATCGTGCTGACAGAGTAGCTATTGCTGTGTGGCCATGGACATATGTTGATTATCTGGGGAAACAGTTCTAAAGAACATGGTTGAAATCCTGATGGTGAAAGATTATGCTCAGGTTTTTAGGGATTAGTTTGTTTTGATTAAAAGAACAGGACGCTGTTTCTCTCTGTGCTGTAAAATACCAGTCCAACAATTTAGAAAGAAGAGTTGGATCTTTCTCCTGAAACAAATGCCTATTTTTAATGAGCAGTTCTTAAGAAAAGCTTGAACTGCTGCTGATGGTGCCAGCAGCCTTGAAATACCTTGCTTCCCTTCCCCAGATCTCCAAAATGGCTTCAGACCTCAGCTCTCTTTCCTTGAGGGCCAGAGTTCTTCCTATCCCTTTCCAACTGACCACCTTTTTGAATATCTTATATCGTGTCCATCCCAGGAACTAGCAAGCCTGGTGCTACTAGTGAATAGTTAGCTTTACTTTTGTTTCCTGCAATTCTTGAAAGCTGAGCCAATAATCACAAAGTGACTGCCCAGGGATAGCTGCAAACTGCTGCACATAGAACTCAACAAAGGCATGGGAGAGGATGGACTTGCATGGAAGGGGTTGCTGCTGGATCTGTGTAGGGCTGCAGCCTTCTCTCAAGGTGCTGATAATCCCTGGTAGCACTGAATTCCTGCATAATTGATCACATATCTCAGTTTAAATAACTGGTTGTTATTAAATGTTTGTTGGCTAAACTCTTGTTTGAGGAGTCCTGAAAGAAACTTCCTTATCAGCCTTTGTTTTGGAGCTGTTTATTAGCAAGGGAATAGAAGTGAGGAACCCAGTCTTTGGTGATGTAGAAAGGGTGATTGCAAAGACATCTTTCTTTCTACTGGCTGTTTATTTTGTCCCCTCAAGCCTGCATATAGGCAATGTGTGCATGTGAGGTTACTGCAGTCCTGGAGTTGCTCCATGGCAGTCACTGGAGCTGTACCCAAGGTGGAACTTCATTTGGTGTGGCACTCAGCACTCTTCTGGGAAATGGCAGATTCTGACCATTAGTAGACTAGGGAAAAAGGTTGCCTTTTTTTTTTTTTTTTTACAAAAAAGCAAAATTACTTGAGGCAGTTATTGCAAGGTGACCCCATCGACTCTACAATTAATTCCACCCTTCCACTGCTGGTCCTGTCCCATATCTCTGCTGAAGTTGTGGGAATGGTGAGACTGTGACATGCTGAATGGTGTGCTATTTAAAGGGAAAAGTAAGGAAAGCACTTGGCATATGTGCTAGAAGCAAAAGAGAATGCAGATTTGTGGAGGTGTTGCCTTGTTTTACCAGCAGTATTTCCTGCGGGATCGTAAGTAAAAGAACCATGAAATGCCCGTTCACATTCATGGGAGCTCTGCACATGAACCAAGCACTATCGAGTATTAGCCTAATTTGACTACAAAGGTTTTAATAATGTCTTTCAAAAGAGTCTGTTTTTCAAACTGGCATTTGTGATCATTTGCAAAAATGCCTACCTGTTGCCTTTGATTGTTTTAGCAAGAAGAAATACCTCAAGGAATTGATAAAAGGTCCCAGAGGACAATCTTTTACAGTTCCTAAAGACTTCAGTGGTCTCTGTTTCTTTGGTTTGCATGTGTTCACGCAGGTGTTACACAGCTCAGTTCTTCTCCACCAGGAAAAGCAGAAAAGACCAAACACATCAAATGCACTGGAATGTAATTGTGTGTGTGCGCGTGTGTGTGGGTGTGTGTTCTTGAACTGAATGCAGTCTGACATCCCCTACCCCTTCTTTCTTCCACGTGCCTCATCTTCCCCCTTACCCACAGAAAGGAGGGTCTCTTCCTGTGAATCCCATGCTGGAAGTTGGTTTCTGGGAAGCGAAACCTAATGTCTGTGGGCTGTTTTTTAAAGCCATGTTTCAGTTCTGTCTTCAGACTCTTTGCTGCCTTTGGGGAACGGAGGGTGGGAAGGGTAGATTCTTAAACTGTTTTTAAAATCTATTATGGAAATTTTGCATGTATAAAGTTATTCTTAAATCTAAAGGAGTCTCCCCAATTTGTGGACACAGCTCCAGGAGAGCATCGTCGCAGATTCCTCAACTCAGTTTTTGATCAGACTATTCTGAAAGGAGAATTTGATGACAAAAGGGGGAGAGATTGGTGTGATGGAAAGACAACATTGTCAGTGTCTCCTTCAACACATGTCAGAAGTTAGGCTTGTAAAAGGGAAATTTCAAAACAACCCACAGGATTTGTATGTCTGTTTCCACTGTGTGCATTTGATAAATCCGCCACTAAAATTGAGTTTATGTACATGTTGGGGTTTTTTTTGGTTCAATTAATCCCATCTCTTCTGTTTTCTTCAATGGTATGTAGTACAGCCTCCCATGTTTCTAGGTGAAATCCACTGATGACAATATTGTGAAATATGAATTCACATTTTCTTCCCCCTCCCCCTGCCACCCCTTCCTACATGACTTTTCTACTTTGGTGGGATGCTTTTTTTAAACAAAAAAAGACTTGAGAGTCCTTCATCCGGAAAACAAAAAGGGTAAGGTGAGCTAGAATTTGCAATGTACTTAATAAATTTCCCCTCAATGAAGGGTTTCCCCATGACTTCTGATATTCACCAGAATATGATACTGTCCTGCTGCAGAAGTAAACCTGATGCTCTCCTGTGAGATTTCTGTCTGGATTAGTCCTGAAGTGCACACACCTTCTTTGCCATGGACTGAGACCCAGTGAGAATGTAGCATTTTGTTTATTCCGGTTGTGTGCCTCCAGGACTCCTGCCTGTACCAATGGTGACTGGGCAGAGCTCCTTTTGGTTTTGTATCTGTGCAGTATATTTGCTTTGTGCTTTCTTCTTTGGTGCTTTTTAATACTTTAATACTTGGATTTTTTTTTCTAATAACTGGTACAATTTTTAATAAAATTGTTAAATTCTTTGTCTGTGTTCTTTCTTTTATTTTTTAAAGGATGGAGGGCATTTACACAGCTGGCCCATTCTGGAGTTACCCAAATCAGTGATACAATTTGAGTTGTTCAACTTTGAAAATGTCTGGTAAATCATTTTATGTGCACCCGAATAACAGGCCCTGCAGCAAAGACAAGATTTCCTTTCCACATTGGACTGCTCTCCTTGGGCATAATTTGATTTATAAAATAGTCTTTCAAGAAGATATATTCCCATGCTTGAGAACTGCTGCTCCTTGGAGCTGCACAGTTAACTTGCTGCTTCAAATCAGGAAGATCTTGTTAAGACATACACAGGAGGTGCATCCTCCAAATTTGCAAAATGTAACCCAGGATTGATGACTTCTTACCTACTGCCTACACAGGTACATTCAAAGGCACTGAGGCCTTGAGAATAAAGGCTCATTGCTTGGTAATCCTACTCGGGAAATACGGTTCTCACTGGTCTTCTGGCGTAAAGGCAGCGCTGGAAGGTGCTCACGGCTTTGAGAGAGCTCGTGGGGTGGTAATGACTCCTTCAAACATAGGCATGAGAATGTCTCAGCCATCCCAAGCACAGCAAGATATGTATTTTGGTAATCATCAGGCCTGTCCTTAGGTTTTCCTCTGTTCCTTTAGGGAAAAACTACCTCCATTAAGTAACGGTAGTTAACCTGGGTGGAGCAGCAATGGATGTGTGTATCGTGAATTATTTATAATATGTCTGGTCAAATTCCTTCAACCGCATTCCTCTTCCAGTGCAATGCTGCTGCAGTGTTTATGGGAGGCTTTAGGGAACCGAGTTAACAATCCTACCCGATGTTAAGTTGCCTCGGCTGGTGTGTCCATGTTACAAAAGGGCCTTTCATTCCAAGAACACATGATGTGTGTGGTATGAAAAGCCACATGTGCATCTAAGACCACAGGGGGAAAAAGACAGTTTTTCTTTTCATTGTATTAGATCTAGTGAGAAGTGTGTCCCCTGGCCAGCCTCATGTGACCGTGAAAGAGGCTGTTGTAACACCCTGATACAAAGGGACAGACATGAGATTGACTTAGATGGCAGGGTTGGCTCTGAAATTCCTCATTTTCGTGTGGTTAAATTCTCACCATTAATTAAACTCTCTTGAAAGCTTTAATAATTCTTGTACCAAAGGGAAGAATGGCTTTTAAAAATGAATGGTTTGTAATGCTACCCCAGAAGCATTTGCCAAAGCAGCAGGATGCACTGCACCTTGCTCAAAGCAGAGGCAAGTGCACAGATGTAGGGACGGCCTCCTTCCTCTGAGATCATCCAGATTAATCTTGGCTCTTTGGTTTGGCTTGTCATGACCTGCTGTCACTCACCTGTGACAAAGTAGACTTTGGAAAATGGAAACATCTTCAGGGTTAGGCATCAGGACCAAACACTATAGGCTGGAACATTCCTATTTCAACATTAATACTTTTTTTTGTGTATGTGTGTGTGTGTGTGTAGTTTGAAGGAAACTGGGTATCTTAGAAAATGTGCTTCAGAAAAGCTTTCTTCTTAAAATACTAAGCCTGCATACTAACAGGGCACTTTCCATTTATTCCCAGCCATGGCCTCTTTCATGGCAATCACAACATGACTAGCACTTTAAGGGAAAATGAGTTTTGTTATTAACTTCCTAGCTGTATGCTGTAGGGACAAGGTAAAAAGTTTAAGTAGGATTACTGCTTCAAGGAAAAAATGTTTATCAAGAAGTGCTCAGCCTGTCTCGTTAAAAATAATAAAGCACTCTGAGGACGAGAAAGTTCTTTGGTTGCGCAAGCTACTGCACAAAGCACTCCATTTTCATGACTCTGGCTGCTGAAGTTTAGAAGCCACTGTGGTGTATGGATTGGGGAATATTTTTCAAGCACTCATAATATTGTTTTATGGTGCAGTAAATGTGCCGGTCCTCAGTCTCTGCATTGTATATGCAAGCCTGGAAGCAGCTCTCCTGAACAGCTTTCTCCTTGTGCTCTGATACCTGAGTAATTCAGATAAGATACAGCCTCATTTCCTTCTTTTGCTCACACCCCCACCCCCATTTCTATTAATGGAGAGATGGGGATAGGGATGGAAAAAGCATCCTGAAAGCAATTTTTGACAGGTTTGGGAGGTTGGTGCTAAAATGCAAGAGCTGCAGTTGTTTCATTGTTCATATTGCTGGTTCCTGTTGAAAGGCTTGAACTGAGAGAAACCTGTTTCCAACAGGAATCTAACAGAGAGCAGACAATAGTTTCTGGTAGCGAGTTGTCTTCCGCCTGACATGATGCATGGTACCCTAACACACGTACAAAGTCTGACAACAAACCACCAAGCGTGACGCACTGACATCAGTATTCATATTCCTCTCTATAAGTCCTTTAAATCTTGATTTCTCTTAAATGAATTATGTTCTCTGTAATGTTCATAATGGACTCTTTTCTTTCTCCATTGAAGTCTGTGTCAGCATTCTCCTTCTCTGTGTTTTGCCTGAGGGCTCTTGATGTATACAAAGACTCCTCTGTTTTCTGCTCTTAGTCACACGCTTTCACTCTTAACCTCAGTGCTATAAACCAAACATCCACCCACTATGGCTGGAGATGACCCTGTTTACGTCTGCTGCTCAAATCACGACAGCAAGAGTCATGAAACTTTGTTTTCGTGGACACAGTTAGCTCTTAATAAGAGGACAATGAATCTCGACTTCTTACAACACTGCAAGTTTTTGCAAAAATTTCAACAGAAATAAAGAGCCAGGAAAAGCTAACAGAATCTGTAAAGAAATGGCTTGTTTCAATCATTTTACTTCACCACTTCTTAAAATTACTATGTATGATTTGTTGCAGCAGTCCACTGTGGTATTGGAACACACCAACTCAAGCTGAGACAGCAAGGGCACAGGTAGGGGAGTGCGGTTTATGTTAACATTTCAGGGCTGGCCGTGGTGATCAGCATGAACCACAACTCACTGTGACACCAGAAATGCGTGTAGAAGAGCAGTGTCATCCACACCACCGAGAAATTCCCAGTTTTGGCTGTCTTTGCTACCAGACTTAATAAACAGAGACTGTTTGAGATGATGGCTCTTCCTAAGGAGACCACCAGCCCATAGGAAACAGGGTGAGCAGTGATGGTTATGAGAAGATGAGGGAAAGGGGCAGGAGCACTGCTAATTCACAGTGTGGGACAGCTTTTTTGCAGGTGGCTGAAACAGGCTGTCAAGCTGTAGCCAGGTTTACTTCTCTGCAAGCACAACCGGCTGAAGCACGTACTGGGAGCAAAGTGCAGTTCTCCTTAAGGCGCTGCTGCTCTCCTGGCTGGGTCTTGGTGGATGCTGCCAGAGGCAGAGCCATCCCTGGGGAGGGTGGCTGCTCTGAACTCCCACCCCACCCATGATCACCTGATGCACTCCACCTTCCTTATCATAGAATCACAGAGTGGGTAAGGTTGGAAGGCACCACAATCAGTCATCTGATCCAAGCTCCCTGCTCAAGCAGAGTCATTCTAGAGCACAAGGCACAGGATTGCATCCAGATGGTTCTTGAATGCCTCCGGTGATGGAGACTCCACAAGCTCTCTGGGCAATCCATTCCAGTGATCAGTCAACCACACAGCAAAGAAGATCTTCCTCAAGTTCAGGTGAAACTTCCTGTGCATCAGTTTCTCCCCATTGTCTCGTCCTATTGCTTGGCATCACTGAGAAGAGCCTGGATGCGTCCTCTTGGCACCCACTTTTCAGATACTGAGACATTGATGAGGTCCCTCTCAGTCATCTCTTCTTGAGGCTGAACGGGTCCAGCATCTGTGTTCATCATAACAGAGATGCTCTCTTGTCACCCTCCACTGGACCCGCTCCAGGACCTCCATGTCTCTCTTGTACTGAGAAGCCCAGGACTGGACACAGCACTCCAGGTGAGGCCTCACCAGGACTGAGTAGAGGGGCAGGATCACCTCCCTCCACCTGCTGGCCACGCTCTTCCTGATGCACCCCAGGATACCACTGGCCTTCTTGGCCACAAGGACACACAGCTGGCTCACGGACAGCTTGTTGTCCACCAGGACCCCCCCAGGCCCTTCTCTGCAGAGCTGCTTGTCCAGCAGCTTCGCCCCCACCCGTACTGGTGCATGGGGCTATTATTCCCCAGGTGCAGGACCCTGCACTGGCCTTTGTTGAATTTAGACAATTCTTCTCTGCCCATCTCTCCACCCTGCTGAGGTCCTTTAGAAGGGCTGCACAGCCCTCTGGGGCTATTGGTCACTCCTCCTGGCTTTGTCATCAGTGAACTTGCTGTCATTGTTTGGCAAGAAGGTGTTGAGATGCTGACATTATAAGAAGGATTTCAATGCCTCTCAACTTCCCTGCGACCCTGCCCATCATTTCCAGTTCTGAGGCAGCAGCTTCCCGGTGCTCCCCACACCACTCCCCTTTACACAGGGAAGTCCAGGGCTCCACAGCTGGCAGCCAGCTTGCCCAGTCTCCTCGGCACTTGCACACAGCACTCCTTTGACAGGACAGGGTCACAGAGCTCATTTTGCCTGTCAGTGCAAGCATGCTCCCCATGGAATATTTGCTGGCACTTTCATTAGTCTAATTTTAAATATCCCAAGTGAATGACTTTCTACTATTCCCCTTGAGAGATTGCTGTACCTACTAATAAATCTTACTGACAAAAGGTTTTCCCCAATATCCATCCTAACTTCTTTCCCTCTTAATTATATTCCAATACCCTAGCTGTACATCCTTGTGTCACTTTGCAAAGTCATTTCTATAACTAATGCACTCCAGAGCTCACAGAACTCCTTGGCAAAAGCTCCTGCTGACTTCAATGTACTTGCAGCCAGCTCTTGTGCAAAGCTCTGCCTTCCCCCTCAGTGCAAGCCTGCATCCCTAGAGCAGCATGGTGTGGCATAGCAAGGCTTAGTGTTTCCACCCAGGCCTGTCACTGCTGCCCTCATTCCCTTTCTGCCTGGAACCACCAAAGACTTCAGTGTGGGTTAAAAAATGGACAAGATGTATAACCCAAGGTATTTTTCAGGCTTTTCGAGGTGCCCAGCCCCCCTGCTTGCTGGCACTGGCTCCCCCAGTGAGGCCGGCAGCCTGCAGGATTCGGGGCTGAGGCTCCAGTAGGGTGGTTTGGTATGTATGTCTTGGGAGCAGCTCACCTGGGAACAGAAACCTGGCTCCACCAGCCAAGTACTGCTGGTCTGGCAGCCTGGCTCTGTCCCTGCATGGCAATATCCCTGCCTGGGGTTACACTAGTAACAACAACATGACATTCATTCCTGCAAAGCTGAATGTAGTAAAGCATTTCCCCTTCACTTCCTTCCCTGTGTGATCGTGAGTCATGGTTCTTGGGAGCTGATAACAGGGGAATCCAAACAGTGCTTTGAGTTGTGCCCACACATGAACAAATACTTAATCAATCAGGGATTTATCAGAAAAAGAAATGTTTGATGAGGTAAGCTGTTATTTGGACGTGACATGCTCATGTTGCATTATGTGGTCTTTATGCCTGCATCTGAACTAGGTCACTTTTCCTTCAGGTAGCCTCATCCAAAGAAACAGAACCAAACCCTTCCTCACTCCTACTACAGTAGTTCTCTTGCCCTTTGGAAAAGGAGAACCAAAATGGAGTATCCAGCTTTGTACCAGCTGCCCATGAAGTTGGCCAGGGTGAGTTTCCCTTGCTGGACAGGGGTTACCACAGCCCATATCCACAGTAAAACTCTCCCTGACATGGTAGATGTGGCTTGTAATTTATAACATTCAACCCTGCTGTGATCTTTAGTTAAAGGTGCTTGGAGTCAGACAACCAATTTGGCACTTTACCAGAGTGGATACAAGAGAAAGGAGGCAGGTGGGGAAAGAGATTGTTACTCCTGGTTGTTAAATTCTGTTGTAACATAAGGCACAAAATTAGACCCAGCAAGGGGCATAGGTGCTTACCTATTCCTTTTGAAACTGAAGTCCATCTTCGAAGTCTCATCCAGCTGCTGCCTAACCCTGGAAGGTGTTTTTGAATTCCCCAACAACCTAAAATTCTCCTGGAGGCACTGAATGTCTCAGTACCAATCTTATGCCAAAGTACTGTGTGACCTACTAAGCTGGTGCTTTTCTGCCTCTCTCATTTGAGATACCTGTTAGGGCAGTCTGTTTCAGAGCACACCACCAAAGCAGGGCTCACAAAAGGTGCAGGGAAGGGTGATCCTTTCTCTGCTGTCAGCCAGTAACTCTCATTTGAACACTCACCCAGAGTTATCACCTGCTGCCAGATGGGATCTGAGCCTGGTGCTCTCTGTTCCCAGAGTAGTGCCCTATACCTGTGACTGGTCAGGATAGGTTGCTCTAAACTCCCCCTGTCATATCTGTAACACTTAGATATTTTGGAGGCCAGAGAGCTTGGAAAAAGAGTGAATACAACCATCTTAGGGCTAGAAAATGCATGGCATGAATATAAAATCTGTGTCCCCATTTATGATCAGTTGAATTTGAGGGTTCAATCTTCGAATCAGGTTGAGAGACCTCCTTGTGAGGTAATCAAAGTCTGGAGAGAAGTGTTTTATTGACACTTCTGATTTTCTTTGTGCCTTGGTGGCTCTCCCAGCTATCTCCCCACTGAGGACAGCAGCCTGGATGTACTCTGCTCTTAGACATCTGCTGCTTTTTTCATTGCTGAAGGGCGGCTCAGGCATCCAGTTCAGGGCGGTGGAGCTCATGGAGCAACTAGGCACCTAAAAGCTAGGTGTTGCAGTTCCAAATTAGGATATTAACTTTCCTTTGTCTTGATGCTTCTACTTGCTCATTACTGTTCAAAACAGGGTAGCGCATTTTTGTTAATCTCCGAGTAGACAGAGCTCTATAATGGGACATTACTTCTGTGCATTGCACTTCTTTGTCTGTGATAAGATATGGTTTCTAATGTCTCCTTTTTCTTCTTTTTTCTTTTTTTTTTTTAAGTTGGTGCTTGTCCAGAGCACTTCTTCATCTTGCCAACTAGTGATTAATTGGCTGTACTGAAAGGTTCAACACTTTTTTGTACGTTTACCAGAGGAGGTAGAGGAATGTGTGCTCTATCTAGAGTAAAAGTATGCCTTAAGTGGGTTTAAAAATGGGTCATCACTTCTTCATTTTGGAACCTGTGCCCTTAAAACACATAAGGAAAGGTGCCCTACCTTTTTGATACAATTTTTTTTTAAAACTTCACTTAAAATTCCCACTGAGTGTCAATCTCAGTGGGAAGTTCAGAGACTTCTGTTTGTCTTCAGGTAAAGGCAGTACAGACAGCCCAAGCACAAAGCTTCTTGTGCTATGCTGGTGCTGTCAGCTGTCATAAAGAAAGTGGTTTTGTCCCTCACTAGAGGAATTTCTCTGCTAATTTATACAATTTTTACCTCCTGACTGTTAAGGGGGGAAAATTTACTAAAAACAGAGACCTAGGCAGGGCCTTGTCAGCCATAGTTTCAGTTACAGCAAATAGATGTGTTTCAGCATGTTCGGCCCTGTAGTAAGGTTTTGGAGGGTTAATGGTCCACTTAACAGCTAGGGAGACATGAGAACTTTTTGAGCAAAGCTTGGAACAAGCCTCATCTCTCTGTTTCACAGAACTGCATCTCAGCTACTTGCTACATAGCCTTTTAACAGGAAATCCCAAATTAGGACCTTCTACAATCCATGTTGTCACCCTTCCGCAAGAGAACTTCGTGAAGCAATTTGACCTTGTTCCTACTTCTGTGTTAGCGTCTGATTCGTTAGCCCTTAGGTTGGAAATTCATGCTCGTGCAACCAGACATCCATGGTTCATGTCTTGCAGATGACCCAAGCATGGGTGTGTTTCAGCTGGCCATGATGCTTGTAACCACCAGACCACAATCTGCTCCCAGAGCCAAGAATAGCAGCAAGATTTCTGATGTTCCATTTTAAACAAAGCAGTCTCACTTGCAAGACATTTTGGAGTGCTGGCAATATTGGTAAACTGACAAGGACCCTAGGAGTGGGCAGGTTGAATTGGAAATGGAAAGACAGAACAAAAAAGAAAAAGCATTTTAAAAAACATTTTCTAACCTTGTTTTTAGTGTACGTTTTGTTTGGGTTTTCTTGAGTGACTCACAATTTTTAAATTTGTGGTAGGTTATAGTGTTGCCAAACCTACTATATCTTATCCTTCATCCAAACCCCTCTCCAAAGTTTTCATGCTTATTCAGTCCTTGATCTGTCTTTTGGGGTGGCTTCTAAGGATACCAACCAGTGGCAGATGTGACAGCAATTTTTTTTTATTGTGGACATCTCCTGAAAGAATTGCACCAAAATAACAAAACAGCAATAGCTTTTGAGGGCTACCAAACAGTCTCCAGATAGTCACTTCTTTTGGTCCTTGCCAGCCTAATTTGATTTGAACAGGGAACTGATAAAGAAATGTTCTCAAGCCCAGGCAAGTCATGTTTCTGCTTCTCCATCTGAGTAATTTCTTGACTGCTTGTTGAATGCTTGAGAGCAAGTTGGGTGCCTTCCAAAACAAAGCAGAGATAGCCTCCCTGTCCCAAAGAGGTTACAGTGCAAACAGAGACTGCCCAGCATGTAACAGCAAACTTAAGTGCACACAGGAGGCAACGGAGGCAGTTGATCATACACGTTGTGTAGGCAGGACCTAAAGACAGATGTGAGGCCATATTAGCTGCTTGTCTGTGTTATTGGCCTGTTAGAGTTCCCCAGTGGACAGCCCCGGGCAGCCTTTCTTGCCAGGGGCAGGAGGGAGACAGCCCAGGGCAGGTCACTGGGCCAAGACATGTCCCACTAGTTGCACTATGCACATGCCTAATGTTTTAAACTGAGCTTAGTAAAAGGATTTGCATGGATATCCCATATGATCCAAGTGACCAAGGCTTAGTTACCAAGCTTTTCAACAGGAAAGGAGGCTTCTAGATCAAAAATTATAATGTGTCAGCATACATAAATTACAGGTTCATTTCTCTACATACTGACAGTTATAAACAGCTCTTTCTTGGCCCTGGGTCAAAGGTATGGCTTTGACCATAATTACATTCCTTATAGTTAACTTATTTTTGGTTTGGTTACCAGAGCTTTTGCAATGGATCAGGCCTTCACATTACTGTTTGTGTCTCGTGCTCCCTTTTTCTAACACAACTTCTACCTCCTGTAACCAGCACCACCTGGGTGCTAGGACATGTGCAGCATGGGTTACCATCAAGGGGAGGGGAGCTCAGCAGATAAAAACTCTTGAGTTTTGAGCAGGACCCATGACAGTAGAGGAGTGAGAAGGTCTGATGTGGTGATGAGCAGTGAAGGGGGCTTAGCCCTGCCTGCTGGAGAAGGAGGAGGATGAGGAAGCAGTGTTCTTTATCACTTTTGTTTCCCTCTGTCCTGCAGTCAGATTTTCTGCTTGTTTTTCATTGTGCCCTTCATGTGTTTTTCATCTCTCCAGAAATCACTGGCTTTGTTTAAAATAGACTTCGAGCAGCTGCCAAGACTTTATCCAGAGAGAGAGAGAAAAATGCACGAACGCCAAGTTCCTATAGAGTTATCAAAAGCTTTCACTCCCCACCAAAACCTCTGAATACACCAGAAACCTGGTCTTCTCAAGAAGAGCTCTGCAGTCACTACAGGTCATCCTGCAAGAGCCACCAAAGCACTTTCTGCCCAGGAGAACACACCTCAGCTCACAGTGGTGTCTCCTGAGATCTACTTACAAGTGCCCTCCCAAGTCTCTTACATAATGGCATGTTGGACTTTCTTTGCAGTGTAGTGAGTCTATACAGAAATATCACAAAGTTAGAGGAAAATGGCTTAAGGATGTTTGTCTCAGAAACATTTAAAGGTACACTCAGAGAGTAATAGATTTCATCAGAGCACAGCTTTGTGCTGCAGGCTTGCAGCCAAGGAGGATTCACCTTGAGGGGCTTTGTTGGGTATGTTTGCTTTCTCTTTATGCTTTACCACCTTTTTCTACTCAACTCTAAAGGGATTTCCTGCTTTGTCTCCAAAAGGAGATGCTATTGTTAAGTAATTCCGGGCTGGGAGCTTAGCATCAACTTCTCTCTGCAACAATTCAAGTCAGCAAGATGATAAGTACATGTAAAATTGAAAACAGAATCAGTTCGTTCATCACCAGGGCAAAAGATATTGAAATAGAGACAAAAACTAATATTCTTTGCTTTCGGTAGAACAGTTTGATTTCACTCTGGCTTTTGGACTTGTTTCCTAATATTTCTTGATCAGAAGAGCTTACTGAAAATACTTGCGATAACTGGTGGGGAGAGACTTTCCTAACAGAAGCCGCTCCTTCTGACAGAAGGTAAACAGTCCCAGAGCAGGCTTCACCAACGCCACTCCTCCCACCAGGAGTGAAAATGCAACAGCTCAAAGCCAGCAGCTCTGACATTTTGGTTGCTAGAGCAAGCTGTGCTGTATGTCTATGAGATACCAGGAGCACAGGGCTGTTCCTTGCATGCTTTGGTTTCCAAGGGGCAACACAGTCTCATTTTGTCTGGGCTGTGCCAGAGCCTCTTGTCACCTGCTCTTTCACCTCGCTAAGCAGCATCAGGGAGGGAAAGCTGCCTTGTCTGAAGGAAGTGTGTGGTGGATCCCAGACTTTTTGGATGTTTAAAAGAAGGGGAGACTTCCAATTTTAGACAAAGTATAAAAACTATGATCTCCTATTTCTCCTATTGCTCATCTCCCTGTTTCCCAGGCTGTCCTGTGCTCTCTGCTCTGTCACAGATAGTCTTGGTTTGGTGCAGCTGGTTTTGTTATGTTCCTCCTCTTATTCTTCATAATAAATTAATATCAACTTGCCCCTACTTTTTCCGTGCAAGTTGAAAGAGACTGATACAAGCAAAGTCATCTTCTACAAGTCCTGGCTGTAGATTACTGAAGGCAACACAGGTCTTCTGTGAAGTTTGAGGGAGCTGGATGCCAAAGTCCTTCCCCACTTCACCACTGGCACGGGTGCAGTGTTTTCAGGGAAATGGGAGTGTCCCAGACTATGCTACTCCTATACATGTGTGTATCCTTACTGTGATTAAGTCTGCAATTATGGTAAGCACATGGAGAACTTAATGCACAAATATGAACTTGTTTTGAAAGTCTGGGCAATAACATCTTGATGACTCACTTTATCTCTGTTAAGAATGACTGAAAAACACTTATTTATCCATAGTATTGTGAAAATTCAGAATACTTTCTAAAGTGTTTTTGGGGAAATTGCTGCTCCTGGTACTGTTATAAATTAAGTCTTTGGTCATTCACCTTAATCATGGTGCTAGGTGTCTACAGGAAAAGAGTAGTACTTTCATTGCTTTTTTTCTAAAACTGTTTTTCTGCCACTTCCTGCATAATCAGGGAATGCTCATGTAACCCAGAGAAATCCTGACTCATAAAACATCTTTCTATCTAACATGGTGCACTGAATCCCTAACTCAGCAGTGTGCAAAGTGGTGATTCCCCCCCGAAAGCTTAGCAGCAATGAGCTTTAAGTGTTGAGACACACAGCTATTCCACAACTTATAGTGGGGAGGGGGAAGGAAGTGAGAGACGGAGTAACAGAAAAGCGCCAGTGCTGTGAAAAACAGAGTGGGCCATAAGAGGGGAGAGATGCAACACCCAAGAAACCAGGAAGAACAAAACACAAATTCAGCCTCTGCACAGCAAATAGAAACTTAAAAAAGGCATTAGGCCAGGATGCTTCTTCCTTAGTTCTTTTTGAACAGGTCTGAAAATTAAGTTAATTAATAGTTTCCAAACTTAACAGGTAAGTTTGCAGCAAGCAGAAACATGAGAATAAAGAGGGTGGTGAAGCAATATCGAGAAAGAAGATTACATACTGGAAATTGAGCTCAGTGCAAAATTTTTCTTTTTTTTTTTTTTTTTTTTTTTATTCCTGTACCTATA
>VWZF01004983.1:217121-298475 GCA_013396755.1 Sclerurus mexicanus
AGTTACTGTAACTATAAGCAAGAAATGTGTGCCAGAGGAAATGAGAATTTAAGAAAATATAGACAGCTTGGCAGGGCCACAAAATGAAAGCTTTAAGGAAAGAAAATTTACAGAACAGAAGGAAATATTGGTGGGAGAAATGATAGCAGCATAGAAAACATAAACTTTTCAAAGATATCATTTTGCACCCAACTTTTAAACATCATTTAACATGCAAATGGTAAGTTTTGTCATATTGATGCTGGAGCAGGAAATTATGTGATTATGTGCACGATTTTTTTTTTTTTTAACCTGCTGGGAGAAAAAAATGCATACACAAAGTCAGGGAAAGAAGAAAGCAATTCCAGCAACTTAATAGTTAAGGTGTTGAAATAGTTACCAGACACTGTTTCTGTAGGAATGATGAAGCTGAGATTTAGAAGACGTTGAAAGAATTGTGATTCTGAATGGCCAAATACACATTAGTGCCCCCACCTTGACACAAATAAACCACAGCTGCCTGGACAGCATAATTCCCTTTTGGCTTGAAACTGTATATGTTATTTAGAAGGCTCTTTGAGAATAGAAGTAGCCCAGTGAGAGATTCATAGAGAAGCCAGGGATCTAAAGCTGACCCAGCAAATAACTGCTGCCTGTGCTAGAAAACTAAGGCAGTTGGATCCTCAGCAAAGGTAACGGAAATACAGAAAAATAAGCCCTGATCCTTTCCTCTAAGAAGATAACAAAGAGATAGCAGGTGCTCAGAGGCCACAGGGGAAGGCGTGGCTTTGAACCCCTGTGAGCATGGAGCTTGTGCAGCCACGTTGGCCTTTGGTTGGATATCGGCAAGGAGCAGAATCTGGCTCCTCATTCTGCAATGTGTAATTTTTAGTCTCTCCAATATGTGAAGTCACTGAACCTTCTGACCTGTTTACTCAGTGCTTCCAGAGGCCGCTCATTTCAAAACATTACCATGTTACAGGTACACAGAGTCCCCAGTTCAACCCTTTACAGTAGTTATTTATTACTCTGGTTCTGTCTGTGAATGCTGAAGCTGCAGTTTTTTCCTCCCCAGCGGTCCCACTGCAGAGCTGCACCCTCTGCCTTTGCCACCCAAAAAACCCTGGTCCTTGTGTGACAACTGCTTCGGCAACTGGTTCTGGGTCCACAGCATCTCCGCCTGCACACACACCTGCAAACACTGCTGGCCAGACATGAGCATCCAGGGAAGGCACCACCAGAGGCAGGAACATCAAATGTTCCACAAGGCCAAGGATGGAAAGGACAACCTGCCTGTGGCTGCCTTTCATGAAACTTCACCAAAGGTTCCTGTGGAGCATACTCAGGAAAGAAGGGGAAGAGTTTGGTGGCGTGGTGGGACTTTTGGATTGCTTTGTACTGGTTCACACAGTATACCAGCTTCCAATCATTGATCTAGAAGTGCAAGACTGAGCAGCCTTTCTGTTCCAGGATGGTGGTGGAGTACAGCTTGTTTAGGCAGGGTCTTCCTTGAACTTGCAGTCATAGTGATATGAGACTCAGCCTTGGATGGAAAAAGAAAACTAAACTGGCCCAAGAAAACTAAATATTTGAGCAGCTAATCTGTGCTACATTATCAGTACCTAAACCAGGTGATTAAAGCTCGCCCGTGCACAGCTACAAAGTCTTTGGTCATGCATTTACATTGCAGTGTAGGCAACCTACCAGATGCCTGAGAACATTTGCTTCCAGCCTCCCTTTGTAATTATTTAATGCGCTAAATGCATTGTGTGGTGGTGTTTGTTTAGTCAGACATAAATATTCCTGTGGCTATGATGGAGAGCATTCCTTGATGCAAATCACTGCCATTCATGCTTTGGGATAATATGCTCCAAGATGCTGCACTGTGCTGGGACAGGCAGGTCACTGCTTCCCAGAAGGAAGCAACCCTGAATGCACCACACACACAGTTTGTCCCTTTCATTTGCCCTTCAGCCTGCCAAGTGCTTTGGTAGCCTCACAGCTGCAGGCATCATGTGAGCAAATCTTTGGATGTTTGCTCCTGTCGGGCCTGTTGGTTAAATATTTGGGAAAGCTCACTGACATGCAGGAAGGATCCCAAAGTATTTTAAAAATTATATTTAACTCATTATTAATCCCATCTAATTTAAGGATTTTGGCTGGAATACTTAAATTGAAGATTTGGCACTTTGGTTTGGTTTCTATGATGCAGAGCAAGTTGTCTAGCTCCTAGCATCCATAACTCACTGAAGGGGTGCTGCTTCCCCAGCCTCAAACACCACCTCCATCTTCTGTGAAGAGGATGGGGACCAGGAAGCACCCATCTTCATCCCATTGGGAATTCACAGGCTTGCAATGGGGTGGGGAGAGTAGAGAAGTGGTGCCTCATGGAGTACCCAGGATACGGACAAACCCCTCTGTTTGCTGGCCTGGACTGCTTCACATCCCCGTCAGGTGTGATCTAGCGCACAGCAGTGTGTGTTCCTTGAAATTGTGGAAACACCCTGGGATGTCAGCTTGCTTAGCCAAAGCTGGAAGAAGCAAATTACTCCTTCACAGGAAGACAGGGAAACCCCTAACTGCAGAGGGTGGGCTTAGAGATGCTGCTGGTGGGGGGCACAGAGATGAGCCTGGGCCAGGTAAATGCACTGGCCCACACAGGAAGGTTAGACAAATGAGTCAGGAGGAGAGGAACATGCTCGTGTAGCTGTGGGAACAGTGTACAGAAAGGCTCTGTGAGTCACAGGACAAGCTACAGGCTTTTGGAAAATGGTCCTGGACCATCTCCTCCTGCCTGACCCCAGCTCAGAGCTTCTTGGGCTCATTCCCTTCAGTGCTGTGGTGGCAGTCCATTGTCACCAGTCCATTGCTGGTCCAGTGGTGTGCTGGGCCATCTAAGCACTGCCTTTATTTTTCAGATGCAGTATGTAATTAATCAGCAGACTCACTGCCACATCATTGCATCCAAGAGTGAGTAAATGAAGCTAGATTGTCCTGTGCAAGAACATTTACTTTCAACATTAAATCAGAGATATGATAAGAACAACATAAATCAGACTCTTTCTGTTGGCAACAGAGAAACAGTTTTTCCCAGGATAGATTACTGTAGAAGATTTCTTGCATTTTCTGGAAAAAGAAATGTTGGCTGCTGCCAGAGAGATGATACCAGAATTTACATACTGTATATAGGTATGGCATTTCAGGTCCAGGAGCAAATGGGCCACAGTGGCAACAAATGGCTCTCACCTACTGCACTGATAAACATGTTTCCTGAAGTGAGAACCAAATACTGTTGCCTGTGTCACCAAACTCAGAGGTAATAAAGAGCAGCTGGCCACAGGAAAAGCCACCCTTGCTTTTTCCTTCCCCTGTCTGCAGCAAACAGCTTGGGCTCCTTGCATAGGAGGGCAATGGGCCCCCTGCTCCCTCTCACAGCTGCTGGGGTCCTCTTGCCCCCAGGTTGCCTTCTGCCCCCATGGCAGGGCTGCCTTCCCCAGCTCCTTGGAGCGAGGAAAGCTCAGCTGTGTGTAATCTTGAATGTGATACAAGTACAGGCTCTTCTTGTTACTCTGGGGCTCAGTTAACAGGTATAAGCAGTGAAGGTGAATATTAAGAGCTGCTTAGAGGATTGATTTGTCATTAAGATGAATCTATTGTAATTAAGCCTAACAGAGATGTTTGTGTTAATGCTGTGTTATTAATTGCCTGAATGCAATCCTTCTTCTCTTTTTATAAGCATGTGAAGTTTCTTTACCTTTCTTTTTTTTTCTCTTACAGTCTTGTATTATTTCTCTTTCTCCCTCTAGAATATATGTTGGTGTGTCTTTTCTTCTTTCAGTGTCTGTTTTCTCTCAAGACCAATTTTTTTTCTGTTGTGCTTAATTGTTTTTCTCCTGATTTATTGTTCCAAGCCCATGCTAGGCAGTCTGTTTATTTATAATTTGGATTATTTTAAAATGGATACAGAGCTCTAGGTCAGTGTTTAAAAATTAACTAATAAAATACACAAATGAGGCCCAATGGTCAACATAGGATTACATATCCTCTAGGATTCACATGCTACTCCAAATAAACCACTGGGGAATACAGGCCCCAGGCCCAAAAGCATGCAAAATTCACTAATCTGGACTGAAGTGGGCTGGTATAGAACATATATATGGGAACCCTTCACTGATAGCACTTGGCCACTCTTCTGACGATTGAACCAGCAGGTGTTAGTATGGCCCTCAGGAGGAGTGATGGCGATGCTGTGATATGGCAAGGAAATGCTGGGCTCTGCCCAGCTCAGGTACCCACCTCCCAAAAACTGATCCCCTCACTTCTAGGCATTTTGGGAGAATGCAGTTCAAAGGGTAATAACACAGTCCACACAACGCAGGTCAGAAGAGCAGAGGGTCCCGAAATTCTGCTGAACCTTCCTCCTTCTTACCATGGAGGCTGCCGATTCCCACTGGAAAGGAAAACCCATGGAAGGCAGTGCGTGCTGTTCTGCACAGAGACACGAACCCATGCATTGCAGCACCCCTGTTTTGGCACTACCCCACATGTGGTACCCTGATGGTTATATCCCTCTCTTCACACTTCATTGCAAAACTTCTCCAGTAAACAAACAAATGGTATGAGCCACTGTGTATATTTGGAGAGGCAACTGTGTCCTGCGGAGGAGGACGGGCAGCAGACCCCGATAAGGGAGCGCGCTGTGCAAACAGCTCCGCTGGCAGCAGGCTGAAGGGGTGGCCGTGCCGCAGCCTGGCTCAGCCGTGCATGGTATGGCAGGCGATGGGGTCGAGCCATCACATCCCCCAAAGTGAAGCCACTGCAGTGCTCAGCTGGCAGCCACAGAAACCACCACACACATCACAGACACACACATCCCACGGCTGGTGCCATCAATGCTCTGAGGTCCATTGTCCCTGCATAAAATGTGCAGCAGGCTGGGAGGTGTCTTGAGGCAGAGGGGAAGAAGCAGTGCCTGTGTTCATGCCCAGAGTGGCCTGGCTGGCAAGGCCAAAGAGAAAAGCACACAGACTGTGGGCTTTGCCATGCTGGCTTGACAACTTGGCATATTTAGTTGGTTTGCATGAACATATGAATCAGTGGCACGGTGTTTTAGCTGTGGCCCCAATGAAAACAAGATCAGGCTCTTTAGTGTGGTGTTAACAGCTATGTTAAAATCCTCACACTTTCCAACAAAAGAAAGGCCCTCAGAGAAACCCAAACAAACACACAAGCAACACTGGAAGTTGGCTTGAGTTACAAACACAGGAAATTAAACACAAAACCATGTTACAATAGCATTGAGGATCTGACTTAAAACAAGCCAGACAAGAGCATGCACTGTTCAGATTGCTGTATTTTTCCCTACCCCCACTCCCAGAGGGATCTCTCTATAAATACACACATGCATGTAAGTAGTGTATGTTTGTATACACATGTACATGCACGCACAATTCCTACTACACTAAGTAAACCAGTAGAATTAAAGGAATACAGTAGCCTTTCTCTGGACTGAGCTGACCCAGTATGCACATACATGATGGTGCTTTATCTGGGACTGCAAATATTGTGTGCTATGGGGAGAAATTTTTTTTGGTTTTGTTTCTTCATTCCCAAACAGAGATTCTTGCAAAGATATGGTCCACAGCACAATTTCACAACAAAGGAAGGTGCAACTGAGAACAGCGTGAAGGTGAGAGCAAAGACAAGAAGGCAGAAGTTCCTTAAACAGTTTTTATTGCCAAAGAAAACATAATATTTAGTCTTCAGCTTCAATTGTATTAGCAGAAGACATCTTTACTCCAACAGAAATCCACACCAAAGGCTATGCCAGTACAGCAGCATTACCTGGAAAAAGTATTCTCCTGATGGACAGAGCTTTGGAATGCTTTACAGCTGGTCTTCCTGTGTGCCCTTTGGTACCATGCTGCCATCCGGTGCCATTGCATGCCCTGAGCAGAAGCCTCTTCCCACCTCCAGCCGCAGCTGCATGCTGCTGGAGGCTGCTGGAGAGGGGAGGGTGGCCTCAGGTTAACATGTCTTGACATGTCCCTTTCTGTAAGCAAAGCCCTTTCGCTTTGCTGCAAATCCCTATCTCGTGGCCTCAGTCCTAGGGTATGCGCTTATTTTTCTGCTTTTATCTTCAAAACACTCACAAATGTATTTCAAATGAGAACTCTATTATGTTTTCCTTTCCTTTATTACACTTTGCTACAGTTTGTCAATACTAGCTACCGGTGTTATTTGAGGCCACACTTGAAAAAAAAAAAAAAGGTCCTTCCCGAGCTCTGCACATTTATCTGAAGTTCTGCATAAGGTCACATGTCTCCTCCAGCAGAAGGTCTTGCAAAGTTAAACAAAGTCCCCTCGCTTGCTCTGTCTGAGTAAATACAGACCATATTGGAGTAAATAAACAGCCAGGCAGTGTCCCAGACAATGGGCCTTGGCGATGAATTAATAAACTCTGCCTCTCGCATTAGTAGAGTGTGACTGGAACTGGCAGGAGGCCCTGGCGGGACTCCAGAAACGATTATTACTAGACAGAGCCAAAGGAGACTTGGCACGGCGCGGAGCCCACAGCTGGAGATTAGGTAACAGAGTCGGCCCGCTCGCCGAGCTGCCAGGGCGTTGGTTACCCTGCCTGAGGAGAGGGTCAGGGCTCTGTTTTTGTAGCTCAGATTCATGTAAGTTGCCTATCTCAAAAACTCACGCTGTTCCAATCTGTAATCCATAGATTTACTCTGCAGGATCAAACTGCCATCCCAAACACAGGTAGTTGATGAAAACATCTTTCTGGTGAAACTACAGAGGACGAGCCTGCACCATCCCTGTTCTCTGCACCACCTCGAGACCCCGGTATGCACAGGTGAAGCAGAGCTTAAGGGTATTGCACAGGGGACAGCTGGGCCATACAACAGGGCAGTGCCGTTTTGGGTGAGGAAGAAAGAATTGCTTCTGTAAAGAGAAGCTTTATCTGGGCTTGTCTTATGAGCTGTGGGTTGAATCCAGAGGCAAGAAGTTTTGCTGAGGATGGTTTGCACTGCAGGTCTGCTGAAAGCCTTGGGGAGCCACTGCTAATCCAGCCTCTTCCCAAGCTAGAGAGAATTGCCACTCAGACGCATTGATGAAGGAGGTATAAATAGGAAGGGACCACAGCCAAACGGTAAGTTATCCCCGCCCAGTTCCTACATCCGAAGAAATGGTGTCTGTGTTGCTTCATGGACTGTGGTGTTGCTGTCCCTGAGGTCTCTCCCAAATGAGAACCATCGCCTTGGAGCTTGGAAGCCCAGCAGCCATGCTGGGTGAGCACTGCAGCAACCTCAGGTAGCAGGTTTATCAGCTGGGCTGCCTCCAGCATGGATGCCCTGCTGGCACAGCTGTCCTGCTTCCAAGACCTGAGCTACTTTCTGCAGCCGGTGTTATACTGGTTCATTTAGACCTGCTTCTTGGATCTCTGACATGGGTCTGCTCATTGCCGTGCACAAACATGCCTGTGTTTGCAACTCACATCCTCACAATCAGCTATAAACCTGCTAGCAACATGTCAGGTGAGCTTGGCACTTGTGTGCCAGAGTATAGGTAGAGAGGGAAGCGATACCTGCTCCTGCTGTGAAGCATTTTGAGAAGATTAATGCAAAACTTGAGCTTTTTCAGTGTCTGCTGATAAAGAGAGCCTGTGTGCTAAGCCACTCTCTTCTCATTCATACATGAACCCCATCCCTGAGGGCCCCAAAACCATTTCGATGACCCTAATTTCAGGAACATCTCTGGAGCCCGTGCCTTTTACATTGCAATGACTGTAACTCTGAAAATGAAAGAGAAGAAGAAATCAGTCGTTCTTAGTGCCATTAGCATGGATGGAACTACCTGGATCACTTCAAAACCACAATTTTGCCAAATATAAAATGGTAAGAAAAGTTACCAAAATGAGGAGAACGAAGTCTTTTATTTCACATATATGCTATAGTAAATGGCATTTTCTTATCCCCATTTACTGCTGAATCCCCAACCTGTCCTGGACTGAATGCCCCCAGAGAAGAACAATAATAGTTTCCAGCTCTGAATACTGCCTTTTGTCATCAGGTTTGAAAGCCCTTCACAAAGGAGAGGAATCTCATTTTCTGTGTTTTTCCACAGGGAGAAGAGGGGTCATGCAGGCATAGCTGGAGCACTGCTCCGCTCAGTGCCAGCCTGCTGTCGTGCCGCCTTCCCAGGACACGACCATGCCCTCGGCAGCCACCCTGCTCCAGAGGCTGAAATGCCGCTTGTACGGACTTGTCCTATAAACAGTCGTTGTCTATGCAGGAGACCGAAAATGCTCCTGGTGTGAGCGTGTACCTGATGGTTGAATCAAACGGAGTAGTCGTCCAGTGGGTGCTGACTGTGGCTACGGTAAAGCTGACTCCACAGCCCTTTGCTCGCTCCTCAGGCTCCTCTTTCTCCAGCATGCGTTTTTTTTTCTTTCGTAACAAAACTTGAAGCAAAGAATTACTTTCCGTTACCCAAAGTGCAGATCTTGTCCTTCTCCTTAAATCACCTTCAGCTTGATGAGCGTGGGCACTCCTTGCTGGTGCCTCTAAACATCGCCTGGAGAGAAAACCTCTGCGGAAAGTGAAATTCAGAAGAGCTAATAAAACATTTTCTGAAGGGTTTGAATCTCTCATTCCAAAGAAAACAAAAAGGTCGGCTGACCTTTCAACCTGACCCTTTTCTTTTTTTTTTCTAAGGCATTAAGAAAAACATTCTGCAAACAATGAGTGCTCGTGGTAATTGTCCCTCCCCTGTGCCCCAGTTCTTGCCAAAAGCAACATTTCAATGGCTATGGGGGGTGGAGGTTGAAAGCAAATGAGTGAGCAAGCAAATGCTGGCTTTCACACATCAGCGGCTGGCTACGCCCTGACCACATCCAAGGAGGTTCAAGGTGAGGGAGTCAAGCTCTCAGGCTGTTCCTCACTGAGTTTTTACAGTCGCAGTATCTGAAATATTGCAGTTCAAGTATGGAAATCTGTGTTGGAAGCATTCAAGTCCAGTCAAAGGGTAAGAAAAAGGGTCACACAGCAGTAAAGTGCAGTATAATTTAGATCAACATCTCTTCCATCGACTGTTCAATCCCACCTTCACATCACATGCCACATCTATTCATCCCTCAGCCTGTCACGATCCTTCTAGTGTTAGGGAGCGGCCTGGTGTGAAAAAAATTTCATGTTAGAAAAAAAAAAAGGTGTGTGTTTTATATGAGAAAAACCTCCTACCATTTATGTCCATTGTTTCCCAGCACTAGGACCTGCAGTGGATCCTGCTGTGACATGTTTCCAGCTGCAAAAGGAATCAAAAGATTTAGGGTTGAGTTCCCTCCTGATTCTGGAACATGTTCCACTGCACAATCTTTTGTAATATCTCTCTGCAATAAAAGCACTAATGCTCTCCAAGAGGCCACCCCCTTTCACTTTCCTCATAAGAGGTGATGACAAGCTCCCAGCCCAATTGTCTGCACACATCCTTAACTACATGAGCCAGAAGATTTAGCTACCTTTCCTGGTTCTGACACTAACCTGTACACTGGTCCTGGGCAAAGCATTTAATCTTTATTCCACCCAGGCAAAATTTCCATAGAAATCCCTTCTTGCTAATACTGGAGCAGAAGCATCAGCACTGCTGGGAGATGGTTGTATACAGGGGGGCTTTCAGCTGCCTTTGGGACTTTGCTGCCAGAAAAGGAGGTCTGCCTATGCCAGGGCTCATCTTGCTAGCTCTGAGGCAGCTGAGTCTGTTTTGTAAAAGCACACTGGTACTGTCAAGGTTCTGCCTTTGAATGTGTTTCTCCAGCTGTAAAATGTGGATAGAAACACTGAGCCAGCTCTGTAAAGGTCTGCTGAGATTTAAGCTATGTTGGCATTCTCCTCCTCTGTGTTAGTAGAACTGGCAAACACGAGGAGAGAGCAGGAGGGTTTCTACTTTTCTTTGAATCATACTGTAAAACTTTGCAGCCCTGAGAACAGACCTTGTAATTCCCAACAAGCACACAAGTGGGTTTAGGTGCTCGTGTGGGAGGAAAGAAGAAGTTCGGGGCGGGGAGGGGGGTTAAGTAAACAGTGCATCCAGAATCTTTTTACTTCTCCTCTTCAGTAGGAGTTTGTACAGCAAAGTACAATTTTGTGGCTCTTCTTCAAGACCATTAACTCAATATAAAAATATCAGCACTGTTTTTATTATCTGAAAAAAAGAGCTCAGAGCTGAGTTTTTGCGAGCAATGCTCGGTTCATTAAACAATGACTCAGACTAGGTTTTGTGGTGAAGGATTCAGCTTTTCCTTAGTGGTAGGATCAAGATGTTCTGTTTTCATGATAATCTACCTTTCATCTCTCTCACGTTGCAAAATTCGTTTTTACCTTGATCCCCCACAAACCTCTTAGTTTCTTGCCTTTGTTATTGTAAATTATTTACTTTAGAAATGCTGAATCATGCCACTGAGGTTACAGAAAATTGCACTTGTATTTAGAGTAAGAATTGTTCCCACATCTTCTGAAGATTCCTGAACTATTATTTTTGTGTGTCCTTACATTTTGTAGTTCAAAAAAGTTCAAGTGGCACTTGGCTTGGCCCTCCCCAGAGAGGTCCAAACCTGGACCTTTTACCCTGGGGATATTTAATTCTAACAAATGGTGCCTCCCCAGCGCTACATGGGAGGAACTGTGCCTGGACATCGTAGAGCTGCACGGGCAGGGACAGTACTGCCTTCCCCCAGACCTCCCAGCCCGTGTCTGCCCGTGCTGCTGCCAGCTGGCCTGGGTGGCAGAGCACTGGTGGGTCCTGGGCTGCAGCTGTGTTGGCTCCCTTTGTTTGTCAACAGCATGGCACCTGAACAGAGGCAGGCTGCAGTTCAGGGAAGTGCTCCAGAGCTTGTGTGAACACCTGAAGCTTATGTTAACACCTTGGGCTTGCAAAAATTGGCCTAGAAATCTCCTGGGGAAAGGGTGTTCATACTTCCTAGTTCTTATTTGAACAGAAACACAAGGTGGCTACAGTGAATGTGAATGCTGAGACAGGGTGAGCTGCGTGGTGGTGTGTGCTGTACAGCAGTGAGTGGCTACCAGCAGGTAAGAACCAGTCTGAGCCCAGCATCTCTTTCTTTTCCATTTTTAATAGGTTTTTATGAATGCAAAGATGAGATGCAGCAGGGTGAGTAGATGACTGTGCGTAATTTGCAATTTTATTTTCAGACATCTCTTTTTAAGCCATAATTTAAACTTTTCTGTGTTACATATGCTTACAGGTGTCTGATTTACCCCTCTACCCACTGTCTATAGCATTCCTGCAACACTAGTGATACTTTGAGAGTAAACTGCTGGGATACAACCAGTGGGGTGGTGCCAGCAGATGGATTTCTGCTCTTAGCAGCAGTCAGACTTGGGCTGTCACGCACAGCTCCTGCCCTCTCTTCTCTGAGCCAGTCAGTAGCCCACCGCCTCTACGAGCAGCCACCATCTCTGCTCCAGTGAGCACCGGCCAGCATGCACAGAGCCAGACAGGGGCCACCTCGTTAGTCATTTAATGAGTAAACAAACCATTTCTCCAGTGTTCTCCAGAGTCACTCAGCCTGAGCCGGGAAGGCAGCCTGGCAGAAAAGGGGCTCTTGTTCTGGCCCCCCTCTGCAGCAGCTGGTGAGGGGCTTCTCCCTCGAAGTGGAGCAGGGCTGCCACACAAGCAAGCCCGCTGTGTACTCAGCACACGGGACCACCCGTGCCAATTACTTTTTCCAGAGGCCAGCTCAACCTGCATGAGTTAATCCATGTTTTCTGTGCATTAGACCTCAAGTTCTTTTATATTCCCACTGATAGTTGAATTCTCCATTTTAATGGCTCTCATCTTCTGTAGATGTCAGCAGTACTCTGTAATTGTGGATTATTTAAGCCTCAGCACATCTTTAAGGCAGGTTTAATACCCTCCATTTACAGAAGGGCTGGGTGAGGCCAGGCAGCCGTCAGAGGGTACGTGCCAAACTGCATCATGGCCAGGGATAAAGCCCCATTTTCCTCTGTTTGTTTCTGCAAAGGGATGTTGTTCTGTTTAATCTAGGCAACTCTGTCAAAGGACGGGGTTTCCCATCAGGATGGTGTGATGGTTTCTGTGCATGCGAGAGCCCAAGCCAAAGTCCGAAGGAGCACTGAAGTGCTGCTGGCTTCTCCAGAGTCAAAGTAACTATTTTACCTGTTAGTTGCCCTGCATTTTACAACCCTTCACATCCTCTGTGACCTCACTCTCTCATGGATGGGCTCTCGGGAAGTGCTAGCCTGCTTACAGGCACAGCTACAGGGCAGCCACTACTTCAGCTCAGGCTGTAGGGAGAGGTGTTGGAGTGCAGAGCTGTGGGGAGCTATAGGACAGCAGGAACATCACCAGTCTTATTTTCTCCCAGGCTTTATCAGGATGCCATGAAAGCATTTGATGTTTGCTCTTGCTCCATACGTGAGTCTTTGCCACCCCGTGAAGGACTCGCACGGGTCCTCTCCCTGCCCACCCGAGGCAGCACTGCAGGCAGGCAGACCTCCCTTGCCCTGCTGCCCGCACTCTGGAGTGGCAGCACTGGGAGAAGTGTGTGCCCAAGGACTGGGAACAATGCAGGCCTGGGGGACAGTGCAGAACTCACAAAGCAGGAACTTCTGGGTCGCGTGTTAGCACTAGAAACCTGCCAGAAATGGGACAAACGCAGGAGTGCAATTAGTGACCCGTGTTCCTGGCTGTTTCCAGGGACCGTTCATTCCCCCTTCCCAGCTGTGCTGGGGTGGAGGTGAACGTGCAGTGCAGCGGGAGCACTAACAAGTTAATGTTTAACATTATTATTACCTCATCTTCCAGAGGCTCCTTCTAAACATAACAATTGACGACAGGCTCCTGATAGTTTGGAGAAGACCGACCTCAGCCCGAAGACTATGATGAATATGATTTCCCTTCCCCCTCTGTTTTGATTTTCTGCTCTGTTACTCCAGAGCATTGGCTGGCCATGACCCCTGGCTGCTTTTTCTGTAATTACCAGCTCCTGCCAGATTTACTGTGGAAGTTAATGTCTGTTCCAGCCAAGTCAGCCCCACTGTTATATTGTACGAGACAGTAACCCCTTCAGTACAGGCACAGTTCTGACGAAGCAAAACAAAGAGTCAGGAAAGGGCCTTCTTGAGGCCCTGGGGAAAGTTTCATGTGCTTGACGAGGGTGCTGTGTTAACACTAGCGCTTTCATTGCGCAGAGGTGGGCCATGAAAATCTTTGGGGTCTTTCAAATCCGGCAGGGCACGTGGGGTGCTTGGTGAAGAAAGAGCAAGAAAGCAACTCATACTAGAGTCCTACTCTGACAAGCTCTCAGGATTTGCCCTCAGTCTGCTATACTCCTCTGGGCCTTTTCTTCCTCTGCAGGGCCTGGTGGGACTTGCTTTAATAACTTCACATTCTGGACATTTACTCTTAATATTGGAAGGATTTTTTTCAGATGTTGTTTTTGCAAACAATTTTGTACATGCTCAGATAAAGCTCAGATGGCTGTCCAGTAGATGCATGTGCCTTAGCTTTGGTCTGGCCATCAGAAACACCTTGTCTTGCACTGACACATTCTGCCTGTCTGATCAGAGCAGCTCCTGGGCTGCACTTATTATAACAGTGTGCAAGTGCAAGAGCAATTTTAAGATCTGTGGAAGATGAAACATACTTGAAACATAGTCAAGGGGTAAATGCAGTTAAAATAAAGGCCAGATTCTGATAGAAATTATGTTTAGCCATGTCTGGAATAATTCCATCTACGCCATTGGAGCTGTGGGGTGCAAATCCTGTGCCATGAGGTCATGGGGAAATTAGATGAGTAGCCTTTGCATGGTGTGCACCACATGAGCAGAAGTGGCCACCATAGCAGTGAGCAACGTTAGAGACTTCTGCTTTAGACACAACTGGGAGATGATCATGAGAAATCAAAGAGATCACGCAAGTACCAATCTGTTAACGTGCTCCATTACTGTGGATGGGAAGATCCTAAGAATAGGCTTGAATAACACATTTGTAACAGATTCTGCTCTAGGGCTCCCATATTCTGTTCAAGATTTTGTAGACAGATGCACAGCATGTGTGTGCCCTGTACAGTTATTGTTTGTATTTTACACTGATATTTCAGTATTTCGGGCAGTACACACGCAGTAGGTCTGTGCATTGGACTTATTGGGGTGACTCCTGGATACTTGTCTGAGACGCTGGGATGTGCTGCAGTGCAACAAGGAGCTTTTGACCTATAGGGCCAACCAACATGAGAAATCTATAAAGCTTAAAGAAAAGGAAAATATCCAAAAAAATCCAACTGGAGATACTTATCTGTAGAAAAAGTGAACATATCTGAAAACATAGATGTATGGGCAGCCCTATTCTCCACCACGATTTGAATCTGTGGTTCATGGCAGATAGCCCACTCTTAAGGAAAAAACAGCAGTCTCTTCTTCACCAACATCATCAGAGCCAACTTTTGGGTTTGTGGGTCTGCAAGTGGGACTAGGCACTGGAGCTGCTTGGAAGGAGAGGCTCTGTGCTTATTCCCACTGTGGAAACTGGGACTGGAGCTATGCCAGGACAGTGGGGCTGGAAGAAGCAGTTTGATATGTGGGAACTCACACAACCCTGCTTTCGGACAAAAGACTGACAGTGATTATGGAGACACCTCAGGTATGAAGTGCCACTGGCTTTCTGCACCCAAATTTGACAGAAGTTCAGTTGCACCGCTGTCCCTGTGGGTGGGTCAGTGTGGATCCTGGGCTCCCCTGGGCTGCATGCCTTTATGCACTGATGGAGAACGGGAAGGGAAGGTCTCTGCCCTGGTGATGTTGGCAGCAGATCACAAAATACAAACAAGTAAATACAGAGTATCCTGATTAGAAAGAAGGGGAGGTGAAAGTCATCTGCAGCACCTGGAGTACCCTTTCTGAACCAGAATCAAGAGGAGGCTCACCCACCAGCCCCTCTAAGGCTCAGGCTGGTTAAGGACAGTGAAGGGGACCCTACATGGGCCTCTCAGTGATGAGGCAGACCTCTCAAATCTCTTCTAGCCTGTGAAACAACCCAGTGGCCTGTCACGCGATGAGGGGACGTGTTTGGCAGGCTGGCCCTGCGAGATGCAGGGTCTGTGGCAGGAGGCCACGGCAGCCTGGCTGGCTGCCAGCCTGTGAGGTTCGCCTCCTCCAGCAACCTGCCAATCTGCCGCCCCTGGACGTGCTGTCGGAGAGCGGGAGAGCAGCCTGGACCTGTGCTGTGCTCAGGCGTGAAGTATTTATTATCCCAGCACTGAGAAAGCATGAGGTGGGAGTCAGATCTGTGAGGAACGGCGAGGTTGGCTCTGCCCTTGGCATGGGGGATGCCTGTGTTGAGGACAGGAGGGTGCTGTGGGAGCCATGGACAGCATTGCAGATGGAGGTATCTGTCTTCTCAAGGTGCACCAGCATGCCACAGGTGCCTGTTGCAAGCTGGCTAAGGTAATCCATGTCAGTATGGAGTTGGGAGTATTGCCCTCTCCCTGCACAGCCTATTATGACATCTTAGCCTAGCTCCCAGGAGATGTCCGCACAGCTCCTGCCCTTGTCCCCCAGGCTGGCAAGATCTGTAGCACTGCCTGCAATATGCTGCACAGTGTGCTGGATACAATCAGGCATGTTTGCCCGCCCTTTGGGTGCCACCACAGGTTTTTGGGGGCATCCCAGGCTGCCACTGTGGGAGGCTGTGCAGATGTGAAGAGATGCTGATCAGTGTCTCAGGGTGAATTGTGAATGGGGTCATGCTCCTCTCTCACCTCTCCACAGATGCAGAAGCCCTGCATAGATGCATATTGCATGAGTTGAGTTGTTTTAAGGCACACATGTGAAGCACCGCACAGAGTGTCAGGGACTGCTGTGGCGGGGCTGACTACTGGTCTGGTCCAGTTAGCCATGGCCGTGGCTCGTACACACACTGCAGAGAAGAAGAAAGATCTTGTTCCTGTGTTAGGGCAGTGATGCTGAGCTGGACTTTGCAGGCAGGGAGCACCCTGGGGTGCTGTCCACCTCATGAGGGCACAGGACTGTTGCATCCATTCTTCATCCCTTCTCCCTTCGGTAGGAGGTACACTGCTGAACATGTGGGAATCTTCCAGGTATTTTCATGTTAGGAATCACACAGGATAGATAAATATGTGTTATAGGCCACTTTCAACATCTTCACTTTACTGAGGCAGAGTTTAAAAGAATCTCTGCCAGCTGCAGCCTGGCATCCTCTTGCATCCTCAAATAATTTCAAAACTTCAGCCTCACAATACTGAGACAGCGGGACTGGTGAAACTCAAAACTTAGACTTTCTTGATTTTATATAACTCACTGTCTGTTTTTTAAAATATATTTTCAAGCAGTATGGAAGTGTGAAATATATTGTTAGCATCTTCTTAAGTGTCTTCAGGTGCAAGTGGACATGATAGGAAGCCCTTGTATGAGGGCAGGAGTGAGAGGTAGCCCTGTTGGTCCTGTTTATAATTTTGACTGGGACTTGCTGCTGAACTTGTTGAGTTTGACTGCAGTTTTCATTTTGGGGTGGGTACGTGTTGTGTTTGAGCAACTATTTTAATAGTTACAGCCTAGGAGAAGAGCTCTTTAGTGTCTGTAAATCCAATGGTAAAGAAGTGCAATTTGTCAGTTTGAAATACTGAAGGATTACACCTACACTGCTGTGTTGATATATACAAATACTGATATCAGACTGTTTATTATTGGCAATTACACATGCTGGAAAGCCTGTGTAGTGAAACCCTCCCTGTCATAAACATGCTCAGCTATCTAGTCATCAAACTGTGTGTTTTTTTCTTGCAGGGATGGAGTCTGACACCAAGCCCAGCAACAGAACAAAAGCTTGGTCAGAGGGAAGAGGGTTTGCAGCGTATGAAGCGAATTTTGATTCATTCCTGAGCTCAGATGTTGCTTTGGGAAATATATTCTCTTCAGGTCTCTCGCTGTGACTCTATAAACAGAGGCAGCAACGGGCATTTGGAGGCACTAAAAGTGATTTAAATGATCCAGCCTGGGACTTTTGCCAAGCAGCACCTCCTTCTGTTTGCTGCGGGGGCTTTTCTGCCCTCCCCCTCGCCGGTAGGTTGGTTGTTGGTTTTTTTTTTTTCCCTCCGTCCATGCAAAATTTTTTGAGACTATCCTTTGAGACAATCTCTTTCTCCTAAAAGAAGAAGAAGAAAAAAAAAGCTTGCTTCTCCAGATGGACAGCTGCTCCCTGCTCCTTTTGATGTTGCTTTTATCTGCCAGGCCACTGCTCTCTCACCCTCTCCCCTCCCCCGGAGGCAGTTTCCATGGGGGTCTCAGGGGAGCTTTGTCTCTCACATGTGTTTAAAGAGAAATGTGGAGCTGACACAAAGGCTCCACAGCTCGACCTTTCGCCCTCCAAAGTTATGAGGGCCATAAAGCTCGAATCCCTGGTAACAGCGCCGATGACCAGGGCAGTTCTGGACACAGACAGAGTTTTTTTGGCAGAAAATTGTTTAACTAAAAATAGTTCTAGGAAGGGAAATAAAAGGTTGTGCAAACTAAGCAATGTCTTTTATTGCCTTATTTGGTGTTACTGGTAGTAGCACGAATTTCTTCAGTATGGCCAGAAGCAGATGGCTTTGTTACATTTAGTATCAGTTTTGAAATGCACAAGGCACAGATAAAAAGTGACACCAGCTGAAGTGCTGGGGAGCAAGCCTGTGGTCACCAGCCTGCAGATGCCAAAGGTGAAGGCTGCTCTGCTGCAGCACCTGACGCCAAGCAGAGCACAACCTCCAGGCATCGAGGCTTTCTCTACCAGGTGACGAGAGAGCTGCTTCTCCTTGCTAGACGAGGAACCCCCGAGTCCAGCAAAGGGCTGAGGAGCTGCCCAGCCAGCCAACAAGCAGCCTTTAGCCTGAAGTGTCACAAAACTATTTAAGTGCCTTAGCTCCGGAGCAGAGGAAGGGATTGCTGTTCCCTTACTGCTCACAGCTGTGAGGTTCTCCTTGACAAGGTGTCAGTGCTGTCTCCCACCATGGTCTTGAGTCATCAGTAGTGCCATCTTTCTCTTATTTTTAATTATTTGGCCTGGCTAGTAGCAGAAGTTGGATGCAGGTGCTCCAGAGCTGAAGGCAAAAGGTTCACTAGCATTTGCTTTCCTGCTGATGCTCTTGCCTTCTCCCTAAAATGGGCAAGACATGGAATGAAAAGGGAGAAAAATCATCTGATTCTTTTGCCTCCTGCAGAGGGTATTTATTTGCAGGAGAGTTGCAAGCATCGTGAGTCCCTATCCATGAGTTATAACAAGTGGAAAAGCTTCCACAGACAAGTGACCTGCCCAGGTAAGCTATGAGCCTAGTGATGGAGCTGCTCTCCTCAGAGTTGCCAGATACCAGAAGAGAAATTTAGAGGTGGATCCTTCAATTCCTTAGGGGATATTCTAATGCTTGAATGCTGGGTGTGATAGAGGGTCGGTGACAATGAAGCCTTGTCCCCAGTTTTCTTTCCTCCAAGTTAACTTGCTGCAATGAGGCCTGGCCATTCAGACAGGGGTTTGATGGTGTGCATGAGGAATGAGCAGGAGTTTCAAAATCCTTATGGTATCTAAAAATTGTGAGAAAAATGCCTCATTCTCTTTTGGGAGCAGGTTGTTTGGGAGCAGCGGCCACCTGTTACATATGTATGTGTGGGTGTATCAGCTTGATGGAGTTCTTATCAAGGCTTAGGGCTATGGCAGTAATAAGACATTTCCCAGGAATCTTTCCTATGACTTTTGTTCTTCTAAACCAGATAAAGTGAGGGTCACTTGCTGTGCAAGAGAGGGATAGGTTTTTCCCACTCACAAAAAAATTCAAGAGGTTTTATTTCAGGTTAAATAAAACAAAGCCAAGAAGCAGGGGGAAAGGGGGGAAATGAAGTCTCCAAAAGAAAGAAAAACTTCAGTGATTTATGCTGAGACATTATGTGTTTTTAACCTAAATACAGCTACTGTTAGAGCAGGCAGGGAAAACTTTCACACTAAAAGGTACACACAGAAAACACAGACAGCATCTCTTTCCTCTTACATGATCTCTCACCCTGGTAGTCTTTTTGCTTAAAACGAGCAGCTTTGTGTGTGGAAATGAAGTAAGACTCCCTGTGCAACCATGCACCAACAACCGCACGCAGTATTTCTTCAAGCAGCTACGTTTGGCTGCCTGTCTTGCATGATAAGGTGCACTATCATATTTCTTCCTATAAATCCCCTTTTCTTTTCAGAAAGTTGTAAACCTAAAGATAACAGCACACACTCTCTTAAAAGCAAGGTTGACACTGAAATCCTTGGCTTAAATATGTTACCTGGGGGAAAAAAATCTCCATCAGTCCAAAGGCAGCAGATTTGGCTCATATGCCAATTGTCACTCTCCCACCACACCATGAGGAGCATGCTTGGGGAAGGAACAGTGCAGAAAAGGAGTGCAAAGGGTAAGGAGTCCTTTGGCTCTGGAGATTCTTCAGTGGTATATGAGCCTTAAGGGGATCACATGATGGGAATAGAGTGAAACAACCATATAGCTCCTCTAAATCACATCACCTTGTAGAATCAGTGAACACAATCTCTTTCCTCCCATATATCACCCTCACACCAGCCAGATCTCAAATGCTGAGGAGAACTGAGCACTTCTGCTCCAGATCATGCATCTGTGGTTAATAACAGGATCCTAATCACTGCTCCTGGAGCCCAGGGCTAGCTGATAACTCTGTATTCTGACTACTAACCCCCACAATCTTCTCATTCCTGAGAGGGAAGAGATATCATGAATAATGGGTTTTAGCAATTAGGACAAAAATAGTCCTCCTTTTGCCCAAGGAATTCAGACAGCAAACTAAGGGAGCAGCAGAGAGGCTGAAAAGCCAAACTACAGGGCTGGGAAAGATCTGCATCATGTATCTGGATCTGCCACAGGCTTGCTCTCAGTGACCTTAGGAAAATTAGTTAGTATCACAGCCTCATTTTTTCTTCCTCTGGAAAAATCAAGATGATGATAGACAGCAACTCCAGAATGGCACTATGAGGATACATCATTAATCGGTATATTTATAATATGTGTTGAATTTTCCAATGGTATAATATTAACAGCTGAGAAACATGCTTTGCTGAACACATTTCTTTCCTCAGAGAGTGGTTTCACTGCGTCTGCAGCAGCTCTTGAAGCTGCAGTGCCACTGAAGGGCAGCCTCACCAGCTCTCCACTTACACTTTAAAACCTCTGCGCAGGCAGCAGCAGAGTCACAGATGCAGCTGCAAGAAGAAACCACACACCACAGTTGTGCAGGTGCATGTGGGCCCCAGAGGGGAAGAATATTAACTATTTCCTGGTAATAAGGACACAGAGGTCCTTCACATGGCTAAAATAATCCCAGCACAGTTCCAGGACACGGCCTGTGTGGGAAGTTACTATCCAAATGAATACCTATCTGTGCTTAGCAGATCCTGGCTTAACTGACTACAGACTGAATATTCTGAATTCTCTTTCAAATTCAGCTAGGTTTGTGCATTGTGCCCTGTATCTTCAATGCAGCAGGGAAAGCTTTCATCCTACAGCTTCCATTAGCATTAGTTTAAAGCCTTATTTCTAGAAGGCATAGTTGATACTTACTCTAGTATTTCAAGATCAGATCCATTTTGTGTAGCATGCTAATAATATTATTTGCATCTCTCCTTGACAAAAAGTGGCAGCGAGATCATTCTTTGTGCCCACAAGGTACCTGGGAATTGAAAGAAAAATTTATATTTGATACTTTTTTAAAGAATAGTTATATCTTTTTGGAACAAAATTGCTTGATTTTATTCTTCTAATATATTCTTTAATTATAATTATTGTCTGGAATGGAAACTGCATGATTATTTGCAAAAGTAACAAGGTACATGTTTCCCTTCTCTGAAAAGACTGAAGTGGGCCTCCAGTATGAATGTATGCACCTACATTTAAAAATAATTTTCTATGAAATTGCTTCCAGTTATCGGGTTTGCTAGAATATTAAGATGCAAATCTAGGCAAAGTAGATTTTTTTTTTTATCCTTGAAATATATGTGAAACTAGAAGGATTGGCTAAGCTGAAGCTGCTGGAGGAGATAATGATGTTCTGCTGAAACACAGCAATGCTTCAGTAAACCCTGATGATGATAATATATTGAAATAACAACATGTGGCATTGCAGTCCACCCACACATCATCATGCATCACACCAAAAATGTCATAATGTGCTGATGGTTAAGTTTCTCTTCTAAAATCACAAAGCTGGCAGTTCTAGCTGCAGTGCTCACAACAAACTGTCCTTTTCCATTTCATGTGTTGCTGGTTTCAACTGGACCCAGGATCTTCCTTACTTGAGATGGTGATGCTGGATGCTTCATAAGCATTTAAAAATGGGATTCAGAAAAATACTTAGTCATCCAAGTTTCTCCTCTTACAGAGACCCACCTGAACAGCAGGAGGATGTAAAATTAGGCAGAAAACCTAGAGAGATAGAGGTTTGGCCTGAGATTTCCATGCCTTCTTGCTTTCAAGCAAGAAGTAGTCTCTGTCTTTTGATTCTACTTGAAATATAACTTCTTCAGGTTTTCCAAATGCCTTTACACTTAAAAGTGTTTGAACACTGCAATTTGGCAGAGTTTCAGAAAAAGGTTTAGGGTGGTAGTTAGTTGCTATTACGACAGAAGTGGGATTTTATCTTCCCTCTATGACATGATAATGAAGTAGTTAAGAAAATGTTTTTGTTTTTTTTGTTTGTTTGTTTTGTTTGCCTCTTTGTCTGTTTAATAAGTACGACAACACATTCACAATCACCTTCAACTTTTCCTACTACTTATGGAACTAAAGATGAAAAATTTTAGGGAAAAAAAGCTGGAATGGATCAGGCTAAATCCAAAGTGGGCCTGCCTGTATTGAGGTTGGGGTCTGGATAGAGTTTTGGTTCCTGTACTCTAAATTTTGACATTGATAACCTCAGTTCCTGCTTAACTCTGCAAATACCTACTTTCAATAGGTGCTTTGGCTTGTAACATTAAAAAAAAATCCTATTTAAGCACTCTTAAAGTGCTTACTAGCACTTTAATGTTGGCAGGACAGAGAAGTGTGACTTTTACTCCACATCAAAGGTTAGTGAAGATCCAGACACAAAACATTTCTTCTCTCTGCCTTTCTCTACTTTTCCCTGTTAGGCTGGCTGATGATGCTTGCTGGTGTTTGTTGTTGGTTTTTATTTTTTATTTTCCCTCAAAGCAACACTGAGAATGACGATGAACCTGTGTTTTCACACAAGGCTTTGACAGTCGCAACAGTCTACTCAGTATATTCATTGGATGCCACAAAGTAACTAACACTCTTAAACATGGTTATGTGCATTAGGACTTCTTCCATCCTAACCAAGGGGAGAGCTGTCCTGCTCTCATTTCATATTGCCAAGTTTCTATGGAAATGGACATAATTCCCTTTTGAAGGGTTTAAAATTCCCATTTCCCACCTTCCTAGAAAGTGTTACAGTGATCAGGGGAGAGACTGGGATGGGACATTTCTTCTCTTGTAGGTCTTTCACCTGGGAAGGGAAATAAAATTGGATTCACTATGTCAGACAGAAAAAGAGTGATATCTACTGGCTGGGGCACTCACTAGGCAGAGCCTTGGCTTCCTCACCCTGCTTAAGAATTGCTTGTGCATTTTGCACTAGGCAGCTATTGCATGAAATATCTAAACATCCCTGGGACCGCCATGTGGAGCCCAGAATGTCCCTTAGCATCTGACTGCAAACTAAACAGTTATGTACTTTCCTTTTGGTTCAACTAATTTCCAGTTCTTTCCTGAAGTTGTCTTTCCCACAAGAGAGTTGGGGACCACCACCAAATTTCTTGTCTAGTGGCCAGAGTACTCCAAGCAGCTGTGGCTTTATGGGGGATAGGAAAGGCGATAGCAAAGCTCCACTGCATTTCACACTTCTGGCCAATCACACCTGCTAAGATACCTCACACATGAATTATGTGATATGACATTGGCCATGTGGTGGTGTGCTATGGATTTCCCTCTGCACTTAGACCCAAGATGTGTCTGTCCCTGCCTCCTAGTTCTGAACCTCCTCAGGGTTCTGGTTTCTGCTCCATGGGGCTGAAAATTTGGTATCACAAAGCCTGACCCTGCAATGACAAAGTTCTTCTTTTGGACTCAGAACGTACAGTGTTGGAGTGAAACCTAATTATATTTTAATACCATTCAGCTCTTGGTCTTCTGGTGATACTCCCACTAATAACTACAGGTATGGCCATTTAGTTATGGCAGTGATATTTTGCTATGGGAACTTCCATCCACTGCCCCTGAACTGAGCCTGCAGGTGTCACATCAGAAAGGCAAGGAGCAGTTCCTCAGCAGTAAGAGCTTTGGATGGCTATTGTGCACAGACAGGTTTAGAAACAGGGAAGAGTCTTATGGACCCCACTATAGTCAACAGAACCACTGATTCCTGAAATGTGGCCGGCATACAAATATAAAAATAGATGTGACGCAGTGCATGGTCTTCTTAGCAAAAGGACTTTGTGTTCGGGAACTTCCTGTACAGACATGGGCTGCATCTTCTCCTCATATGTACTGTAGGGGAAATGGAAGATGAGAAACACCAAGGGTGGGAATTAAAACTGTGTTTTCATTTCCTCTTTCTTGTTTGTTACTTGGTCATTCTCTAGTAAAAGAAAAAAAAACATGACAACAAAAAACCCAGCTGCACCTGGGTTTTTACATAAATGTTCTCTTGCACTTCAACTTGTCCACCTCCTGGCAACAATGAACTCCAGCAAAATATAGTGCACTCTCTCTTTAAGAAAGACTGCTGCCTGCCCAGCTGTTGACTTGCCTGAAGGTGAGACCTCTGCTTAAATTCATGGCTCCAGCTGTCAAAAGCAAAGAAAAGCAGCTTTTCCTTGGCGGCTCTCTGCTTTGGGTAGAATTTGACATCTTCCTCAGTCAGCAGAATTTAATCAGCATCAAGTGCCCACAGCCACTCAGCTCCACCACCGCTGGGGCTGGGGAACAGGACCTGCGGAGGAGAAGAGGGGGAGAGTCCGTAACAGAGCAGGCAAAGACACAGGCACAATCACACGTTTCTATGGGAAATCCAAAGCTTGTCACTGTCTAGGGAGAGCCTCATTATACTATTTAAGAACTGCAGTTATCACGCAGTAACCTTACCCGGCTTAGAGTCTGCTGTGTCCTCCTGAGCAGCTGAGAGCAGTAAGTGGAGTGAGTTATTGACAGCTAACAGTGATACTGATTTCCAAAAGAAAGCTGGTGAAATAGGCTCAGGGATATGGCTTTCAAGACTTGAGTGAACAAGTAAAGCCAAGGGAGCAACTCCTGATATTGTCCTGCCTTGCTTGCCTTCCTCCTAGGGCAACTTAAGTTATTGTCACATAGATGCCAACAAACTGAATGACCCAGTACATGTAGGAAAATGTTAAACCAAGTGCCTAACCTATAAAGCCCAGCATGTGATGCATTCACAAACCTCAGATGGTCAGATCAGACCAGTGTGTGCAGACATAGATACATGCAGACTGACCTATGGACACGCCACAGCAGGAGGGCATATGCTTTTTCCCAGTACTGCCACCTGCTTCCTGCAACCAAGCCCCCAAATCCTGCAGGGAGAAACACACTGGGGAGAGGTCAGGATAAGGTGGCAGCCAGGCAGGTGAGGGTGTGTCAGTTCCCAATTCAGGTTTCAATCCTGTGGTGATGTGTGCTGGAGGGCTGCACCGTGCCATTGCTGGGAGCCAGCCTGGCTACCCCAGACCCTCATTCCTCCCACCTGGAATACTGCATCCAGCTCTGGAGTCCTCAGTGCACAAAGGACATAAACCTGTAGGAGCAAGTCCGGAGGAAGGACAAGAAGATGATAAGAGGGCTGGAACACGTCTCCTAGGAGGAAAGGATGAGAGAGTTGTGATTGTTCAGCCTGGAGAAGAGGAGGCTCTGGGGAGACCTTAATGCAACTTTCCAGTACCAAAAGAAGGCTACAAGAGAGCTGGAGAGGGACTTATTACAAGGGCATTTAGTGATAGGACAAGGGAGATTAGCTTTAAGCTGAAATAGGGTAGGTTTAGACTAAATATAAGGAAGAAATTCTTTACTGTGAGGACGGTGAGGCACTGGAACAGGTTGCCCAGAGAAGCTGTGGGTGACCCACCCCTACAAGTTTTCAAGGCCAAGTTGGATGCAAATGGACCCTGAACAACCTGGTCTAGTGGAAGGTGTCCCTGCTCATGGCAGGAGGGTTCAAACTAGATGATCTGCCTTCCAACCCAAACAATTCTATGGTTCCAGGGGGCTCACTTAGTGCAAGATGACTTCTCTTACAGAAGAAGTGTGCACAGGGTGTTTTCTCAAGGAGACATTGCATTAGTGCTTACCCATTTAGTATAACCTATCCACAGTAAAAGTTATTTGCCTGTGTATTTTCAACACACAAACTCCAGGCATTCCTATAAATGCACTTAATTTTTTAGCACCTGCAACTGTTACCCATTTCCTGACCATATCCTCATGCCCATTGAGGAGAGGAAGGACATGTTGGGTTGTTCAGCTTGGTTTTTTTTTTTTTTTTAATGTTTACCTCTTCCACCTGTTTGATATTAGCCTGCATAATGGCCCTCAGTTAAAGCAAAGGAGGCGGCTGCTGGGGGCAAACAGGAAATGAGGCAATACCCAAGGTAAGGCAGACAAGGGCAGCAGGGCTGTAAAGAAACAAGTGTGTGTGGGTATGAACTGGTGAATATCTATGTGAATATCTGTGCAGAGGTGCAATCTAGTTCTCCCTAGATCCAAGCTAGGTATTAGGGGGGCACTGAAGCACTGAATGACCCAGCTAGGAAAGAAGAGAGGTGAGAAAGAAGGAGATGTGTAAGGGGGGAGATGCTGTGAACGCAGGTGGGAGTGCAGGTAAAGGCTTGCTGCTCAGGGAGTGGGGGAGAGCTCGCAGGTGCATTGCAGCCCAGCAGCTTGACAGTGATCAATGCAGAGCTCCAGCTGTGAACTGTGTACTCTCACAGCCTGTAGCCATGAATGTGGTGGGTTTTTTTCCCCTGTTCCTTTGTATTTGGGGAATGAACTTCATAAAACCTGCATTCATCGTTTCTGCTCAGCCACATGACAAACTTCTACTGAACTGTGTCCTGGAGGGGTGATGCAGCCACAATAACAAGATCCCTCCTGCTCCAGCCATTAGAAACACTGCATTTCTCATGTCACAGTGCTGGGGGAGGGGACTGAGAGCAGCCGGAGAAGCAAATCCCGCTGAGGATACTGTTACAATATGAAAGAGGCCATTAATCCTGTGCATTTACCTACAGAACTAATCAACAAATGTCCTACCAAAAGACATACTTTTAATGTTTTCCTAATATTGCTCATCTTTCTCAATATTTGCCTTCAAAAAAGCTGTTACTGATAAGCAACATTGCAACCTTGCTTCCCTTCTTAAACCTATTTAAAACTTTGCAGTGCTAAAAGGCACAATGCTGATCTTGTGTAGTGTCTGGAGCCTCTTCTCAAATGAGATCCCCTGTATATGAGCAGCTAACTGAAGACATCTGTTGGATGCAATTGTTTGAACGCTGCACCTTTGTTCTATACATATTAGTTTCTATGTTACTTGGGGATAAAGTGTCTAATTATGTTTTTCCAACAATGGTATTATTTGTGAAGGTGGTTTTCTACTGTCAGCCAAGTTCAATGAATGGTCAAAAATGATTTGTCAATTTTTTAGGAAAATTTTGTTATTGATTAATGATGTAGATGCGTATGTTTAATTATTTTAATGGTTCTGCCCTGCCTCCTGTAACGAGAAGAGGTGAAATGCTCACTTATGAGCAGATCCTCAGCTCTCATTCATTACAATGTAGTTTCATGGCAGGAGGTGAACTCTGTGACAAGCTTTGGGTCTGTAGGATTACCTGCTGTACAGCTCTTTGCCTGTGGGAAATGGGCCAACTAATAATGTTGGATTACAGAATAGATGGAAATGACTGAAACATATTTTCTTATGGGGTCAGGAAATATTTTGCTACAAGTTCTAGAATTTTCATTAAATTTTGTGACATCAACTGGCATGGACTATTTTTAAAAGTACGCATTCAGCAAATGTCTGCAGAAAACTTTTCTCTACCAACTCCCATTTTATCTGTTTTCTAAAAAAAGGTCCTATAGACTTTGACACAGCCAAGTTGCTGTGGCTTGCTAAAATACCAGTGTTAGCTGAACCCTGGTAATTGTACAAACATGTGCTTTTAGCTGGGGCAAACACAAGATAAATGACATTAGCTTTCCTCTCGGGTATAGACTAACACATTTCACCTCTCAGGAGGAGGCGACTGCAGGTCCGGCAGGGCAGCTCAGCTAATGGGCAGTAACTTGCTAACTGAGGTTAGCCTGAAGATGCATCTCAGCGTGATGTGAAGCCCAGGTCCTTCCCAACAAGGACAACAAGAGGCCTTTCCTTGTGCCTGACCTGCTGAGCACAGAGGGAAAGCGTATTATTAGTGTTATTTAATTTGCATTACTGTGATACTTAAGAGCTCCAGTTTGGATTAGGACTCTGTTGTGCTAGGCACTGTTTAAACACACATGAAAGCATGACACTGTCCTCAAGAGCTGCTTGCCTTACACAAACACACATGGGAGTTGGGTATGGTTTCATGCTGAGGTTGGGCTTTGCCTTTCTTAATGCCTTGTGCTGTGCCAAGCATGTTGTCAGCTATTGCAAACTCTCTGTATCTAACAGCCCGCATCTTGGCCTGCTCCTTGCTGAATTGGTAATTTGGCAAGTGTCCATGTTTATGCAGAATGCAGTAGGTTACTCAGAAAGATACTTGAGGCTAAGCTGTGACAGACCCTGTGAGTCTACTTGAAGGGCAGCTACAAAAAGATCCCAAGTATTGCCCTTCTGAGTGGGAAGAGCCTGAACTGGCTAAGCATGGAAAACAAGCACCTAGCACTAGGCAGCTCAGGGGTCAGGAGGAGATAGAGCTGATCTGGCATGGGCATTGCTACAAGTCTTGTTGGGACTTCTGCACGCTTGATGCATACAGGATGACTGAACAGCCTGAAGGCCAGCAGGGCTTGTCAACGCATGGGAAGCATTTCCCCATCAGCTCCGAGACAGGCTGTTAAAAAAAACCAACAAAATTGCCTTTGTAGGCAGTAACTAAAGCAGGACCAGTGAGAAACAGTTAGTTTACTCTGTTAAAAATATGCATTCATTTTACCTATAGGCTGTTCATAGGACTTCTGGCTTTAGCAGAAGAATCATTGAATCATACAATGTTAAGGGTTGGAAGGGACCTTAAAGATCATCTAGTCCCAAGCCCCCTGCCATGGGCAGAGACATCTCCACTAGACCAGGTTGTTCAAGGCCTTAGAAATCCTACCTTATTCCCTAAACCTTGCTCAATAATGGTATGTCATATGCAATGTCTGTCTTTTGAGCAGTGATCCTTCCTTCACCCTGTGTAGGAATGGTGGAATGATTCCTGAGAAGGAACAGTTGTCTAAATGCTTCTTGAACTCTGTCAGGCTTGGTGCTGTGACCACTTTCTTGGGGAGCCTGTTCCAGTGCCCAACCACCCTCTGGGTAAAGAATCTTTTCCTAATAACCAATCCCTCTGACACAGCTTCATGTCATTCCTTTGGGTCCAGTCATTGCTCAGCAGAGAGAAGAGATCAGTGCCTGCTTCTCATTGTGAGGAAGCTCTAGACTGGTATGAGGTCTCCCCTCAGTCTCATCTGGGATGAACAAGCCAAGTGACCTCAGCCACTCTTTGTATGTCTTCTCCTCTAGACTCTTCACCATCTTGGTAGTCCTCCTTTGGATGCTCTCTAATAGTTTTATATATCTTCTTTATAATGTGGTGCCCAAAACTGCACACAGTACTCAAGGTGGGGTGTCAGACTAGAGCGCGACAATCCCCTCCCTCGACCGGCTGGCGATGCTTTGCCTGATGCCCCCCAGGACAGGGTTGGCCCTCCTGGCTGCCAGGGCACTGCTGACTTGTATTCAACTTGCCATCAACCAGGACTCCCAGGTCCCTTTCCGTGGCAGTGCTTTCCAGTGTCTTGTCTGCAACTCCATATGTACATCCAGGGTTGTCCTGTCCCAGCAACCTCTTTCTGCTAAACTTAATTAGAAAACTTATTTAGCAAAACTATGTTGTTTTTTATAGACATTTATAGATAGCCAGTCAGTTCAGTTGTGTTCAAGACCTACAGAGTGCCCACCTGGACAAAGTTCATCAGTATGGCTACAGCATCTCTTACATGCATATTGTGTGGGTATGCAATGTGCTGCTAGCAACTGCAGTGTCTTGTGGATTAAACAAGTGATGTGGGCTGACTGAGTCCAGGAAAGCATTTACATATCAAAAGATGTAAGAATTCTCAAAACCAGTATAAGTGTAATAAACAACTGTCCTCAGGTGTTGCTCAAGATGGTTTGGTTTTGTTCAGGTGGAAGAATGCAATGAAGTCAGATCAGTTCTGGTCAAGATGGGGCACAAAGCCTACACCACTTAGCTAACCTCACAGCAGAAGTGAAACCACTTGCCTTTTCTTTAATGTATTGCACTCTGGCTCACTCCTGTGATCAGTCACTCCCTAATAAAAATACACATTTTTAGTCTTGTAGACAAAATGTATAAACATTTGACCTCGGGAAATATGATATACAGCTAAAGACAGCCCTTGAAAAACCTGGAGTATGTACGTGCATTATAAATTTCCCCTATCTCACAGGACCAGCATAGTAGAGAAAAAGATAATCAGTTGTCTCTCTTGGTCTCCTTCTCCACCCTGCTCCCTCAACTCCCTTGCACTCCCCCTTCCCTTTTGCTGTGGGATGTGCCAGAGCTTGTCTTGGTGAAAGCCAGTCTTGGGTCTTAAAACTGAAGGAAACTCCACTATGTTTGTGACTAGCTCAGCCTTGACCAGGCCTCCTCTCCTACTGCCCCAGCCTGCACCACAAGAAGAGTACGTAGTGGTGGGTGTGCTCTGGGGAGATGCACGAGAGGGGCACACGGCTGCCTTGCGAGCATGGAGTTCATGCTCTCATAAATCAGGGAATGGGAACTGTGTGCCCCACTGACCAGAGCATGGCAGGTACCACCATCTGTGGGACAGTGAGAGAGCACTATCGTTATTTGGTCTTGGTCTGTGCTTTCAGTGGGGAAGTCAAATGAGCGATTGCTTTACAGGCAGTCATAGTGACCTGGGTCCTTCTCTGAACTTAGGGCAGGTAAGGTCAGCTGGCATGATTTCCACCCACGCCCTCCACTACACCACACAGAGCTGCTGACTTGTTTGTTCTCCGTGTCCTGGCAATCTTTGGCATTGCTAGAAATATTGCCTGCAAAACTTACCACTATCACCACTTTTGGCGGTTATGATTTTGTGACACGGCAAAGTGCCCATTTGAAGTTGCACAGCAGCTCACTTTCCAAAGAAGCTACTAACCAACAGCCGGGTGACTCTGTCAGCCATGCTCAGTCTGGTCTGAATTTCAACCAGGGACTGAAATATGGCAGGGTCCGGTTCTCACCCCCAGCACCTCACAATGTCTTGTCCTGATCATTAAAGATTACTCACCCTATGAGTAAACACGCATGCTGTTCTCTTAATGCATATGCATCTGAAAAGTCCATGCCAGGACTTCAGACAGAAAGGGTCTGACAGGACCTTCCATATCATAAAATGTCAATAATTTGTCAAGCTCCATCCTAAGTTTGCTCTATTTCCCCTTTCTTAAATATAAGGGGATTTTTTTCATACAAACTTGTTCCCCTGGTCATTATTTTATACCATCTTGTTCGTGTGTGGTCATGATTTAGTTTAAATAATTAGTTTTCTCTCCCTTTTGTTTTCTCCTCTGATATTTTTAAAGGCTCCTGCCCCTTCTCATCCATTGTTGTTGTTTTTTTGCTTTTAAATCAGTCCCTTTTACAGTCTTCTAAGACAGTATCTTGTCTAATACATCTTCTGACTGTATTTACCTCTTCCATGTCACACTGGTGGCTCAGTTATCCTGTAATGGATGAAAAATAGTGGTCTTTACTCACTACTGTTTCTGACAAGTACTGTCTTTACAGAAGGAGCTCCTGTTGCCTTGGTGTTTGACCTTTTGTGCTGTGAATTTTTGAAGTCATCAGATTTTTTCCTGGTATTCTACTTGTCGTCTCTGTTGATGTGTCATCTCATATTCAGTAAATTTCATTAGTGCACTATTATTATTAATTTTATGCCTTCATCAGCCCTGCTTAGAGACAAATAATAAGAGCTCCTTAACTTTCATCTTATGCTGTTCCTGGTGGGAATCTCATCCTTAAAGTTATAACACAAAGCCTCAGTTGCAACTCCTTTTCATCAATAGCAGAAGGTATGCCTGCACCTTTGCCCATCCATTTCTGCCAAATTCTCTTCTCCAGTGCAAGAAAGGCAAGAGGAAAGCAGACTTCTTAAAAATGGAGCAGAGAACAGAAGCGTGCTGTGATATGATCAGCCCTGAGCAGAGCCAAAGGTGAGGTCCCTAGATGTACTTGGCAAAGCAGTTGATATACCTATGGAGAGGAACAGAAAAGGACTTCTGCTGCTTGTATATTCTTTACAAATGTGTTTTGGGAGCCATTGTGGAGGCATGTTTTACTGGGGTCTAGCAATTCATAGCTGTGTCCTTTATTCCACATATAGAAGAGGCTAGAAAAAAACCCAAAACAGTCTTGAGTTAATGAGGCAGTTCATTGTCTTCAGTCTGGTCAGCTCCATGGGGGAAGTCTCCGGGCTTTGAGTGCAGTGTTTCCAAACACTGAGAACAAACCCTAAGCATTTGTAAAAACCGCAGAGCGTACAGTTAATACACTCAGATGTGTTGTCAGCTCCACAGCACTGCACTGGAGTGAATGGTGTGTGTAAATCTTGGAAAGGTTAAAGCTGAGAGACCAGTGATATGCATAAAGACTCATGTTCCTTCCAGGAGGAGGAGGGGAGTGAGGTGTTATCATTCTCCATTAATCACTTACATCTCCAACCTGCCTAAATCCTCTGAAAAGAACCAGCAAAGAAAACACCAGCTGCTGTAGCTCCTACTTTTTCCTCTCTAACCACCAGTTTCCCTCCCTCCTCCCTGCCTTCCCCAGACTGTGTTTATTTTTACTGCTTGTGAATCAGCCAGGAACTTGCTCCCTGCAACAGGATCAGCTGAGAACAAGCTGCAGATTGAATGTTCCCTGAAATCCTGGGTTTGTTTTGTAGCTTAGGACCAGAAGCAAAACAGTGGAGAAAAGGAGAGAAAGTGATACCTGTCTTCTTCCTCACCCAGAGATGGGACTTTCATTCTGCAGAGGGTGGGACTTCCCCAACTTGCTCTTTGAATGCATGGCAGCTTTCACTACAGATTTTGAGCTTGCTTAGCTTATGAAAGGCACTTAAACTATAAGTGCTTTGGGTAGGGAACTACTGTTTTATACAGGCGTGCCTAACTCCTACAGCAACCCAGACCCCTGCACCAAAACACCACAGTGCACCATAAGAAGCACAACAGCTCTCCCTTTGGCAACATCTGTTTCTTCTCACAGTGCTGTGATGTCAGAACTGTCTTGCCTTGAATAGCGAAAAGATTCACCTTCCAAGCTTGATCACACCACGGCTACTCCAGCCCTGACATTAGTGCCATTAGTGCCAATGCACCAGAGGCATTGGCAGGAGGTTCCCATGTTAATGAGGGACTTATTCAATAATGCTTATTGGATAATGCTTATTGAAACCATCCTGGGTGACAGCCAGGTACATGACAGGGGGTAGCGAAGAATGGCAAGTGGTGACAGAGAAGTGATTGATGGGGAGAAGAGAGATGAGAGAGAGGGGAACGAGGGAAAAAATTGAAGGGAAGGAGGAACTGAAACAACCCCCTAAAAAAGTGTATGTGGGAAAAAAGAAAAACAAAAGGCAAAATCATTCTTGGGAGAATGAGCATCTTCCTCAGCCAGGGCAGAGTTGTCTCTTTGGTGCCTCTCTGAACCCACGCTGTCGAATCACAGCACCCACAAGCACAAGACCTGTCTCAAGGTGTATTCTCCTGCCATGCTGCATTCCTGGTCCCTAAGAGTGTCACACTATTGATCCCAAAGCAGTGAGAATTTGGGGAATCAGTTCTGAAGTTCTGTCTTCCATGGGGCAGGGAAAATGTTTTTTAAAGAGCCACCAAAATACTAGCTCTCTCTAGACTCTTGTATTCAAACAGTCCAAAGACCACCCCAACATTTGCCATTTGACAAACCATGTAATCTGATTTAAATCCAGCATTTCAATGTTGTATGCCTCTGAGAGGCATGAAGTGCTACCCTTGTCGCCAAGCTGAACAGAAAGGCACTTGACTTGTGGAGAGGGATGCAGCACTCCGCCACGCCACAGACCAAGAGGCTGAGCTGTCACTTTGGCACTGGCCTGGTGCAGAACTGCTAAGCTCAGATTGAAGAGGCTGTTTGCTGCCAAGACTTCTCTGCCAAAAGATAACTTTATAATGCTGATAATCACATGCCATGTGATGATAAAATGCCTGTTGCTTGCCTCTGTATGACGAGTTTCTTGCTGACAAGCTGCTTATTATGGCAAGCCATGTTAGTTATAGAAAAAGCAGCCTTTTACTGAAAAGTAGCAACAAAATCTTATCTTAGCCTAGAAGTGGAGAAAGTGCAATTAATTAATTTGTTTCTGAGCCTGAACTCTAGACATAATAGATTTTATGGCACAGCTATATATTGTAATTACTGGATGGAGCAAGTCTATGCTGTAGCTTGTATTTGAGTGTGTAATGAGGAGTGAAAGATTGATTGTTCAGTGTGGTCAGATGACTAATACACCATTAACAGCTGAAGTGGTCGAGCTAGAATAACAGGCACCTGAGATAGCATTTGATGTCTTGCTGAATAATGATGTTGTTTCCTATGTTGATTATCTTCCTCTAACCTGGTAATTAACTTGTCCTAACAGCACTGAGTGCAACACAACATTCAAGACACTGTGGCTCCATGGGTAGCTGGTGTCATGCTACTGCTCATCCCTGTGCTCTTTATCCTTCCTGAAGAGCACTATGGGATTTTTCCAGACTGTACACAGTGGGCATGGATATATAAACACATGTGACAGATGACAGATGCCTTCTGAGAAACTTGCATTAAGGATACTATTCAGTCTTGTCTGGGTAAACAAATAAAGGAAAGAAAAAACTGAAAGAACATCATACCTTCATTGCAAAATAATGGTCAGTAAACCTTTAGCATAGACAATGACAGTTTCAAGCTAGGATTTGTGGTCTTGAACATATTCATGTTGTGATGTTCTTCACAAAGACCTAGAGCACTCCTCCTCTAAAGGCGTTCAATAGGGTTTTAGCTCTTCTCTTGTGTTCAGATCATGATAAAACAACATTGGGTGATTATAAGGATAAAGCGTGGTAGATACTCTACATTACTCTTACTGACTGAGCTCTGTAAAACTTCACTGTGTGCTTGGCATTTTAAGTCCTGGAAATTTTACTGCTTTTTACTGGCACTATAACCCAATCACAACTCCACTGAAAAAAATCTCAAACCAAAACCAACAGGTGGGGTTCTTAGATGAGGTTTCCCTCTAAAAATAAACAAACAAAAACTTTAACAAAATAAATCTTTCAATGAGGATATTTCTGGCACACTATTCTGTAAACTTAGTGCAATACTTTTATGCTGCCTCTTCAAGCAATGCCACTCTTGAACTTTGAAAGCTGTAGGATTCAGTTGTCACATGTCACATGCTTTTAAGGCTACAGGCAATAACAAAGGAACTGCATTTGTAAAACCTGCATTGTTTTTGATAATTTCTTTGGCAGGACTGCATTTAAGGCTCTGTGAGCCTGATTGGCAATGTCTGGGTTACCTGCTACTTCAAGCAGGGGTGACTCACATGGGATTTCTATAGCCTGAGCACTAACAAAGAGCCTGTGACTTCCAGTCTGCCTGGGGCTCCTGTCTGCTGCTCTGTGTGCCTTTGAAGACAACATATATTCAGAAACAGAGGGGAAGGCAGAAATAAAGGGACAGGGATAGCAACAAATTCAGATTATAGTTTGGGTACCTGAGTTTCCTGTTTCTGAGAGGTTCCAGGCGCAGTTAAAATGCTTAGTTTTGTCTGCTTTACAGAGGTACCCCCTGCAACCCTCTATCTCAGAAGAAGCTTTTGAAAAACAAAGCCAGTAAGTGAGATAGGATTTGGACATTTACAGGCATCACGAGAACCAAACTCTGTCATGGTAGCAAGGGATGCTGCCTATGCAGGCAGTAGGAGGCAAGGAGAAGAGTAAGAACACTCTGTGAGTTGATAAAACAGGATTAAGGATTTGGCACTGAGCAAACCATTAGAGAAGGACAAGGACGTGTTTAAGAAAGGCAGAGTGAGAAATTATGGGCAATGCTATTCCTACCCTAATGAACTGACCACTGCTGGAATTGGTTATCTCAGGATGGTGTTGAAAACCATCTAATATGCTGGACAATATGTTTTAGGTGTTGTAAAAAGGCATGAGTGACTCTTGCTGACGCTGATGCTCCAGAGGCGCTGCACATGCTTCTCATTTTCTCTCACATTGGAGGCAGGAGTAAGGATACAAACTAGCAATATTAGCCTGCTGTTTCAGACTCACTAACATGGAGTCCAGGCTGTTTGTATGGCAGAGACAGCTCTGAGCACTCGTTACCCCAGCCATGCCATCCACCAGCCTGGCCGAGTGTGTGAGGAGGTGGGGGCGTCTGGAGCAGAGCGGGGAGGCAGGCAGACAGCTCATGTAAAAAACAGGTTTGCAGTGCTTAGATCCTGCAGTTTTTTCTTTCCCCCTATTGTTAAGTGGCATTGAGCACCAGCAAAACAGGAAACCACTTCCTCCAGCCGTTGACCCAGCGAACCCAGAGCAGCTGCTGGCTGTGGAAAGTGGCCTCCCCACACCACCCTGTTCCTAGAAAGTGTCTGGACATTTGAAGGAGTGTTAGGGAAGAGCAAGAAGTACCAGTAAAGCTTGAATAAGCAGGTACACTTGGCAGCTCTTACGAGAAGAGAGTCTGGAAATATCTGGTGGTAACAGTCAAAACTGTCTCTGTTTTTCCAAAATTAGGGCTTCTAGAAGTGAGACCAGAATGTCTAAGCCAACCTCTGTCACCTCACTCATCTGGTAACCAACTTGACTGTCTCTTTGTTGTGAGGTGCAGTTCTCATATCAGGCATCCTTACCCAAGATGTGAAGAAGCTATTGTTTTACAGGCACTGCAGCTTGTGTTGTGATCCTTAAATCTCAGAAGTCCAGCCAGGTCTTGCTTTGCTGGGCATCCTCAACAGAGGCAGGAAACAGTGCTGGCAAGCTGGTAGGTGACCCTTTTCTTCCTGAGATGGCAACACTCCCCAGTATCAAGAGAATATGTGCTGCTTGGGTTTCTGTCCTTCTGGTGGGACTGCAAATGGAGGATAGCAAAGACCTTGTGTCTCCTTCTCTAATTACACATCCCCAGCTGATCTCTAATATCAAGGACAATGTTGTTCTCCCTGGTGACATTCTGCTGACCTAGAATTCCCACTGACATGTTTTGGTTTTGTGGTTTTTTTTTCTTTTTTATTTTTTTTTTTAAATTTGGTGTTATAGTCTTCATTCTGTCTCCTAAATACTTACAGAGTTTAAAAAAAAAATCCTGTAACCTCACTGGGAATGTCTGGTGGAAATTTTTCACAAGTGCATTTCTGTCTTTCTGAAAGTAGGGCACATCAACGTGAAAGAAATGATGCTCAACCCAATCTCTGTCACCTCATTACTCTTGAGCTCCAACTTAATTACCTCCCTGATGCCTTGCACAGCTCTTAACCAGACATTCTGTGTCTACTTAGAAATCTGCCATACAAAATGAAGACTATACACCCTCTTCCTGCTGGAGTGATGAGATGTGAGGCTTGGTAAATACAATTTCTAGAGCACCCAGAACGTGCATTGTATTGTAGAGACCTGATCCTGCACTGCTGGAGTCCACAGATGACTTACAAAGACCCACTCAAACCACACTGAGAGGTCATATCACAAAACCACGGTGTTGTGCTCTCGGCCATGCAGTCTCTGGTTCATGTCTGTGTGTGCAGTGCAGTGTCACTTCCCAGGAGCAGTCACAGCAGGCAGCTGCTGACTGAGAACCAGAGAGGCTGCTAGAGGAGGATGGCAGCAGGGATGGGACAGGACAGCTCAGCTGTGTCACCTCACAGGTGCACTCCTTCAGAACAGGCCGTTCTTACACTCCACTCTGTTCTACTCACAGCTGAAAGTTACTGGGACCAATATTCCTTCAAAACATAGTGTGGATGTCCAAATTGCATCCCTCTCTTTTTTTATCTGTTTTCCTGCAGTATTTTGCATTGGTTTTGGAGGTCTGTGAGACCGTGTTTTGCTGTCCTTCAAAACTAAACACATATGGTGACATGTTGCTACTTGTCTCTAGACCCTTTCTCACACTACAGGTGTTAAGGGACTGGCTCTTTAATGTCACTGTTCCCAGAAGTGTGTTGTGCACTACATTATTATTCATGGATTCAGTACATCCATGCTATTGCAGGGTTTCCCTGTGGAGCACAGATGATGCCATCACTTGTACAGGTGACCAACTCTGCATCCGGACTGCTTTTCTTTTGGGCTATTTCCCTCCATTTTTTGCGAGATGGAGGCTTGTTACAAAACCATTTTGAGCATGTGTGAGACACATAACAATATGATAAATATACATTCTTTGTCTTCCTTGACAGGGAAGCTTTATAAAGTCTGGATAGTACTTCAAAACCATGAAGCCCTTTTTCAACAGTCTTTTTGTCTCACTCAGGTAGGCTTTGGTTTGCACTACAATAGTAATGTCGTGCATTAGAGTTTTAAGATATTTACTCATACATATTTCCTGGTCTCCCTCACAAAATATAAATCACTGTTAACATTGCTATTACACAATTAAAGTCAGTGCTTGTTGAACTCAAGGGTACACTTAACCTATCCTTGAAACTCATTTTGTGTAAATATAACATGATATTAAATAAAATAGGACTGATTCACTAAGATGAACAGAAATGAGCTCAGGGTACATGAACTGGTTCCTAAGACATGATAGAACACCTCCTGTTTCTTGAGGAGAGCTCTTTGAAAGCTGGCCTTCTCACCCCGAGCTCAGCAGCTTTCTGGTGGCATATCATGGTCTCAGAAAGATCTTTTGAAAATGCATTATTTAGTTCTCTGTTGGGATTTATAAGTATTCAGAATGTCTCTTTTTCATGGTTACCAGCTGATGAGACAAATAACAAACTGCTCTGTGCTTCTATATCTGTCTTCCCTCTCCTTATCATCATCCCCTTGAATGTCCTTTATTTCTTTTCACAAGGGCCACTTATTAAAAAGGTTAAGACCCAGTCTCAGGATTGACATTCACCTCTACAAATGTAACCCAGTAATCACTTTGCTGGAAATCCACCTAAAGCTAGAAAAAAGAATAATTGTTCATTCGTCTTTTTAAAACTTTTCTTCTTTACTTCCCTGGCACAGAGTTTAGGGATGTTTTGATAGCTATTCCAGGGTTAATAGTCTTTCTGCCCAACCAGCTGCTGTTAAATGTTGGCTCTGGAAGGCTTTTCCTTTGCACATTAATCTCAGATCTGGTGAGGCCAGTAAGGCAGTGAGGTGTGCATCTCTGCTTTTACAGTGCTAATGATAGACTTGTAAAGGGGGGAGGCTGTTACTGGGGTTTTGCTCTAACACTGACTCTTTTTCCTGTGCATAGCTATACTTTGACGTGCTATGCTTGAACTTACAGATCAAAGAGAATTACCAGAATGATCCACTTGTGAATTGTGGGCCATTATCTGTTATTAACTCATCTTGAGCACTGTGGTGAGCAAACTGTAATTTACAGTATGTTATTACATTTCTGCTCACCGTGGTGCACAGCAGCTGAATGTGTGTGTGTGGTAGTCCATAACGAGAAGTAATCTGTGCTAGCTAATTCAAATAGATCTTTGCCAACTTCCACTAAGGTTGATCAAGAATTTAATTGAGTTCTAATAGTTTTGTTTTTCTGCTTCCTGCCCCTCCCACCACATTTAGGAGAGGAGGTTTCACCTTCTCCTTTTCTCTTCAGTACATGCTTGCTTCCAGGAAAACTTGGAAGTGCTGCAACAACCTTCTCCACTTCTGTGCCAGATTTCCTTCAGGATTTAATGATTCAGGTGGCTTCATTTGCTAAATTTTTGCCAAAAAAAAAAAAAAAGAAAACTAGTTCTCCATTGATACCGTATAATAAAGTTGAGCAAACAGGAGGACTGGTAGGAGACTTATTTTTATTGCCTAGCCCTGGTCACATGACAGATCAGGTTACAAAATACTAATACCCCTGCCAGCTCTCAGGATCCACCAATTCCTCTTGCTACTGTTTTAATCCAACCTGTCCTTTTTTTTCCTTTTTTTTTTTTTTTCTTTTTCCCCCCCTTTTTTTTCCCTGAGGGCACGGGGTGAGGGGAAAGCCATTAGACTGGGGCAGGAGATAGAGTGAAAAGCAAGTATATCATGGTTGGGAGTATCCCTTTAGCTCCTTCAGTGTTTGTTCAGCACTTTTTCGCCAGCTGAACAGCTTATTCCCTCGGAGTGTTGGCAGCCTTTGGCAAAAGTAAAGCAATGTCAGCATTCCCCTGTTCCATTTATTTTTTGGAAAGGAATCATTAAAAATGTTCCATTTTCACCTTGTTTGCAAGTTGTGATTAAGGCTTCTCCCCCAATTAAATTGTGACATTCTGGCTTGAAAAACAACTTCAAGATCGGGAAGATAAGCTAACACACACGCATGCATGCAAAAAAAAAAAATCCCTCTTTTTTCTTGTGGAAAGAAATTCAGCAGTTCAGTGGAGCCACTTCTTTTATTAGCAGTGAGACAAATATATTTTCAAAAAGATTGCTGATAAAACAAGAGATTTGAAAAATGTAAACTTTATGCAACACTCTGGAGTTTTTCACAGTGGTTTCTCCTTTGTCCCTTCTTCCAGCACACAGCAGAACCAGAGCTTTGGCGTCACCGGAGCTTTGGTGTCATACGTTTCTGCAAGGAAACTGCCTGCCCTGTGTCCTTGTAGTCTCTGATGCAGTAGCTACACTCCTACTGACACCTCAGCTACATCAAGGTGGTCACGACTACAGCCATGATGTCCCGAAGACACAATGGCAACAGAAGTAGCACCTAATAGAGGGGTAAGATTTTTGTGCAAAGGAGAAAAAAACCCTCGATGGTGCTCATTCCAATGGCATTGATGCATTTTGTTGAGTAAAAGGTTTAGATAATAACTACATGTGTTTCCCCAGCTTTTTGAAAGAAGAGTTGTGGCACAGGGAAGTTAGGAGACCAGTTCATGGCAACACAAGACTTCTCCAGTGAAGGCAAGAGTTAGAATTCAGGTGAGAGTTGCAGTCCCTGTGTTTCAGCTATGAGACCACCCATCTTCTCTTTTGGCAAGCATGAGTGGAAATGTAGTTTTGCCTTCCAGTGTCTGTGACCATGGTAGTTTCCAAGGGGGAGTATGTTGCAATTGTTCTAGTTTTTCCATTTCTGCTCTTCTTTCACAAGTTGCCTATAAAAATCTGCAACACTCTTACATTGTCCATGTTCAGAGCTCTCTTGAAAACACAACCCTACTCTGATTTCCGATAAAACAACCTCTCATAGTCAGGCGTTTGTTATGATTGCTCCTACACCCAGGCAGGGTTAGAGGAAGTACATGTCAGCAATGACTCCAAGCATCCACCCATCCTCACTTGTGGTCACTGACTATAAGCTGGTAGGGGCAGGGACCATCACTTTCTACAATTCTTCTAGGCTTTGGCCTGTCAGTACTTCCAACCACAGCACTGATAGTGTCCCCTTAGAAGACCCGTTTTCAGAAGACTTAAATAACATACATTCCTCAGTTTTTTAATGAGATTTTTAATGCTATGAGAAACAATGGAATTTATTTTGCTGAAGTCTTTCCTCCTCAACTGCAAATAATACAAGTGCAAAAACATCAGGAGGACAATACCATCCACAGCAAGGAAAACGTAGCATTGGATCTCTGCACTTCCTTTGACTCTAACATAATGGAGTTACTTTAATAACCTGATAGATTTTGATAAACTGTGGTCGTGTTGTGATGACCTGCTTCTTGGGTATTTGTTTCCTTGTTCTTTAGGCAGTCTCATTTCTGTGTGTGCACTCACAGCACCCTCTACTGCCTCCCTCTTAACCTGCAATAACAGAATAATTGTGAACTCTTTTTTAAAAAAGACTTTAGGCGTGACTAGGCTCTCTCTATCAAGTGTTGTTTTATATATGAAACAACACTCCTACCATGAGAATGATAATGCAAGAAGGTGTTTCAGTTTTGTCTAGAAAATAGACCAGAACTCATTAATGAACAGCATGAATTCCTCAGGGGCTCAAGCACCTATCACCCTGAGAGCAGCTTTCCCCTTTTATCTGCACAAGATGCATTATCTTTCACTTTTGTTAGGTCCACGGAGGAAAAATAAATCCCTTTTCCTAGTGAGAAACATGAAAAGGCAGTAGATCACATACTACTTCTGTGTGCTCCGCATCGACTAACCCGGGTCTGACAGAAAACTCCCCTTTCCCAGAATCTGCCCCTGAGGAGCTTCAAGTGTTAGGGGGTGTGAAGAGCCCCCTTGCCCCGGCCAGACACAGGTTTGCTCTTGGCTGTTTCTTGTACAAATCCAGGGGTCCGGTTTGCTTGGTCTCAAATCCCACCCTTGGCCAGGCGCACCCAGCAGGGCCCTTGGATGTGGCTGTGCGTGCCACGGGCAGTGGCTGCTGTTGGCTGTGGGTGTCACTGGATGTGGCTGTGGGTGGCACTGGATGTGGGTGTGGGTGTCACTGGATGTGGCAGTGGGTGCCACGGGCAGTGGCTGCTGTTGGCTGTGGGTGTCACTGGATGTGGCAGTGGGTGCCACGGGCAGTGGCTGCTGTTGGCTGTGGGTGTCACTGGATGTGGCTGTGGGTGCCACTGGCAGTGGGTGCTGTTGGCTGTGGGTGCCATTGGCTGTGGGTGTCACTGGATGTGGCTGTGGGTGCCACTGGCAGTGGGTGCTGTTGGCTGTGGGTGCCATTGGCTGTGGGTGTCACTGGATGTGGCTGTGGGTGCCACTGGCAGTGGGTGCTGTTGGCTGTGGGTGCCATTGGCTGTGGGTGTCACTGGATGTGGCTGTGGGTGCCACTGGCAGTGGGTGCTGTTGGCTGTGGGTGCCATTGGCTGTGGGTGTCACTGGATGTGGCTGTGGGTGCCACTGGCAGTGGGTGCTGTTGGCTGTGGGTGCCATTGGCTGTGGGTGTCACTGGATGTGGCTGTGGGTGCCACTGGCAGTGGGTGCTGTTGGCTGTGGGTGCCATTGGCTGTGGGTGTCACTGGATGTGGCTGTGGGTGCCACTGGCAGTGGGTGCTGTTGGCTGTGGGTGCCATTGGCTGTGGGTGTCACTGGATGTGGCTGTGGGTGCCACTGGCAGTGGGTGCTGTTGGCTGTGGGTGCCATTGGCTGTGGGTGTCACTGGATGTGGCTGTGGGTGCCACTGGCAGTGGGTGCTGTTGGCTGTGGGTGCCATTGGCTGTGGGTGTCACTGGATGTGGCTGTGGGTGCCACTGGCAGTGGGTGCTGTTGGCTGTGGGTGCCATTGGCTGTGGGTGTCACTGGATGTGGCTGTGGGTGCCACTGGCAGTGGGTGCTGTTGGCTGTGGGTGCCATTGGCTGTGGGTGTCACTGGATGTGGCTGTGGGTGCCACTGGCAGTGGGTGCTGTTGGCTGTGGGTGCCATTGGCTGTGGGTGTCACTGGATGTGGCTGTGGGTGCCACTGGCAGTGGGTGCTGTTGGCTGTGGGTGCCATTGGCTGTGGGTGTCACTGNGGAGCGGGCGGGCACCGGGAGCCAGCCGGGCCCGCGGCGGGGAGCGGACGGGAGCGGAGCTGTCCCCGGTGACTCGGCGTGGGGGCGGAAGCGCCGAGGCCGCGGGAGGAGTGGGGCAGGTGGGAGCCCGTGCCCGCAGTGAGAACGCGGGGCGGGAAGGGCCTGGCTGGGGCCTCGTGTCCCGCGGGGGAAGCCGGGGCTGCGCCTTGCCCGGCGCCGGCCCCGCGGGACGGGGAGAGCCCGCGCACGGAGCTCGGCGCCGGCGTGGTGGCCCCAGGCACGGCCGGGTCTCTGTCTCTTGCAGTTCCTGACGGAGCTCACCAGGCTCTTCCAAAAGTGCAGAACTTCCGGGAGTGTTTTCATAACGCTGAAGAAATGTAAGTTTCGAGTCTGGTGCTGGATTGAAGAGGTGTTCCTCTAGATCTGTGTTTTTAGCAGGTATTTTAAAAAGATACAGTTGTAATCCAGGGTATCTGAGAATAGGAGGGGTCATAGAGACAAACCAGTCAGTTGGAGCACTAATGGTGCTGCCATTAGTAGTACTAATAGTTAGTACTAGTACTAATAACCTTTGAGTAAGACTGTATTTCAAACTGCAGGAAGTACCGGGTCTTTCTGATTCTCAAGCCGTAATTGAAACCCACTAGATTTCTATCAAAGAATTCGAGTTGCTTTTGTCTGCTCATGTTCTGGTTCCCGGCTAGCTGGCACTACCTGAGGCACCCTGTGTGGGAGGCAGCAGTGTGACGTGCATTTAAAGCATCCTGCTGCTGGAGCAGGTGGTTCATACGGCAATGATTTACTCTGTTTTTTCTGGCAGATGTAGCTCATGGAGCAGATCCTTCTGGGGTTAGAGTAAGGGGTCTGTGAACAAACGAGTTTGGCAGCAGCAGCAGTTCAGATGGCCTTAAATTCCAAGGTGTTCTGTAGATCTCAGTTTTTAACATATCAAAAGGCATCTGTTGATTTTCATGAAATACAAATAAACATTCTCTTTTAATACAGATGATGGCCGAACAAAGCCAGTCCCACGCAAAGGCCACGTAGAAAGTTTTGAACCAGCAGACAATAAGTGTCTTCTAAGAGCGACTGATGGAAAGAAGAAAATTAGCACAGTGGTAAGTGACAGCTTTGTTAGAAAGATTAGTGGCCCTATGGGTCTTGGATTTAATGCTCTATATTTTAAATGGTATTTCAGAAAATATTAAGTTGAAAACCTGGTGTGTGTTGAATTAGGAAGCTGACTTTAGGTCTCCTCTGATGTGACACAAGGAAAAATGTTACTTCAAGAAACAGTTGAACAAATATGGGCTGCAGCATTTTTATGGCCCTGCAAGTGAATCCAATTTTCCTTTGAATGTTTCTTTGTATTCTTCCCATTTGAAAACACACGGATTAGGGATGAATGGCCTTGAGAGGATTTTGTTAATCAAGTAGCATTTTCAGTTTTCTAAATGAGTGAAGTCTGGATGTATCACTACAGGCTATTGACCACTGAACATGATGAGCTTATCCGACTGCAGCTAAAAAGATTAGATGCTAACTGGTGGGTAAACATGTAATGATACTTGTTTTGTAATAGAAATCAGAGTTTTCTTCATTAACCTCCAGTATTACTTTTTTAGGTGAGCTCAAAGGAAGTAAATAAATTCCAGATGGTAAGTTTTGTATGCCTTTTATCCTTCTTTTCTGTAGGTATTGGGAGGACTGGTCAGTTGGAAGCACTGGACAGTTGTGAACAGGTTGATACTGTGCTGAACTGTTATACAGATTAACCTTAGACTACCCATCCATGTGCATTTGTTAAAAAATTTAAAAATCCTGTTTTATTTTATCTGAATTTGTGCATTGGTTTAGCAACAGTATTTTCCTGATGCAGGCTGTAAGAGCATGATTCTCTGAGAAAATGCAGATAACTATCCATTAGTATTATGTAAAATGTTACTTCTCACATACTGTCACTTAAGTATTTGGGGTTTTTTAAATGGTTCAAATTGTTATTTCAGGCATATTCAAATCTGCTGAGAGCTAACATGGATGGTTTGAAGAAAAAAGACAAGAAAAGCAAAACCAAGAAGAGTAAAGCAACACAGTGACAGAACAGTGTCCTGCCATCACTGTAACAGACTTGACCCTTGCTCAAAGCAAAGTCCATTTCTTTTTGAGTTACCACTTGTCTTTGGCTTTCCTTCCAGCAGGATACTGCAATGTTATCAGTACTTTTGTTTAAACTGAGAGCAGAGGTGCTTTCTTTGGATTGTTTTACAGCAGGAGTATGTACAGTGTTATAATAAAATAGCTTTAGACTCAGAAGTTTTGTACTTATACTGCTGCTGTTTACACTGCAGTGTAAAACCTGTTTGGGGGCTAACATAGGGTGAGGAGAAATGCACCATACCAGAAGCACAGTAAGACTGGAGGAGTCCCAGTGACAGATGCCCAGTTTTATTGATGAGCCTCAGTAGTGTAACAGGGAAAGCAAGTGCCACCATATCATCAGGAACAGCTGCTTTTGTGTTTGTGTCTTAATCTGAGTGACATGTCTACATGATGCAGTGTGGATATCCTTAAGGCAGCCAGCACAGTGCTCGAGCTCTTGTAGAGCCAAGCAGCTGTGCCTTCTCTCTATGCTGATCCAGCTGTGCTGACCCTGGGTGGGGGGAAGGTAGGACTTTGCATCATGTTCCTTTCAGACATGGCTTAAAAATGCTCATGCCACCTAAAGTTTCATTTTTTTTTTTTAATGTCATCCTTCAATAGATTTGGGGATCTGAATTTTTCTTCCTTCATATAAGCAGATGTAAAAATACTTAATTGTTCCTATTAAACATAATGAAAAATTGATTTGGTTGTAATTACTTGTCTTGGTGAATTGCCAGGAATGGCAGAGTTTTCTGTGCCTTTAGGATTGGCTCTGCTGATGCTGCTTTGGGTATTGCTGTTAAAATTTCCACAGTTCTCAGAAGTTCTTGAGTTTGCCTTTAAAATGACCTATTTACATATTTTAACTTTGCACTCCTCTCTACTACAAGAAAGGAGTAGAAAAAGTAAGTAGGTATTTCTTAATGCAGTGACCATGCAGTGCTAATGGCAGTCATTTCAGTTACAGAAAGAAAGAGGTGTAAGCTATTTAAACAGAAGGCACCAGGTGGGGAGGGACAGTAAACACCAGTATATTTCCAGAAATCCCTAACATTTCTGCATATTCATTCCAGTACTTTGATGTGAAACACAATGCACAGTTCACTACGGCTACTGTGAATCTGATTCTCAGCTTCATTTTTCCTGATGGGGTTCTGTTACAGTTTAGCTTCAATAAGGTAAATAAAATATTCCCATCATCACTATGACACTAACTTCAAACTTTCAACTTCAAACTGACAACTCAAAACTTTGGCTCAAAACTGGTTATGCCTCAAGCACATGCAGATTACTCTTTCTCTTTAAAGTCTTAGGTTTAGGTCCTGCAGGTCTGAAACAAGTGTTTGCTTCTATCTGGTTTTCATCTCACAGAAGCTGCTGCTTGATTTAAATGTAAAAGTACACACAGGACAAGCATAGGGAGCCAGGCTTGTAACAACTCTCAGGCTGAAGTCTGCCATATTTTATACATAAATTAAAACAGTAGGTTAAAAAAAACCCAAAAACCACACACAAAAAGCTTGTAATGCATATTTCAATAAGGCTCAGTAGCTAAAACTTTTATTACATACAAATTCTTCAAAAAAGTTTAAAACAGTTTGTTAGAGTTGAAGGCAATTCACCCTCTCTAGTTCTTGAACTGAGGTTTCTCATTGCAGTACTACTGTTGCATAAAAGGCAGTCTGAAACTATTTAAGAAAAAGTAGTTTTACATCTGTACAGCTGATTTTTGTAGCATAAGGGGCAGGAATTACATGGCAATACATAGCTGTGGTTACAGTCAGACTTGGTCCTTAATTGCCTATAAAACATTTGACATAATGCAGTTTTATATTTGCCGTGGTTTAGGAGCAGTATTCTCCCGTAAGGCTGCTGTGCTTTAGGAATGGTATTCTCCAATTCAATGCTTCCACTGAAACCATATGCTGCTCCCTTTCCCCTCCCCTGTGGCAAGCTGGAGAGGAGAACTGGAGGCACAAAAGGTAAAGATCACAGGTTGAAATAAGAACAATTTACTGGAAACAGCAATGAGGTATGAAAACAAAAAGGAACAGCAATAATACTAAGGACAGAGGATACAAGAAAGAGGCAAAAAATTCCCACGGAAGCAATACCTGACCACTCCCTCTGCCACGCTATGCCCACCTGGAAGGGACCCCTTCTCTTTGGAAGAGACCCCCTTCCCTCTATAAGAGAACCCCTGGGTCCTGGCCATGCCCCCTTCTGGCTACTGCAAAAATTATTCCTGTCCTGGTTGGGACCAGGAAAATATACATGAAATTCAATCTGGACACAGAAAAAGGCACTAGTTGCCTGTCTTGCATTATCACAGCTTTTTGAAACTCCTTTTGACAAACACTGTTGTCCATTTTCAAAAGCATCCCATAAAAGATGCCTTAAGTACTAAAACAAAACCTTGTATTCGTCTCTGTAACTGTACAGGATAAGTGCAGGAACCCTGCAGAGGGAAGGAAAAAGAGCAAAATTTTAAAACTTTGAAACTGTAGATTCAAAAGCTACAATTCCTGTGACAAATCATCGTAACAAGATAACATAAGTAAAAACATCAGTAAGTCTTTGTTTGGCTGTCATTTCGTTTTCCCCTTCATCCTCTTTCAATTGATCTAGCCTGTTCAGCTCTCATTCAGTGATCTGAAGGCTTATGGCTAAGTAGTACTAGGGCATCAACTGGGAAAGTAAGACTTCATCAGGGACTGCATTACATTCATACCCAACATTGTATGGAATATTATTTGTATGTAATAATTGAGTTCTGTTGCTTACAGCCCTCTAAGCCCCAGGAAGAAATAAAATACTTCACTCAAATATTTGTCTTGATAAACGTTAGTGAACATGAAGGATTTTGGTACATCTAAGAAAATCAGGTTTTGGTCTCATTTGAAGGTTAAGTAGTACCTTCAAGTGGAACACAGGTTTAAGAAAATGTATTAGAAATGAAACCCACATTAGGGCATAAATACCCAGGTCTCATTCACTTAACTGTACCAGTACATACAACAGTTGAGGTCTAAAACTGGATGTACTGGACGCGTCCAGCCTCTCTGGGTCTCAGCCTTGCCAGAATCCAACAAGAAGACTGAGTTGAATATATATGCTTTTATGCTCAGAAAACAGAAATGGGCTTTGCTGTGCATCTTGGGAGAGCATACATCACTTTGTCAGCTGTGCCCAACTGCCATTGTATTCTTTCAAAGCAGGAGGCATTAAATGTGCTTATGAGTTTTAAAAGGCAAGCTGAGCCCCTCTCATCAGAAAATAGGGTTATTATGTAGCAGTATATATGTGTATGTATATATACACACACATATATGTATACTATACATATATGTACACTGTATTTATATAGATAAAAGTACATATCTACTATGTATAGCAGTATATCTGACTGCATACAGTTGTTTGCAATTCAGTTTTATTAACACAGCAGCAAGTGTGATAAAGCTGGCCAAGAATTTACATTTTACCAGTAAAGTGGGGGTTAGATGACCAATAAACTCTTCCCATAGTTTTCAAGGAACTATATTGAGTATTTCTTTTTGCCTCAGGGAGAGAGGAAAGAGGAGGACAAATTAGGAGCAGCTCATTTAGTAGTCTGAGTGCAGAAATAATTGAGTCAGTTTATGTACCTGTAAGAGCTCAGCAAATTTACCTCTTTTCCATTTTGATACTGTAAATTTCATCACAGATTGCTTGTAAGTATGAACATCTCTGTTTGGGCCATCGTGACATCAGCTGTCTCACAGTAGCATCAAAGGCTTGTTTATCTCCATCAAGCTAAGAAAAATATTGACAAGGAACTTGTCTTACATTCTCTTGTGAAGGAAATACTTTTGACAGGATGCAGTCTTCTGAATATTGTCTAACGGTAATGCTCCTTAATAAAACCACTTTCAAGGAATATGAATACCAACAGCATGTGCAACTGGACTAAGAATTTAGGGATCAGTTTCTTAACACATTTTAGAGCTAAAATAGCATAAGCAATGAAAAGGGCTCTATCAATTTTGCACGGCTGGATAGAACATAATAACTCTGATGTAACGGTGATCAAAAGTGAATGATGGAGGCTGATAATGTGCATAAATAAATTTTTTTTTAAAACTGAATGGTGATAAACTATCTCCATGATTTGGGCAGACTGGATGAACTAAGTATTTCGAACATGTCTTGAAATGTTTCACTGGGTTTTCATTACCAGACAAGCACTGCTTCAGGGCAGCAAATAAAAGGTATGAAAGTACTAAATGCACTTCCAAACAGGATGCCCTTCTTGAGTTTGATTTTTCTGTAGGGAGTGATCCATCTCTCCAGTAAGAGCTTCCGACTTGAAACATAGTGCTGTCATTGGAAGAAAGCTTTGTCTTTGGTTTTGTCACTGCCCACCACTGAGCAGTTCCCAAGTTGTTAAAGGTGCCAATATAATATTTATACACTTTTCATCTTGGCTTCACGAAGAGATGTTACTATTTTAACTTGAAACTACTAAAGTACTACGGTACTTGAAACAATTGTTTCTGTATCTTGGGTCTTCCTTCATTAACAGCTTCAAGAAATACCCTTGTTGAAACAGCTATTAATGCTTTCTGGTTCCTGAAAGACAGCAGTTAAGACTTAATTTCAGTTAACTATTCTTGGGGAAAAAACCCAGAGCTTTGGATGAGAACTTCCTAATGCTGTCTTGTGTAACCTGGATATTTGACAAAGGTTTTTCTAGCCTGAGTCAACCTCCTTGGGGAAAAAAATCGTTTCATGTTTTAAAACCTAATTGAAACTCCTTGAAAGAGAAAAACTACAGTAGCTGAATTTTACATTCCACTTCATCAGGAACAGAATTTATCATCTATTGTTAAATTAGAGTTTTAATGACAATACTTAATTGCTTACCTCTAATGATAAAAAGTGTATCACAGTTGCTTTTGGAAGATCTACCTGTAAAAATACCAAGAAATCAATACTTAACAGTTCTCTGTTCAATCAGTTTGCCAACTAGAGATCAGCTACACTGAAGGGAGTCAGACTTTTTGATTTCCAAAGAAGCACTCATGATGATAGAACTGGGAATTTAAAAATGTCTTAATAATGTTAAATACTGTGTGCATGACAGACTCCACTATAGAAAGTTCCAGACAGGTGCCCACAAGTAGGCAGTATGTCCCCTGAAAAGCACATGCCATTTTAAAGGCCTTTGTGACACTGGCAGCAAAGTCTAAAAGCTATATACAAACAAGAGCTATGTTGATTTAAATGGAAGTGCAAATCTAGCAGGAACAAGTTATTAAATCCACCACAGTAGTTAGTGTCACAACAGTTTAAGAGCTTAAAACTAAGTCTTTGTTAAATTTTGTTCTATGCAAGTGTTCCACACATGCAATTTGAGATACTTTTCAAGTATTAAAGAAGCAGGCCATGGGTCTGATTTAACCAGCAGTTTGGTTCATTTGGTATCTCTAAAGTGAGGCAATTGCAGTAGTTTATTTCAGATAGGAACTGCATCATTCATTTCCATTAAAAATTTGAAATTAATTCAGGCTTCTGCCAAATACTTACAGCTAAAATGTCAATCTCACTTGTTTTCTGTTGCAGGCTAGAAATGAATGTCTGAAGTCTTGTTTGCACCTGGGAGCAAAAGATGGGCAAAAGTAAAATACATGCTTGTGTGACATGGGTTGGAAATGCTGATTTTCTATATCAAAGATGAGAACAGAAGAGTCTGCTTCTAACACAAGATGCAGAACTATATAATACTTAAACTAAATTTTGTGTTTAATGTAATTTTCAGTAAGAGTTTCACAGTAGTCCTTGAAAAGCAGAGAGGAAGGAGCCTGGGGCTGAGCCACTCTTGTGGCAATGGTAAACACTGGCACCATCCTAAAGCTGATGGAACTTCTCAGAGGAACATGAGAACCTGTGACTGGATATAGTGAATCATCTCTCTAGCTGAAGGAGGAGGACTGATTTGGAAAGCCAAACCAAAATATGGGTCATGCCTTGTAACACTTTTTTGCAGAGCAAGCTAGTGATCGGGCAAAAGTGGCACTTTACATAGTTGCAGCCTTGCATTATGTTGTCTTTTGTACCCTGGAAAAGTTGCTTTTACATATTCAAAAACTAAAACAGTAAGTCTGTCTGTTTAGCTCAAAGCTCAGAGACTAACATTCACTTCTTTATTTGGGTTTTGAGAACTATTTATAGGGGAGATTTTTTTATTGCAGAACCAAGTTGTACTGAAAAGTGGAGATTACAGTTCTTTTTTACCATATACTCTAAATATCTTGAGGCTAATAATTCTAAATGAGAAAATTGGCATTTGTTTCTAGCATCATTTAATGTTTTCTACATTACTATAGTCTCGTGTTTTAGGCAGGGTTGTGGTTTTTGCTTTTTTTGGTTAGTTTGTTTGGGTTTTTTTGTTTTTTTTTGAATCTGCAATTTTTTTTAGGCCTTTAGTTTAAGACAACATAATGAAATAAAATACATGGAGTATCTGTTACAAACACACTACAAATTAGAAATATGACGAACTTGCACTTTTGTGCTGGTTTTGGCTGGGGTAGAGTTAACTTTCTTCACAGTGGCTGGTGTGGGGCTGTGTTTTGGATTTGTGCTGAACACAGGGTTGATAATATTGAGATGTTTTCATGATTGTTGAGCAGTGCCAAGGCCTTCTCTGCTTTTTGCACTGCCATGCTGGTGAGGAGGCGAGGGGTGTGTGGAAAATTGGGAGAAGACACAGGTGGGACAGGTAACCCAAACTGACCCAGACCATATGACATCATGCTCAGAATATAAAGTGGGGGGGAAGAAGGAATGAGGGGGATATTTGGAGTGATGGTGTTTGTCTTCCCAAATAGCCATTACATGTGATGGGGCCCTGCTCTCCTGGGTATGGCAGAACACTTGCCTGCCCATGGGAACTGGCAAATTAATTCCTTGTTTTGCTTTGCTCATGTGTGCAGCTTTTGCATTCTCTATTAACTATCTTTATCTCATTCCATGACTTTTCTAGCTTTTATCCTTCCAATTCTTTCCTTGATCCTGCTGGTGGTAGAGCGAGTGAGCAGCTGTGCGGGGCTTGATTTTGCTGGCTGAGGTTAAACGACGACAACCTTTAACACACTTCAGCATTCAAGGCAGGGAAGAGATAGAAAGAAAAGGAAGAGACAGAAAAGTTCCAGAACCACAGTTCCTAGAAAATCAAGATTTCTAATATGTATGCACAGTAATGGATGAGCCACAATGGCACAGATAATCCCCAACACCCAAAATGTTAAAAAAAAAAGGTGGTCTTTGCCTTCAATCTTTTGTGTTGTTCCTAGTCTATTTTATGAATAAAGAACAAACACGAATTTGTGGAAGTTAGGTAATAGTGGAAATATGAATTCTACCATGCCTTAACTTTTAAGGATCATTTCTTAGTATTTATTTGATGTGTCAGTACCTGAATTTCTTGACGACGTCTGGCACTAGCAGATAATTTTTCAGGAGCTATAACACTAACGTTGGGCACTACGAGAGTTCCGTGAGATTCAAATACTCCTAAAACGCAAACAGTTTTGGTTTATAATCCTTCCGTATACAAGAAGTAGAAAGAAACAGAAAACTCACCAATATTAATAAGCTAAAATCTGTGTAGTACAGATTTTGAAAAGCTGTTAAAACCTTCCAAAGTCTGTGAGGATAGTGAGACACGTGCATGTAAATTCTCAAATGCTCACTTATGATTTTGAAGGACTGGTTGTTAAGACTATGAAATTTGCTGGTTTACATCAGTGTTTCCTGAAACTAATAAAAGGTTCCAAATGGCTTGCAGAATTTTACAAAGGAATGCAGCATACCTAATATTAAAAAAAGAAAAGCTATCACAAGAACAAGGCCACTATTTAATGCTCAGTCCCGCTGCAGAATCAATGACAAAGCAAACAAGCCCCAGCTTCTCCCAATAACAATAATTAAAATTTGAAATACTTTACTTTGAAATTCATTGGTCTAATCACTTATTTTGTTAATTTGGAGAAAAATTTAGTTTTAGATCACTCAGAAATTTGAGATGAAGAAGCAGTGTTTCTAACCAGAGACTCTGCTATAAGACATTTTCTGACTCTGACCTTGATAATATTTTTTAAATTAATGTTCCAGCAATATTTTCTTATAAAAAGAGCAGAAAGAAAAACAGTTTGTATGTTCTGTAACTAGATATTAAATACCTGAAATATTAGCAAATGATCCCTTCTGATTTGGTACTGAAAGATTATCTGAGGTTTCTCTAAAAATAAACAAAGACAGTTAAGGAAAATATTTACAATAATAAAGAAATACTGTAATAAGACAATGGCTTCAGATTATCATACATACTTATGTAATTCCAATAGTTGAAGGAGTTTATGGATCCTTCTTAGCACATATCTACAGATTAAATTCTATTCTCAAACTGACAGGAAATCATAGAAAATTAGATCAAAAAGTCAGGTCTAGAAGCAATGCCTCCTATGGATACAAAAAACGTGCTCCCTATCATGCAAGAGAGATTTAGATCTTAATACAAAAATAAATTATGATAGTATTCTCTCTGAATTATTAATTTAATCTACTTCTTACAGGTTTCTGTGACAGAATACTAAAAGTATTGAAGTAGCATTTATACTTAAGAGCATGCATATTCAAAGCAGCTTTCAATAATTAGTTTGGATCCCTTTATTTTCCACATTCAGGACCCATTAAAAGAGAAATTTGCCAGTGTTATTACAATCATAGTTACTCCATTTCTCTATATAGTAGTATCAAACAGGAGTTTTTCTATTCTTTTCATGATCTAGAAATAAGGTAACTTATAAAGATCTTCTTTCATAGCTTCTAACAGATCCATCACAAAACACCTGAGAATCAGGTTAGTTGCAAAGTTAAATGCCAAGACTGGCTGAGGCAAGAATGAGACGTGGGTAGCAGGAGATATCAACCACCTGTACAAACACTGCTCGAGTTCAGCATTTCCCATATGTTATGCCACTTACCTACTACATCTCTCGTCACCGGTTTTCATTTTCAACTTCTGGATCAGGTGATCTACTAAGTCAGATTCTAAAATCCTTTTCTCTGTCTGTCTGTCTTTCTCAAAGGATTTCACCTACAATGTAGTGCAGTGGTTCTTAAGACTGTTGATTCTTAAAACGGCTATGAAAAAACTTACCAAGTTCAATCAAAATCAAACTGGATTATTCATCCATAAAAGATGAAACAGTCAAAGGTAGAAAGGTATCATCATTACCAAGCAATTGCTGCTCATTAAACATTTGATTAGATTTGTTTTTCCAACCAACAAATTTCTTCTGCATTCCCAAAGCTTGAACTAACTTGGCTACTGTATTTTAACACGTGATAAGTAAATTTTCAACAGAATGGTCTACATGTGTAAATACCATGTTATTAATAGCATATTTTTTAACTAAGCAATTGTGTTAGAATAAGGCTGCCTTTCATTTTGCAAGAGTTAGACTCAAACATTCAAAACTTAGGAATCTGCACCATCCTTACTGGCAAGAGATTAATCAATTACAATACCAGTCACCTCATTAGCATGTTCTTTCTTGGCTTTGCTTTAATAAAGCCATATTTAAAAGAACACTCTGTAATAGTCTTGTGGAAGACTTTGATATATCACATTCTCATCACCAAGATGTGGTTATACAATTATTGCAGTTATTTGCCATCTCTATTACAATAACAAAGAGAGTGAGTAACAAGTGAAAAATATTTTAGTAAAGCACATTGGCTTAGTAAAATGTCTGTGCCAGATGCTGGCAAATGGTTACTATTTTTTTCAAAGAATGAATATTTATACAAAAAATAGGGACCTTTTCTATGATGACCCAGAATAACTTAAAAAAAAGGTACCAGAACCACAGGCTGCAGATTTCAGGTGGTAATTCACGTTGTGACACAGTCCACTCTGCATCTTAACCTAAGCTTACAGAGGCGAATAATGTGGTTCTGACTCTGCCTGTTTGAACCACATTTTTAGATTTACCTTTCAGTTCTATTTATTTTGCAACATGAAAAGCTGCCAACTGGAAAGATCACTAAGTGAACTAACTCATTTTGTAGATCCAAAGAAATCAGATACAAGAGAAACCTTTTTCCATGCAAAACCACCAATGACAAAGTCCAGCAATATTTGCATTAATCTCTGGACTTTCCTAGAGGAAAGGACATCGGTGAATAACAGTGTTATGCAGGAATAAAAAGCAGGTTTCTTCAGAAGAACATTCTACTACTTAATAACTGAAACTGTATTTACCTCACTTTCACCTACTTAAATATAATTAATTATTAATAATGACTATAAAAAATAATGTAGAACAACAGATCATAAATCTGAAACACCGTCAGGCATCTTCTAGTCCTACACTTACCTTCACATGACTTCCTTCTTTATCTGACACAAGAGCCACATATGTAATGCCAGAGCATCTACAGTATTCCTGCAGTTCTTCCTGGGACTAAAATTTGAACAGGGGAAGGGGAATGGGACAGAAATTTCACAGATTATAAAATGACCACTTAAGTAATCAAAGTACTTCAAATAACTTGATATGCAATGCTTACATTGCTAACATGAGCTTCTGAGAGAGAAAAGCTTTACTAGCAACTCCAGGAGATGAAACTTAATTATGCATATATTTATCTACCTAATGTTTCTTAAAAATTGAAATCTAAGTCTACACTTAGAGAGAAAGCCTAGGCCCTGCAATCCTAGTTCCCACATGGAAGGGCTAGTTGTACCTAGAAGTACAGGGTCTATGTAACTGTAAAAAGCTGTAATGTAACATCAATCAAACAGTTACCACCCTGCTGTCTGCAGATTTCAGTAACAGCTCAGCCCTGCATGATTGGTAGTCTGTCATGAAAGCCAGAGTCAGCTGCGTTTCCTGTAAACCCAAGGCTGACTCACATCTCTCAGTGCTGAGCTTACTGAAGGGCTTGTTATGCTGACTTACTCAGCACTGGGTTGCAGGACAGAATTAGAGAGAGGCAAGAACTACCCAAATCGTCATTCCTTATGAAAAAAGAGAAAACCCAGGTAATCCTAGGAAAAGCATATGATCTGAATGTTTTCCAGGTCTGAGTAACCGAAAACTTTGGAAATGTTATGGCAAAAGATTAGAAAAAAGTCAGGCAATTAATTGAGTGAGGTCAAAACTGCCCGCTCTGCAGCACGACTCAGAATGGGCAACAGCACAGTGTTTCTTTTGCTCGTCACCAACTGACATACTTAAAGGTGCACCAGACTCATAGTCCTCAGGTAACTTCCACCACTATTAAAAGGGACTCGAGCCTCGCCATGTAGCTCACTACTCCAGCGAGGTAGTACTGGCTAAAGCACTGTTTGGTTTCAACTGGAGATAAAAGGGCACAACTCAGCTTGCCATTCTCTCTTCCCCCTACCATACATCTCCTCAAGAGCTACATGGGGACCACCTAGTAGCTCAGTTTGCTGAACTGTTTTTCTAACAGTAGAATGATGTCAGTATTCCCTCTGTATCTGATAGTCTTTGGCAATTTGGATATTTAAAAGTTGGTGCTACCATTCTGTTCTTGATGTGACCTTTATTAAGTATTAAATTTATTAATTGAGAGATCCTTCATTGCACTTTTAAATACCCTGGAAGAATGCTGCAAGGCCAATGAGACTTTCTTAACATTACTGTCTCCTAATAGCACACTATGTGCTCAGTATTATGAGCTTCTAATTCCACAAAGCCAGGAAAAAAATCCTGAAAAAGTATGGTCTCAGGTTGCACTAATTTTAGAGAACAAAAATACAGTTAGTTAACACATGGAAATAGAAATTTTACCTGGGACCAGTCATACATTATTTCAGCTGGAATTCCTGCAGTCCAGAGTTTCTGAACAATATTGATAGCTCTACCCATTGACATCTGACCAACACTTACGACCAACAGGTCACATGAACTGACAGAAACCTGAAGGGAAAGTAAAAACAAGCAGACAACATTAGTCACAAGATCACCTTTTCCCCTTCATATGGGAAAGTAACAAAGAAGGATAAACGTATCAATGTTCATCAAAATGCCTCAAGCTAAACAAAAAAAAAACAAAAAAAAAAAAAGAAAAAAGGGGTGAGATTCACCTCTTTTTAGAGCTACAATCTACCTAAACATGTTTCAAACTCACTGAAGCTTCATCTTTGACACGAAGCATCTCCACAGCCTCAGCTTGCAATGTATTCCAGCCTATTCTGTTCTCTCCTTCCCAGTCTGCTTAGCAATGTTAATTCTTACAAAGAAAAATTAATAAAATATACATTCCACAGCCAAGTGAAGTTGTGTGACAGTGGACAAAATGGTCCACGTTCTTAAAGTTTCCTTCCATCTCCACCTTCTATACATTTATAAAAGGGAGAAGTAATAGGGGAAAAGTAACACTAAATATCTACAGTTGAACTCTTTCATCTGAAAGAATACACAGGCTGAGAAAAACGTCCCATTTAAATTGAAAATAAAAAGTTGCAAGCCTGAAGATCCTTTCTTCCCTTAACTTTCATTTTACTAAATAATTCTAGGTAGAGAAACACTAAAGGAAACAAGTCATCTTGATGTCTTTCTTTTATTTCAGTATGGCATTATTTTATAACACATGTGAACATCTTATTTTTCGCTCTTCTGTAGTTACAAATAGGTTATTGAACTGTCAGAAATAAACAAGCAAATCCCCCACTTCCCAGCAAAGACACTTACAGAATCCTCCACACTGGAAACAGCAGCAGTTATTTTATCTATTGCTATGCTGACTCCAACAGCTGATGGAACCGGTCCTACCATCTGTGGCCCTCTAAATTGTGGAATCTCAAAACAAGACAAAAACAAAATGGAAAATCAAATAGTTAGCTTGGCAAAATGACAAATAGGCTTTTAGTTTTTTCATGGGTTAAAAAACAAATAAATCTAAATTAATTAAAAGAGATGAGCACATACCAGATGATCATATCTGCCCCCTGCAGCAAGAATTTCAGGCACAGTTCTTTGTCTTCTTTTGATGTATGCTATAAACTGAAAGATAATACCATTGTGCTGCTGTATTTTGTATACTAGTCCCAGATTTATAGAAATCTGTAAAATACAAATGAATATGTGCACATATGTAATTAATTTCCTGTTAGCAGCATGAATTGAAAACATTGTTTTCACATAAGGAAGACATGGAAGCATTCCTTACCTCCAAAAATTTAAAATACTGTGAAAAATAAGGAAATGATGCTTTAATCTTAAAGCATCCCAAGAAACCTATAGCACAAAATCCAAAAAGCAAGCCTCAAGGAAGATGGAGACCTTTAGCAGTCATGAGATTTCTGTATTTTCAAAATATTTACGGTTTGTGTCAAAATTTAATAAAACCCCTCCTTTATGCTCTAATTAATGCCTTCAGTCTTGGTTGGGGGGAAAAAAGAAATCTATCTGTTATTAGACAGAAGTTAAGCCAGAGACTTCTGACTGGAAGAGGTCTTATTTTTAAAATGCATCCTCAAAAAAAAAAAAAAAGAAAAGGAAAACAATGAAGAAAAAAAATCAATGCCAGTATTATTACTGGCCATCAAAAGACACTTTGATGTGCTTTTCTATTCTAAAATACCATTACTTTGTTTTCCAGCAAAATACAAGGTCCAGCAGCCTGTTAATCCATTAATTTGTTAAGAGAATATTTTACAAACCTGAAGTTTTATTCCCAGTTGCTTTAACAGACCAATGATTTCCTCTAAATCCTTCATGCCATGCTTCAAGAGCTGAGTGACACCTGGCTTTTGTTTTATCATTGTGTTTAAAAATGGAAATACATTACTTGCTTCTCCCTTCTGCTCAATGAATCTGTAGAGTCGAGAAAGCTAAACACAAAAAATAAAATTATAAACATATGCAGCAACACAAACAGCAGTCATAATAGGTCACATATTAAAAAAAAAAACAACTTTACTTTGTATTTGTGAGAGTAAAGTATCTGCCTGTTTTGCCTAGAAGTCTGTTTTTTTCTAGAGAGTTGAGGAAAGGAATAGACAGACAAGTCTCAGAGTGTCCAGAAGTTAATTTCAGCTCTTTATGCACATTCATCAACATTTGCAGATATTTTCTTTAGAAAGTTTGTCTCAGTCCGTTTTACTAAATACCACTGTACAGTATTCCATTTACCTTACTAGTTTCCACAGTCTGAAAAATATGTTCAAAGAAGTAACCTGAACAGCTGCAATACTGACTTCCAGAGAGAACAAATTCAGACCACTTACAAAGAGATTGATCTGTTTTGAACTGCACATGTAGCAGGTTATTTTTCTTACTCTGGTTGATTAAATTACAAAAACAATAACATATTACTGACTTATGACAAATTATAGGGAAATTAACACTGAATTAAAATTACTTACACTATTTGATGTGAGAGAAAGATTACAGAATTTGGCTTCCACTTCTCTTTTTGTTAGCTTTTCAGTCTACAACAGATTCAAATGGCATTTTGTTGGGTTTTATGCATTATGAAATTATTCACATAAATTCCATCTATATTCTCTGCTTATAAAGTAGAAAGACCAACTTGATATTAAGATACATTTTAAAGTTTTTATTAACTAGCCTGCCAGCTCTTGATTATACAGGTGAATAGTTACCTCATAAATATACATTAAAAATTCATCATAAACCACTGAAATCCAGGAGTAAAGTAATTAACCTATGTTTACAGCCCAAAGATAGCAAGCCTTTTTAGGCACCAACAGGATATTCCTGGTTATGCTGTCAAGGGGCTTTTAGACAGATCCACAAAATAGGATACTCTACAGCGATGATTATAGAGAATAGATAAATAACTAATGCCTTACCACAGCATCATATAGAATGATGTAGACTTGATTGAGTTTGTCCTCTGGTATCCCACAGTGCAAAAGTATAGCTTTCAATAACGCAGTGTGATTCAAGTAAATACTGTAATTTCTTTCCTAACAAAGTATAAATGAAAAAAAGGAAAGAAATGAAAAAGCAAATTCTATTTGCATTCCATTTTGCTTAAAAAACCCCAAAAAAACAGCAAAACCCACACAAAACAAAGAGGCTTCCTAAACATTTAGTAATAGTTCAAAACTAACTTCAAACCTCTTCTTTCACTACCTTCCCTTCTATCTATAATTAAAGAATTTCAAGTCTTGTCCCATTCTAAAATAATCACTTGCCTGCCTAAAAAGGCACATAATTTCAATGGCACCGTAAAGGACTCACTTAATAGTTCTTTTGCACATAGACCCATGCTTCATTTTAAGTTTAGCTACAAAACATATTTGATTTAAAGGACAGTGTTCAATAACTGACTATTGATAAAATGTGAAAATAGTTCTGTAGTTATTAAGGTTAAGGAAGTATCCTTTTAAAACACATTAAACTAAGTATCTACTTAGATTAAAAGTTTGGGATGGAAAAGAGAGCAGAAAGGCTGACTAGACAATCTACCTGGAGCACTGAAAACTCTTGGATGATTTCTGAAATGGCATAAATCGTTTCTGCTATAGGCAAAAAGCTATTTCCAGTAGATGTAACGATGTCAAAAGCACATTCCAGGAGCTCTTTGGGATGACAACGGTCTAACTTCCGAGGTCTGAAAACTCGTTCTATACAGTATCTAAAAAATACATTGAAGAATGAATCAATCTCTCCAGGAGTCACTGTCAAACCATGGTATCTGTGCAAAACATCACCTCTACATCTCTTACCTTTTCAAGTTTGATATGTTATTTCTAGCTACAAATCTTGCAAAGGGAATCTGAAAAACAAAATAAATGAAAATTGTTGAAACAAAACAGTTTGACTGGGCTCTGTAACTGGAGATTAATTACTACCGTGCAATTACACTTGTACTCTGACGCGCAATGTAATGCCTTAAATACTTGCCACAGCCAAGTAATATTCATCTGCTCATCCCTGCTGCAATTTTTAAATAAAAACATTATTTTCACCTATGTTTAAAAAAAAGTCTATTTCTTCCATATGTGGTCAGGGCTCTGCCTGTAAAGAACAAGCATACAGGAGCACAGAAAGATACACTACTTCAGCAGTCAGAAGTGTAAGACTAAATCAAGTTTGTAACTAGTGAATCAAAGGAATCTGCAAACACTGCAGCACACTTCAAACCCATCTGCCTACAGAGATACTACTTACCCTGAGGTCATAAGGAAGCATTACCAGCATCCCACTGTGATCCATGAAATATGAAGCTTCATTATGTTCATACAGTTTTTTATTTCTGGGCATTAGCAGTGGAGTATGCAGCTTGATGGCTCCTGCACAAAAATCAGAAAACACTATTCTCTCATTTCAGAAGTAACATCTTTTAACAAGTTCATGAACAACCTTGCAGGGCATCAAAATGTCATTCCATGCATTTTAAAAATTACATTAAGTGTCCTTAATAGACTTCCCTCTTCCACATTTAAACAAAGGCATAAACCAAACTTTCATGTTCTACCTTGCATGCTTCTCAGGCTCAGCAGGCAGCCCACAGAGTAACAGAGGAGACTGCCAACTCCACAGCCCAGCAGAATCCTCACTTTGCCATCCCTCTTTAAACATCACCCATCACAAAAGCATGCACACGAACCAGAGGAGAATCTCTGCAGGTACCAGTGGTACTGCTTTGGTCTAGAAGCATATCCATACATAACAAATATTGTTCAGACATGTCTTAAAAACACACGAAGTGTTTATGTATAATTTTAAAACCTCAGATACTTTTTTTTTCCTGGCTATATTTTGCAATCATCTATCTATATGTATCTGATCTTCAATGAAACCTTACCATTAATATCAGTAATCACTGAAAAAGTTTCCTGTTTTAAATTCTCTAGTAATTCTCAATCAAGTATTACAGAAGCTTAATTCACGTCTTCAATTAGATTTCAAAATAAACTTTTAAATCAGGGAAAAAAAAGGCCCCAAACAGAAAGAAATGGCAGGGAGGGGAGGGAGTAACTTCTTTCTTGACTTCGCATTTCTGTTTTTCTTTCTTTTGTATTGCCAAACTTTTATCATGCTTAATCAGCTTATGATATATTAAACTTCCCAGTTGCTATTTTAAAATTCTCTATATTTATATGAAATCGTATCATGAACGCAATTTATAAAATTTCAAGTGTGACAGTGTCTGCATAAATTTTCTTCCTCTCAAAAACTAATTTGAAGTAAATACTATTACTAATGACTAATGAGAAATTCCTGGAAAGAAAAACAGACTACTAAACATCATGGCATCAGCTTTGGCTCAGGAAGGTCCTGAACAGCAAGCCACTGCCAAGAGTAGTATCACTGAAAGTAGCACTACATACTCGCTGTTCCCACTCTCTTTCTTATGTCTTTCCCATTCTGGCAATGTTCAGAGAGAGGTTGCTATGCTACATGGATGTCTGGCCTTTCACTATAGAGCTACCCTTATATACCCTTATCCAGATTTTGTGTAACACTCCCTACCCCTAAAATCTCATACAGACTTATCAGAACAACCACATACATTCAAAAATATAAGATTTTCACTGTTTTTTCTGTAGAAAATATAAATCATTCAGATTTGATATAAGTAGCTATTACTGGGATAACAAAATGACAGCAAAAAATATTACAAAAAACTTCAAATTATGTGCAGCTATTGAACATACTTTCTGACTCCTCTTAGAGCAGTAAAACCATTCCATTCTCTTAAAGCCATTCAATCACAAAAAAAGAAATTAGTGACTTTTGGAAACACACCCACCGTGTCTTTTAAATATCCGGCTGACAATCTCACATACATGCTGCTGTATCTTGGCTGCCCAAATAGAAAAACTACCCTGAAACCATCACAAATAAAAAGTATATATATAATTCACATATGATGAACACTAGGTAGGCAATCATTCCATGTAATATAGGCAATAAACAGTCTGCTACCTCATTCCACTATAATAAATTGCAATGCTTACATAATAAAAAGTAACTACAGCTATGCAAAGTATTATTGTACTGTGTTACCTTGTATTTCTTTAGACTTGGGAAGATTTAAGAGTTGATAAATCAAGAAAAGTCACTTTGATTAAAAAGGGAAGAAAACAGTTAGAGGCAACACTTTCTGTTGGCAATCAGATGGAAGTACCATTAGTTTAACAGAAATTCAGAGTAAAGACAGTAATCATCTGGACATAAGCTTAAAGCTTTAGCTGCTACAATCAAACACTGCTGGTTTCTGTGGGAGTGGACCTGCAGGTTTCTTCACTGAAGAAAGAATGCAAGGTTCAAAGGGGAAGTGGCTACTCAAACCCACATAGTACAGACTATGGTTTTAAATGGAAACCAACGTGAATGTTAAGAGAGAATGCAATTCTTTCAAGCAGATTAGAGTTTACCCATATAAACATATATTTTTTTTAACTCAACATTGGGAAAAAAGCCAAACGCATGCATCCCCTGAACACCTACAAACCTTCAGGATATCACTGTCATAGGTATAGTCTATCGCTGGAGATATACGCTGTGAAAATATCTGACTCATCATAGTCCGGTAGGCCTTGCCATCCACATTTGCTAAGGTATGGTGGAGCACTTCATGGAGTTCAGACTCTTCCATTTGTGGTGGAGGAAGATGTTCACTTTTCAACAGCTCCACAGCTGTTGGTCGTGCTGCCGGATCATGGTTCAGCAGCCATGTAATAACCAATCTCTATAAATTATATAGATTAGAACAATTTTGTAAATTAGAAGTATTTACAACAAATCTCTTAGTTGCATCACTTTAATAAAAAGATTATGAGACTCGAAGGGAAAAAAAAAAGCAGAATCAGAATATTCAGAGTGGATATTATTTGCTTTTTAAACTTTAAGTATCTTTTATTATCATCTGAAAAAATTCACTAAACCACAAAAATTATTATAAATGTGCCTCCTGGGAAGACAAAGTATGTAGTATCCTTATCCTTTCTTGTTTTATGGTATGCTAGTTCTGGCATATATCTCTTTATCAAAAAAATTAAGAAAAAGCAGCATTGCATGCATGAAAACAAAGATTTGAGTTCTACAAATACTGAAGAAGGGGGAATCTTCCTGGAATATTTCAGTAAAATGTACAAGATGGAAACTTTTTTATGGTACTAGTAACATGCACATTGCATTTCTACAAGCAGAACAGTTAATACTAATGATCAATGAAAGATTTGACTAGCACAAGAGAAAAGCTATTTAGATAGTCCAGAAAAGATTACACTGCTCCTTATAATTTCAATACTCTGCCATGGAGGCATCCAGAAGAGCTCTTGGCAGCTCTTTCAAGCTTGGAGCAACCAATTGAGCTTGCACACATCTTTCTGTTCTGTGACACAGATTTCTTCCAAAAAGTTTAGAGGTAAAAGTTAAACAACTTGACTGCCACTTCTCTGAGCATAAAAAGTCAAAATTGTACCTCAAAGCGTAAAAGGTGTGCCAGCGAATGCTAAATTTCTTTATGACTGTGCTCAGGGCATTTCATGGGTAAATGTATTTCCATGTCAACTTAAAATATTCTTCTGAGATTTTCTTTCCTTACTTTGTTTTAATGTCATGTAAGAACTTAGCAGAACAAACTCAGTTGGGAATTAAGGCGGAAAAACTGTAATTCATGTTTCCTGACAGAGAATACCTAATAGTTAAAATATCTTCAAAATTACCTGCTTTGCATGCTTGACTTCATCAAAGTCCTTAGGAAATACAATAGTGGGCTAACAAAAACAAAATCCACAATTTGAATTATAACAGGCAGTCTAGCTTGCTCAGCTTAGTCTTATTTTTTAAGTTCTACATATTTATACAGAAAAAATAAACATTTTCACTGCCCATGGAAAAACAAACAACACCCCCCAAAATCAAAACAAGAAAACTCTCACATGGTAAATTTAGCTTGAAGAGTTAAAATGAAAAAGAATGCTTCAGTGTTGTTTTGTACAGTGAAAATACAACCAATAATCACAAGCATTTACTAACTGTAAATACCACCTGATTTCTGAGAAAGACCCACCAGGCTTATACCTAAGTATAGTAAAGCTGTGATGCCTTTATCTGACATTTACACCTCTAATATTCTGCACTATAAAAATTAGTTTCACAGACTGAACACTGACTGATGGCAATACCATTAGAATTCACAGTGCATTAAAGGAATGTCAGTCCCAGCCTGAATTTTATTCTCCACTTTCCCTTATATGTTTTGTAAGCTTTGTTTTTAAGCACTCCCTAAGGACACATTTTTGCTATATTTTGCATCCTTTTACTTCTCTTAACAAACTATCTGATGCATAGAATTAGTATGTTTCATATCTGTGCACTTACCAGCCTTAGCTGACCAAGAACAAAGATCCTTTCTGACGCAGTATTCATAGGATGGTAAGACATTTCAAAGAATATTATACCCAGACTGAACAGGTCCACTTTCTAAAGAGGTAAAAAAAAAACAAAAACAAAACAAACCCTTCCCTGTAATACCTATAAATTCTCTGAAGAAACAAATAGCAGAGGGAGAAAAAAAAAGACTATTTAGGTTAAATTTCAGTGTATTACATCTGGAGAGAAGGGTGGGGATTTTTTGTGATTGCCTCTATCCTTCTACTCTTTGTTTCCTTGAAAGAATATTTCATTCCCCACTTATCACAGCAGTCCCACCACACCCTGCTCCACACTGAATTCATACCCAGTACACCTTGGATTCCATGCTATCTTTTTTATTAAATCTATTCTAATCGTACCTGATTGTATGTAGATTTAGTGCTTCCTTGAACCTCTGGGCTAACATACAGCGCCGTGCCAACCATCCCTGTCAAATTACCTAGGTGGCAAAAGATGACAGTACTGGTTTTAAGAAGTGGGAGAGAAATGCAACATCAAAAAAACCTCATTCATCTTCTCTTTCTTCTAGGCTGGAGCACAGTTCTTATTGCGAGAGACCCCACTGAGAATAGTGTGCAAAACAGATGGTTCTTACCTAGTTCAATCTATAGTAGCTAAACCTATCTACTGCCTTACATATATGTAATAGGTCAGCACACAAATGCTATAATTAAATTTCACTTTCATTATACTCATCTTAAGACATACCATGTACTAAAGTTTTCCCAAAACACAAAACTGAGGCCCTTAACAGGTGGTGCCAAAAAAACCCCATAACCAAACAAAAGACCCTGAAGTCTTGAAATTGTCCTGCACAGGCAAGAGAACACAAGTGCAGATGGAATGGATATACAGAATGTCTATATATATATCTCAGCAGAGAAAAGCACTGATCTGTGGCAGAGGGCTAGCAGTGTAAGCAAATTAATTTTTAGATAACAGGCAAAACCGCATCATTGTATGTAACATATCTACCCAAAAGTTGGTGGTTGGTATGTGCTGTCTCCGGCCCCAACAAAAAAACTTTTATTTTCAAAGCACGAATGGAAGTTCTACAGTCTTGTATACTCTGTTAGAATATAAATGTTTGCTCAAATAAATACAGAACAAGCTGCAATGTAAACTAACCTGATGGATCAGACATAGCAGAGCCATCAGAGAGATTTTCTTCTTGTTTAGAGACCACCTGAAATAAGCAGAACAACACAAGAGCACATGAAACACTTCTGTTGGCTTTTCTTTCCACTTTGGTTGGCAGCGCATGGCTTAACACTAGAACCTTAGAAATTTAAAGAAGTTTATGGCATTCACAATATAAAAACATCTTGCTCATTGGACTTTGTATTTTATTTTCATCTTTGATATAATTACATCACCATATTCAAGGAGTTTTTTTCATTCACTTCAAGCTGTACTTACTGCATTTGCTGGATGATCTGTAGCTAAACCAAAATCACCAATTTTCACATGATCATCTGAATCTAAAAAGATGTTCACGGGTTTCAAGTCTCTGTGGATCATTCCCTGTTATAGTACGACAATAAAAAAGACCCAGAGAATATTAAACAATAAACATAATTGAAAATAAACCTCTTTATAATAGACTGGAAAATCATATTACATACTTTTATTACAGTGAGAAGTCCACTGCATTAAGTCACTGAAGATTAATCTTGAAGACAGACTACAGTCTATAACCCAGAAAGTGGAAACAATTTTCAGTGCTATGAGATGTCTAACAAACTGTTTTTAAAAGATGGTCAAATTTTTCTGACAAATGGGTAAAATCTGAAGTGGTTTATTACAAAATTCAAGTTTAAGATAAAAAACTAGAAACCCCAAGAACAGATTAATAATGGGAAGGGCAAAGAGAAAAAACTTGCTAATAAATGCCTCAAATATGAAGAAACCCATACAGAAAGAGGCATAGCACAGATACTATGGAGAAGTCATAACTGTCATATTTACTAACCTTTTCATGGATGTAAGCTAACCCATCCAAAATTTCTCGGAAAAGCCTCCAAAGCCGACTTGTGTCTTCATATAACCCTTGGTCAATAGTGTCCCTTAATGTGCTCTTTTCACAATACTCCATCTTCAGTTGTGCATACGTAAGGGACAGAGGGAAGAAAGAACAGTTTTGTCAAGAAAAGAGACTATCAGAAGCTTGTATCAGTATGCATATTAATGCCGTGCTTCAGGAGCAAATAATATCCTCAAAACATTGAGCTGTTTGGAATTTTCCTGAGAGCTGTTTTTTAGCTGGAAAACATGCATTCACTTCTGGGCCCTACTCTATTTTCTGGCACAATGGTACAAGCTTGCAAAGTAGCATATTCTCTAACATAAATGTTAACAAGGTGAAACCAGCCAAGCAATAATGTGTGTTTAAGCCAAACTCAAGAGAATCTCTAGCTCTATTTTACTTGGCATTGTAACTGTTTATATTATGAATATACACAACACATGCAAACAAGCCTATTAAAATCTCATTCCATTTAATTGTATCTTCCCTCCAGACAAGCTCTAGCATTAAGTGCATTATAACAAATTGCACATCACCACAAGAACAGTTAGCTATGATAATCAACTTCTCCCAGAAACAGTCTAACTCTTAACACAAAGGAGATGCTAGCAGCAAAGCCTGAAGTTGCAAACCTGCGTGAATTTCATTTTATGTCTATTGTTAGATCCATACAATGGCTGTAGAGATTACTGTTTTGTTTTAAAATAAGGTGCATATACAATACTGTGCCATTGAAAAGAATGGGGAAGTGTTCACATCCGTGAAAGGTAACTTCTCTGGAACTCAATACAGTATAGTTCAACTCCACATTGGGAATTAACACATAACCAAACTGAGGAACACCAAGTACAGTGTTAGGGGATTGAAATGGATATTCTAAACAAATAACAAGCACAAGGCAAAATAGCGCTTTGGAAGCCATGGTCTCAATGGTTGGCTTGTTGGGCTGTTCTCCAGTTAGGTCAGGAATTGCCAGGTCTTACTTGTACACAAGCAACAAGAGTTATGCCATTACACACTATGGCACTACAAAACTTTGCTCTCTCCAGGCACAACTATAGAGCCTTGGAAGGCATAACAAGCCCTGTGCACTGCACAGGGCCTTCCACCAGCCGAGCCTTTAGGAAACCAGTCTACTGCAAAAACAACACTTAACTTACTCATTTGCATATTCAAAGGTCATTACTTTTCTCATGAAAACCAGGAACTAGTCTCTGCAGGTTGAAATAAGCAGTATTGTTTTTTATCTGAACACAAAACCATGTTTGTACCTGAATGTACAGGTAATGCACTGTCTGAACAACTGGTGTCTTGTCTTCTCCTCCACGGCTATTCTTTTCATTGCATTCTTCATTCTTTTTTACAATAAAAGCCAACAAAACAATTAGCTACAGGAAGCTGTGCAGATGATTTTTATTATGCATACTACTATCTTTTAATGGCTGGAACACATTGGTAAGAACTCACCTTCTATGGCTGGGTTTGAAAAGTAGCAAAATAATATAATGACATTTTTGTAATGCCACTACTTCTAAATAAACTAGAAAAACCAGATGTGACTCAAGTCTCATTTTCAAAGTGACTATAAGGAATGTTTTGTCATTAGACACTGAAGAAAAAGCATTCCAGAAGATTTGGATGAGACCTAATTTTCAATCCATGTCATCTTAAAAAAGGAAACAAATTTTGGAACTAAAAGATACAAAGCTTGCTTGATAAATAATGCAACCCCCACCCTCAGCTAACAAATTTTATATGGTGTATGTATATATATATATGCATAATGTCAAAGGAATACACTTTCATTTTATCAAATTCTATACTGAAAACATTTTCATGCCAATGTACATTATAACAGAAAGAGGAAGGAGACGAAGCTTCAGTAAGAGCACGTTACAGATCATCAGGATTGGCAAAGACATATTCTAAATGCTATAGGAAACTGTGCATTAGCTTTGTAGTGATACAGTGAACTGACTGTTCACAGCAAGTGCTGTGACACAAGATCCTAAAATGAACTAAAACCTTAGACATTATACTGACTTCCCCTCTCTTTCTGACTGCTAGCAATATGTATTGTGCCTGCTTTCAAAAAGTGGAACGCATGAGCAGATATATTGGTTTATAACATCTAAAAGCAGAACAGAATTTGAATGTTCAGATGATGTAAAGCCATGTAATCCATATGGTTAACTGGTAAGTCCTGTACACAATGAAGTGTTAAACTTGTAATAACTTGGCTCATGACTACAAACCCTCACATTCAGCACAATGAACACTATAGGAAACAGAACCCGGATTAGCTACATCAGACTTATTTCTATGGAATGCAGCTCACAATAGCACATTTACTCTAACAGAACATCACCTTGTTATGGTTCTGTACTTACAGCAGAAGCAAAGCAAACCTTCCCAACTGACCTGTTTGTTTGTCAAAGACTACCTTGTGATATTTTCACTAGCTGTATCTTTACACTTACCGGAGAATGACCTTTACTGTTTTCATCCTCATTATCAAAAATTATTTCACTCTCAGAATCTGTAGTTGGCCTGTTTAAAAAGAGAAAGAAAAAACTCCAGAAGTTCTGCATACCAAGAAATATTTACTAATAAATCTGGAAATTACTTGGGGGGAAATAAGAAAACCTGAGCCTCTGCTGAAGACTCATATGCCTTAAACAAAAAAAGCAAAAGAAAACAATATCCAGAAAAGTATCCTGCTTGCAAAGCAACACTTCCTTTGCCAGCCCAGTCTCTAAAAGGAAAAGTACACATTTGCATCAGTAAAACTTAATTTCTGTATTTAGTAAGCAAAACTGAGATAAGCTTGCTTACTTACTTTAAAAAAAAAAAAAAAAATCACCCTGAGAGAGCCACACCATACAAAGAGGAAGGTATGGAACACTTCAGTAAAAATCAAAACAGAAAGGGCAAGTTTGGTATTTTTCAGGATTTGTAATATTTCTGTTATTGCTTATTAAAAAAACCTTATTCTCAAGGCTGGAAAAGACAGTCCAACATAAGGTAAACAGTCATGCATTCTGGCACAAATAAGAAACATCAATAAGCCTAAACCAAAATTTGCCTCACAGATTGACAATTTTTAGCTACCAATTTTCTTCTCCCTGGCTATCTGACTGCTGGCAATACACTGTTTTTGAACAAGGGGACAGAACGAAAATGCAGTGAACTACTTCTCACAAAAGAAACAAGAACAATAAAAGAAACAAACTTGGAAAAATTAACTCTGCTTACTGTTCCCTGTAGTTCTCTGTTCTGTTCCCTACAGGGCCAATACTGAAGTCTACTTACAAAAATGAATGCGAGAACACACCATCACCATCGTCGTCGTCATCATCATCACTGGACTCCTGATCAGCTCCACTGAATTTGTTGCTGGAGGACCTTTCACAGGAAGTACTCCACTCAACTGAACTTGTCAAAACCGGAGGAGGAGCATTAGTTTCCACATCATTTGTCTCCTCAGTGGTAAGGGTGAAGAGACCAGTTTTGAGGGGCATCCTTCTCTCTTCGGTTGTTCCAGATGACACAGTGGGAACAGGACTTTCATGTTTCTCTATCCAAGCATTGTAATACCTCACAATATTCTCATGGTTCAAGCGGGAAAGTAATGTTACTTCTCCCTTAATCCTCCGAAATTGCTTGCTGCTAGGGTTTACACGAATACGTTTCACAGCATAATAGCAACCATCAAGCTTATTTCTCACCTGCAAAATTCAAATTAATCTAAAGTCAAATGCTTAGAAGTGCCTTATTGAGAAGAGCCAGAAGTAGAATAACTTCATGAAAGAGGAATTCTTTCTTCCACATGGAAAATGACTACAATTCAAATGCAGGCTTCCCCATACTGACAGGCTTCTCTGCAGACTCCCAGAAACCTTTTGCAATTTTCAGCCTATTCAATTCCAGACAAAACCCACAACATAGACACAGTACACTAGCAGATAATAAATAAAACCATACAAACATGAATATATTGTTTTGCTTCAGAGAAAACAAACATCCCTAAAAAGGATTCCACGGAGGAAACAATTTTTATACCATACCTTGATGACTGCTCCAAAAGCCCCTTTGCCAAGCAATTTTAGCTCTTCAAACTCATTGTAGTACCGTGAAAATTGCCTCTGTGTTTCTGTGAAGAACGAAGCGCTGGATATCTCACTGTGGGGTATAACCGTCTCGATGCAATCTACATTTGCTGAATCTGTAATGAAGACACAGTTACCACCCATGCCAATATGGGGATAGGGCACAAGGGACTGTCAAATAAGTACCAGGAAGATAAAACCTAAATAACTTCAAGTGCAACTAAAACCTAAAACACAGATGTGCTCTGCTGTGTAAAGTCAAGTTCTGGTACAAGCATGAACCTTAATATAGCTTTTAATTACTAACATTATGCTGGACAAAGGAATGATTTTAACAAGAACATGATGAGCAAAGAAGTCTCATTGGACCACAATCCACCATGGACAAAGTTAGGTCTACATTTACACCATGCGGGAGGTGGATGAATTTACACATTACATTAAAGCACGAGCTGCTTCCACTGAAGAAACAACAGTGGTGGGTCCACCCCAGCTAGTCAGAGATAGAGAAGTTAAAGAGCACACTAGCTTTTAAGTTAGTTAATGTAACACACTTGTGCATCTTCTGAAGCTGTAGCACAGCTCAATTTTTCTGTTACTGCAGACATGCAGCCACTTATTTAGTGGAATATGGGAAGAACCAAGTTCCTTACCATCTAGATTTTCTTCAGCTACAGGTATTTTTATTCGTGGAATGTTTATAAAACTATGTTGTAACAACTGCTGAGGAGTCCATCTTTCTTTATCTTCCAAGCAAACGCACCTGTTAGCAAACCAAGGAGAGAACTACTTCGTATCAAGTGTAAATGTTCAAAGGGTTCACCTTATATTTAAGAAATTATCACCTCTATCATTCAGGTGGAAATAAGAAGCAAAGGCAGACTAAATGACTTATCCACAGTGACACACAGTTGGTGGCAGAGCAGAGAAAAAGGGCACCAGACAAGCTCTCCCAAAAACCAGATTAGCAGCTTGAGCCATGAGACAGCAGTCACTTCTTCTCTAAAAACTACAACTAGCAACACAGGAGGACTTAGCTGTTCTTTAAAAAAAAACAAACAAAAAAACCAAAACATGAATGCAGCAAACATACTTTCCCAGAAAGTCTTGGAAGTCAGCAGGTAAATTGGTTGGAACAGCAACTGGAAATTCCTTGGTTACTTGGCCCTGGCTGAGTGAAAGCAGAAGCAAGCCCAGACGCCATACATCTCCTTTTTTTCCAGGTTTGTTCGGAAGACCATCCTCACTAAAACGAACTTTGGTTTGCTCAAAAACATCTGCTTTGCAGATATCAGCTAAGCGCTTGGAAATGCTGTAGTCTGTCACCTTGACGTTGCCTTCAGCATCTACCAGGACACTGGAAGCACAAAGAACTTTGTGCACTACTGAATTACTGTGCAAGTAGTCGAGAGCTGACAAGATCTGGGTCACATAATGGCGCAACTGCTCCACTGGAACTGGAGTCTCTTTGTGTAAGTAGGTAGAAAGGCTGCAACCACTTATGTGTTCCACTAAAATATCCACCACAATTGAATCGTCCCGTTCTTTAAGGTTCATACATTTGTAATGTACTATGTTTGGGTGACTCAGCTTCGTCAGTGAGCTGAACTCTGTTTCTGCACCCTGAAGCTGGTAGAGAAACACAACATAACATGCATTGTGTCATATCTTGTGAACGCACCGCTACTAAGAGATATAACATATACGATATATGTATAAAATACATGACATTCTCACACTTTTCTAAAAAAGGAAGTACTGTACACAAGGGGAAAGCACAGCTTTGATTTCTGACAGGTAAGCTTAATTCCCTCTTTCTTCAGAATTTTAGTATTTTATTTACACACACTTGCAAACACACTTGTTTGCATTTATATTATTGAAAAGGCACTCCTGAATATCCCAAAACACTCATCACCTTCCATGCAGATACTCTAAACATTAGCATTTTAAAGCTCATTACTACCCTCACGTATTTAATATAGACTGGAGGCCTCAAGAAAAGCACTGAGCCTCACCTAATCTTTATTAACCGAAATGCAAAATATAAGCATTACCTGTTTCTTAGACTTCTCAATCTTTTCTATTTCATGTGTTGTAAGAAACCTTCCCATCTTTTTTTGCCAGTGCAGAACCCACTCATATATTAAAGCAAAGTCTCCACTGCGAATTTCCAAGGCATTGTAGATTGATTTACCAAGCTGTTCATCCTTGCCTATACAAAAAGGAAGAAGAGGAACATGGCTTCTTTTGTTTCTAAGCACTTGGCAAGAGCTCCTGCACATGCAGTAGCCAGATGAAAGCAATAGCACAGGGCAAAAAACTGCTGCACAATTTAAAGAACTGCAAGTTCTAATACATGAACAACCTTCCTGCTTAGCAAATCTGAAACTCTACGCACAATAACATAGCTGTTCAACTTCAAACTGCAAAATAATAAAACTCTCCTTGCTCCAAAGACTTTCAGGCTGTTCGTCCCTCCACGGATAAAGTGCTATGTTGAAAACAGTGAAAACATTGGCTGGTCCCTGTGGGCACTTCACCGAGGCCTCTCAGCTCTGAAAGTCTGCCTGTTTTCACTAAACCTGCTGCTTTTATTCCATTGCTATCAGCAGCAATGGAAGAAGAGTAAATATGCACTTCCAACCCTGTGCTTATCAGCAGTTTCACATGCTACTGAAAGCTAACATGTGACGTGACTTCTTGCTTGGTAGCCACGTATATCTGACAAGCTAGCTATTTAAAGGCAAATAGTTTTCAGTATTAATTTAGTTATGTAGAGAATATAAAATGTTGAGAGGGTGGTTTGATTTTTTTAATGGCTATCCAGTTAGATAATTATACCTGGAGAAGCAAATTTTTATTTAAAATACTCTAGAAAATTATGAAATATTTGCCACAAATTAACTTTTCCTATTACTCTCTCCCACTCTTGTTTCACAATCCACAACAGTACTCTCTCCATCCTTGCTGCCTGTACCTGGTAGTACTGTTTAAGGTAACAAACAAAACAAACTTAAAGAATACATTCAGTGCAGGTACCTGGGTGTGCAGCTGCAGGTTGAGCTCTGGGGGCAGGAGCCCAAGCCAAGATGCCACGACCTGCCACCCTCTGCCTAACAAAGGGCACAGGGACCTGTGGCCCCACCATGGACCAGACAGAGACATCAGGAATCGAGACCCCCACATTTTCCCACACTCAGACCGTGAAGGTAGAAAAGCCCAGGAATTCCTTTATTTGGGGTCCCTCCTCGGAGGCATCAGCTTGAGCTGTTATTTTGTTATTTAGTTATTGCACCATGGTTAATTTATTCTTAGAATCTGGACATCTGAGACTCTGCTATGGAAAGCCTGTAGTAGAGCTGGTAAGGAAAGCTGTTCTGGCTGTGTGAGTGTGGGGGGTGTAGCTGAGAAGGGTCTTTGGTCCCAGCACAAGTGGTGTGAAAGTGGCTGCCAGAGTTGCTCCCCGATGGTCAGACAAGAAAGTTTCACTAACAGAAAACACCCAACCAAAACAAAACAGGCAGCCCCAAACCCAGTATTTCAAGCTACAATTGTAATTTTGCTTACCTAAACATTTTCCTTTATGGACAGTAAGTTGTCCAGCACTACTTGTGCTGAAGTTCAAAACTTCACAATTGCCAGGGGACTCTTCGTTATTACTAACAGAAAGCTGTCGTTCTCGTCTGCAATGTGAACAGAACATTTGTCTCCAACTCAAAAAGACAGTATTGTTGCATACCCTAGTTCCTAACTATATCTATGCTGCAAGAGAATTAGCTTTCAGAGACTTTTTCATCCAGTGAAAATATCCATTAATTTCAAAGATCCTGAGTTAGTACAAAAATGACTAGAAATCCAGTATTTTAACAGCAACATCATGCACTGGGGTTGCAAAAAAACCCCAAAAACCACAAAACCAAACCCCTGTGCAAACTGACATACTTTGAACGTCCAGTTGAATTTGGTCGGTGTTTATTATTCACCCCATGTTCCAAACAGTTCCCATTTAAGCGTGGAGCAACTCTATATCCTGCAGAGTCTCTCCTGTGAGAATTTTCTTGATTTGTCAGAGCAGCTATATCCAAACGTTCCTGTAAATCAGAAAAGACACCAAATAAGTACAGAAACCACTCCTATTCTCAAAATACACAGGTATTTTATTATTCTACAAAGTTACCCAGATCACAGAGGTAATTATGTTTCCATAATAATTGTATATGTCAGACTGAGGAAAAAGTGTGGAGATTTCAGAAAGTACTTTTCAGAACTGTTCATGGGCAAGACTGTAAAGAAACCAGAAACACTAACATACTAACTTTTTTCTGTGTCTGTTTGAAAATACTTTGGCACTCTTAAGGTGCTAATATATTCTAAAAATAAACCCTATATTATCAAGAACCTATTTTAACCTGGATCTATTAGAAGCATTGGATGAGAAAAGATGCCCAGGAAGATTTATTCATGTAAGTCTCTCAAATTTTTAAAAGCATATGTTACAGTGCTGGGAAGAACTTATTGCAAGGTTTTTTTGCACACCTGCCTAGAAAGAATACCTGTTTGGCAATCTCTTTCTTTTTTCTTTCTTCTCTTTTCTCTTCCTCTCTTCTCTGAATCTCGTTAAGGATTTCACGTTGCTGAAAGTAGTTTTGGTGTTTGTTAGAGATGCAACAGTACATGCAATGTAACTGCTAAAATCTTACCCTGTTTTTTAAAAAAAACCTATGATGCTGATTTTTCAAAAGTATTAAAGAGGACTTGTGGATGTCACAAGAGTAAAAGAACTCAAAATAGCTCTGCTAAGGAAGTTAACAGCATCAGTTATATGACACATGAGAATGGAATTATAGGCAAATTACTACTTCTGCCACATCCAACAGTAAAGTTTCATACACAAAAAAGACAGAGCGATAAAGTAACACATTCTTCTCCAAACCAGAGCTATTCTATCCATATTCCCCACAGTGTGGAGACTGCACACCACTAGCCTCTGTGAGACCTCATTCCTAGTGAAGGATGTAGGTGTTCTCAGGTCTCTTTAGATTAAAAATGCTGCTCTCAAGAGAAGTCTGTCATAGTGAATGTTCCAGTCACTGTATGGGTGAAAGAAGGGATGCTTACCTTCTGCCTGGCTAGTATTCCTAGTTTAAGATGGAATGCACTTTATATGTACATTTATATAGGATCAGGAATTAACATTTAGGTTGTTTCAGGCATAGATGTTTCTCAGGGTTAAAAACACATCATTAAAATACTACAATTACAGCAACAGATAGGTCATATAGGACATATTAATCAACTCATACTGACAGGTCTGACAAGTTAATAATTCACTAAAACCCACCGCTATGCAGAATGATTTTAAAATTATGATTATGTTACTTTAAGAATACAGCATTATTCATACTTTGATTTCCCTTACCTCTTGCTCCTCTCTTCTCTTAACTTCTTGTGCCCTACGCAATTCCTCCTGAGCCAATCTTTCTTGTTCTTTTTGATGATTTTTCAGCATTTCTTCATGAAAGGACTTGGAAGGTGGTTTATTATACTCACTGAGAAATGACTGTACATGGTCAGCAAGTTCAAATATCATCACCTGAAAGAAAAGAAATACAATGACACACCGAGTTCAAAGAACAAGCACGTCACATAGCTAAGCAATACCCACTCAAAAAAGCAACACAGCAGCAATTTCCAAAGATACTGAAAAATCTGCAGAAATTCCTGGTTATTTAAGAGAGTTAACAAAACAGTGCCTGGCTAAAACAGTTATTTTCAAAGTATCTGCAGAAAAATTGGCAATCAAAATAGAAGTATAGTATTCAAATGAAAAGAAGGCTTGATGTGGCATGAATTAACGACAGGCAGCCCTTGTCAAACCTACAAACTTGACAGGCTTAGGATATTGAAAGCAAAATAGCATCCAATTTCAGCATATAACAACATCAACTGCTGTGTATTTCTCACTTTTTAAAAAGTCAAATGGAGCTATTCAACAAATTCCCAAACAGCAACATTTCCAAATAGTGGTAAGAAACATGCCATAAACCCTGCTTTCACCATGAATATTTGTTTGCTAGTAATTCTTTGAATCATTTCAGTCCTCAACAATGGAGAGGTATTGTTAATATTGAACATATCTGAGGATTTATAAAATCCCTTAAAATACATAAAAGGTCTAAGCTTCACTTTTCTCCATCTTTCTCTTTCTACCCAGTTCGGGAGAAACTCAAGTATCACTATTCCTAAACAAACTAGAAAAAAAGGCCCAATGGCACGGGGTGACTGTGCTATAGCCACAGAAGTCAAATGTTGAGCTTGTGTTAGAACAAAGGTCTCTTGCCCTTCAGTTCAGCACTAGATGAACAAGATCACACTGAAAAACTCCCCAGGTAACTGCTGTTTGCTGAAACAAGTATGGCGTCTCACAATATTCAAATTCATCTGAAAAGTGCAGAAAGCTCTTAGTTTTAGAGTTACTATTGTTTTTCATACTGTGAAATAACCTCTAAACCTAATAACATGAACCTTTAAACGGGGATAAAGCCTCCACTATTTACACATGCCCTGGATTTTAAGAGCATCCATATTCACTCAAAAGAAGTGAAAAGCTTACCTCTCCACGGCACTGTTTTGCCAGTTCAGCTAGTCTGGATTTTAGTTCATTAATTTTCTCATTTGACAGGCCTTTTGAATTTTTCAATTGTATTTCAGGAACTCTGAGGGACAGCAACAAAACATAAAAAAGTCCTCATTAGAAAAACAGAGTGGAAAAGCAACAGAACATTAATAAAAACACCATGTGAGGGAAAAAGGAACAGAGTTTGTAGTCACTTGGCAATTAGTCAATGCTCAAACAGATAAAATATAAATATGAGATATATAAAACCAGAAATACTGTTTCATATTCCCTACCATCAGATTTTCTGGCTGCAGATTACCTGTCAGTTACAACTAACAGTAGAACTACCAAAGAAATCCTGCAGAGTCTTATAATTCAGCTCTTAACCAGTAGTTTACTTAACCAGCCTTTTCAAATATTACTAGCATAACATTTGTTTAAACTTTACCAACACTATACAGATTGCACAAACATCAAGAAACATATGCAATAAATATGTCAGCTAAACTTAAAAAATACTTAAAATAAAGTGAACCAACAAAACTTCTGTAGGTATGCTATCTTAAACAAAAAAAAAATAATTATAGTGGTTGTTACGTCCTTGTTACAGGATATAACTGAACTATCACTTAGCAAGGAATAGTGCTTCCCTTGTACACCATGCATGCCATAGCACAAAAGGATGGACTGAGGGGAGTTACGCTTTGGGCACTATCAGTGGCATAAGGACTGAACAAAATGGGGCACAGAGCAACACTTAATCCAGAAATTACTCGCTGACCCAAAATGCTGTGGGAGGTTGTCACCTGCAACTCCTTCTACAGTCTCTATGGAGAACTCTTTCAAAAGACTAACAGAACCACAGATACAACTAAGACAGCCAAGAGCTTTAAAAAAGGAGATTCAGGAGATTCAGTTCGTGTCAGCTGAAAGAGTCACGACTTGGAGTTTAAAAAGGGCACTAAGATACTAGCAGGTACACATGTGTTTATGTATCAGCAAGCTACAAACTGGGCTGTAGTCTTGCACTGACCCCATTATCCTCCATTGCATGAAAGACTACATCCAATTCAGATGCCAAAGTTTAGAACTGCATACTACAAAATACCACAGGTTTAATAAATATTGACATGCAGAAATCCAGAATAAGAGTAATGAATAAAACATGTTTTTTCAACTTACACTTTACTACAGAAAGCAGAGAAAAAAGGTTACATTTTAATGTTCACTCACGTATCAGGGTAAGTATGTGGACACTTGACCCACAGGTCAACTTTGGCATATACTTCATTTGCACCAGTCAATCCCTGAGGACGCAGAACTAAATTAATTTCAGGAGGTTGTCGTACCTAAAATGCAAAACAAAACTTCAGACTGAAAAGGTTTGTTTGGTTTGGTTTTAATGAAAACACACAACTCTCAACCTATATTATAGTAGGATAAAGGTCAGACCATCCAAATACTGAAAAAAATAAATTAATGTAGTGACATTGCTCAATGACAATGAGCTGGTCCACTGATTATCAAAGTGTATCCAGTATACTTTTGCAACTTCTTCAGATAAATGTAGTTACAGTTATTAGAAAGATTATTCAGACTGAATGCAAACGAGGTTCTATAATAAAACTCTTGTATTCTGGTTCCTGTAGAACAGTAGCAGGAAAAAAAATTAAAAAACAAAACAAAACCACAGGTTATGGAATATCACATATTGAAGTATTTATTATAAAAACAATATTGTTTCTATTTTAGATCACTAACACCAGTCATTATTTTCTGACATGAGATCATAACATCACACTGATATACACTTTATGTGGCCAAACAAATTGACAGAGGTTTTTTTAAGTTATATTTTGGTGTTTGACATAAACCAAAACTCTAACAAGTATTGCCTTCCACCCTCCCCAACCTGTTCAAATCACCTACTCAAAATCTGAGTAAAGTAAAATATGCCCATAAAAACATTCTAAACTTTTTCAAGTAGAACTTCAAAACCAACCAACCAAACAAAAAAGACACCAAAAAGCGAACAAACACCAAAAAACTCCAGACCTTAGTAACATGAAAAACTAGTAGGGAAGCAAAACCACCTGGAAAAACAAATAAGGAAACAGATGGTAACTATCCCCTCCACTTTCCCTTTCCTGCAAGGAAGGGAACAGGTCAAATCAAGAGGACGTCAGGTACAACTTTTAATAGCAAGTGTGGTTTGTAACACTTCAGAAAAAAGTTATAAAGTTGCTGCAAACACTTTAAGTTCAGGTCTGCGGCAGAAAACAAGACAGCAGAGGCTATGATGTGCTTTGTGGAAATTAAAGACAAAAGGGCGTGACAGAGCCCGGCAGCAGAAGTGACCTTGGAGAACAGAGCGGAATGACCAGGATCCCCAGGTACAGAACAGGGCCACAGGCAGAGCTGGGAAAAAAAACATCACTTAGATGCCGTGGACGCGAAAGACAAATGCCAGAGAGTGGCAAGTACCAGACCCAACTAACCCCCCCGAGCCTATAAAAATAAAAGCCGAAGTACTAAGTTATCACGGAAACAGCCACTTTGAGAAAACCACAGCACATAATACATGACTATGTAAAGGCCACCACATACACCGACGAGATTAATTAATTGAGCAGGTATGTAATTAGCCGGCTAAGCAATGCACTGAGGGGCAGTATTTTAAAAGGCTGACAGTTAATTAGGACGCAACCCACAAGCGCGGCACTGCCCATAGCAGTATAGCATAGGATGAACCGCGAAGGCTGCCGGGCGCCAGGCACGGGCGATGCCGCCCCCGGCCCCGCTCCGCTCAGGGACGCGGTACCTTCCAGGGCTGGCTCTGCCGCAGATCCTGGAAGTCCTGCCCGTAGATGGACTCCAGCACCTGGAGCTCGTTCTCCTGCCGCAGCTGGTAGCTCTCGGGCGGCTCCGCGGCCCGCTCCGCCGGCGGCAGGCGCGCGGCGCTGGCGCTGGCGCGGGC
>VWZF01004985.1:0-183946 GCA_013396755.1 Sclerurus mexicanus
GAAGAGATCCAGGTTCTCTCACCCACACAGTACTGAAATAAAAAATTGGCTGTGCCTGTTCTCAGGGGATTCAGGGCAAGAGAACGGAGCTGTCTGTAGGTTTTAGTCTTAGAGACACTTAGGGGTGACCCAAAACTTAGCTAAGCTCACCAAAGGCACTGGAACATTATAAATTCTGTGCCAAGAAAATTCTGTCTTCTGTTGGTTCCTGTAGCAGAGAAACTAAAGATTCTTGAAAAGTCATCACACCTGAAAAAAAAAACCAACCACCTAGGAAAGGGCAAGAGGGAGTCTCAGGCTTTGGCTTTGTGGATTGTTTCCTCCTCTCCTTTTTGCCTCTCAAACCACAGCCTGCTGAGAATTGGGGATGCAGCAACGTGTGGATGCAGGATCAGTGAGGGAAGCTCATCACCTCCCTCACCCACTTGTTTTAAACCCCAAAGCAGAGCTGTGGCCCTGCCATGTGTCCCCTGGTCCCAGGAGAAGTGTCACAGCAGGGCTTTGCTCCTGCCCTTGCCTCTGTGGTGACCATACAGACTGAAGGAGGGGGTGCCAGGACTGCTGGAGGGATCCTTCTCTTGCTCTTCTTAGTGCAGGAAGGGAAAGTGAAGCTTTTGAGATTTTAATTCTTCCCTGGATTGTTTGTGTGTGTTTTGTTTTTTTTGTCTTTGCAAATTCAGATTTTAGCACTGTTCTGGTAATTCTGTTTGTTTGTTTGTTTTTTTCTTGTCTTAAATAAAAACATTTATCACAATGATAATAAATGGCACAGTTTTACCGTGTTGTCCTCTGTGTCTGAGGAAGGTCATTATGAACTCACCAAAGCAGTCAGTATGGGGCATCATAAAGAAACAGGGCAAATGCCTTTAGGAAAATGCTCTGATATTCCTTGAATTGATTGTCTCTTTGATAAGGGAGGATGAAGCAGGAAGCACAGACCTCATTAAAACAGGAATTAGTTTGGGAGTGAGTTGGCACTACTTTTAAGCATATTGTAGATTAAAACCCCTTCTGTCTGTATAACTCATTTGTTTTAATGAGCTGCCAATGTCTACCACTTCTGAATGTGATGTGTAATAGGACATTTAGGTTTGATGTGTCTTGTTTTATATAAAAAAAAACCCCAAACCCAAACATACTACATTGGAAAAAAAACAAGGAACATATTAAATTTGGAAGGGACAGGTTTTCTTCTAAGGAAATGAATCCTGTGTGATGCTTGTGCCAATGGACCAATAAACTGGGAATGTGGAGATGTAAAAAAACACCAGATTACTGAAATTATCACACTGCCATGTAACTCTGTGGGCTGTGAATTCTAAATCTAGAATACAACGCTTTCAGGTGATTATCTCTTTTGGCATTTGAAATGAAGTTTAATACTTTTTAACCTCATTTTGCCTTCCATCAGTTTCATGGCAATGTGTGTGGCAGAATGAAACCTAAGGAAGGTTCTGCAGAGTCCTTCAGAAGTTTTCTCCATTATGGGACAGAATGATTAAATACATTTTTTCCCTCTATTTTTTTTGCCTTTTCTAACATTTAATAATATATGAAATGTAATAAGTATAGAATACATTATATTATACAGTTATGTTACTTTTTAACCTGTCTATTCTTTCAAATGTCATCTAGAAATACCCGCATGAGTTTCTCTTATTTAATTCAATGGAAATTAGAAATGCAAACAATTATGCTAAGGCTTGCAGTTGATATAAATATTTAATGGAATTCTCAATTAACCCCCTTTTTTTTAACTGCCTGATGCATCCCACAGATAAGATTTTACATACCAGCTGATGTGACCTTTCATTCCACCGCTGATCTGTCAGAACATACTTAAAATAATCTCTTTTCACACCTTGGCCAGGTGTCCCTGTGCCTGTGCGTGCAAACCAACAGGCCCATGAGAGATGGATGTGCTGTTGTATTTCTGAATTCAACACAGCTAAGCTGCATTTTGGGGTGAGTGTGCAATGACCAAAGGAGGTTTATTAATTCACAGGAGGACTTGCTCTGTGAAAAATGAAGCCTCAAACAACTAAAGCATTTGGAAAGAGAGTGACATGCTGGTTTAACTGAGCTTTCCACGCTAGCAGTACAAAGCGTGGCAGTGTGAACATCTCCTCCATAGCATCTTGCTGGAGACCATCAGATAAATGGGTTAAAGAGGACATTAAAAACCTCCCCCTGTGACTGTCCCAGCAGCTCTCAGCTTTGCCCTACTATTCTCAAGCCAGTGGTGGTACTGGAGAATGAAGAGGCTTGTAGTATTACAAATAACAGTCCCGGGGCTAAGTATCATTTTTATTTGCATTCCTTGCAGCCTTCTGGCATCTTATTATTCCCCTGAACATGAGGCCAGTAACCTTAATGAAATACCAGAGCGTATATTTTATATACAATTTTAGTACTTCCGATTTAATAAAAAAAAAAATAAAATGCTTTAAACTTCTTACTGCCGAGCAGATTACTGGCTGTTTGTAAAGAATTCTGCTTGGGAGAGCAGCTGGTGCCTCAGTGAACCCCGTGCCCTTGACTTTATGTCCTGCTTATTATTTTGGGAAGCAGTTCTGAGATCCAAATATAGAGCAGACCTTTTCTTTGGAATTACTACCAGGATTAATAATCACTAACTGAGTCTCAACAGTTATCCGAATATTTCACATGCATTGCTAGAAATATTTCTCCCATTTTTGCAAACATGCACGTGAAGTCACAAATAATCCTCTTTTGCTGTGTCCTGCCAGCTCTAGTGTGTGCAGCTGCCTGGGGGGAGAGGACCCTGCTCCAGATGCTCTGCCTCTGAAAGCCAGAACCCATGGGATGGCCATGGAGTGGAGGCAGAAGGTGGGGAGAAGAACTTTAAGTGCAGGAATCCTGGTTCCCTCTGTCTCCCACCAGGTCTGCAATCCAGCTCGGGCTCAGACTGAATTAGAATTCATCACAGCAGTGATTCTGTGGCACCAGGTGTGGGAACCAAGAAAGGTTCAGGCTCTAAATAAGTTGGAAGGTAACAGAGAGAGGAATGACAAGGGAAAACTAGGAGAACATGGAAATCTGTCACTATTAATCACTCCACAGCCCACTGGAGCCACTGTGCATATTGCACAGGGGTGGAATTTATGCTGTTCTTCCTCTTTGTTTAGCTTAGAGGCTGCAATCAAGTGCAGCACCCCCACGACCCACAAACACATCCCAGAACGTTAGCTCTACCTTTAAAGTGTCCCATGCAGCAGAAGAATGCCTGCTGAGCTGCCTGTGAGTTATTATGACTTTGTGGCTGAACATTTCCAATAAGTGATTCTCTAACTTCATGGAAAAAAGATCTCATCTCTCTTAAATGAGCTCTTCCTTCATTCTGAGTGATTTCCCAGGCTGGGTTGCCGGCGCCCTGTGAGTCCCAGCCAGCACACCAGTGACACAGCTTCATTCTTTTGATGAACTCTTCCAATAATCACCTTTGCCACCAGATTTTTTTTTTTTTCCCCTTCACAGATACTCCATTCTTTCATTATTTTCTGGATTAGGACCAGATGCTTTGTCAGCCAGGGTTTTCCAGGATCTCATCCATAACACTCGGAATTAACGGATTTGATACCAAATGAGGTCTTTGACAGTCTCTCCCTCTCCCAAGAGCATTGCCATACCCTTCCCTAACAAATTTCAAGAGAAATTTTATGATATATTGTCCTTTGTTAGCACAGCAAAGTGAAACCCTACAGATTTTAGCCCCTATAGAGAAATTTTGATTGTATTTTCCCCTTTATAACCTTTTGCATGAGAAACTGTGGAAATGCACACTTTAGGTTCTTGGCACTCTATTCATCAGATGGCTCCCAAATTCTGAGAGGCCCTGGAGAAGAAAGGTATCCTTTTATGAAACTTGCAGCCACCTTTTGGGAAAAAAAAAGAAAAAAGAAAGAGAGAAACAACAATGGATTTTTTTTATTTTTTTAAAAATAATAATAATTTCTGGGAAAGGCTAAGCAGCTGATTTGTTATTCAGAATGAGTGACCTACTGCACTTCTGCAAACTGAGCATGGAGCAAAATATAATTGGGCTGCCTAACAATGATATTTAGCATCAATATACAGTTCGGGGCTTCATTATTGAAGCTGTGGATAGAAGTGACAGGGTAGCACTCTATTACCATATTACTGTTCTACACAGCATTTTGAAGTTCAACTGCAGAATAACAGAACAATTCGGTGTATAAAAAAATCTATTAAGTACGCACAGCACCCGAATGAAGATGTGTTTACAAAGGCACTGCTCAGAACATGGAATACTTTTCTTTATTCACAATTCAGAGCCCAGAGTCACTGCGTTTCTGCCCTGTCTCTTACCCTCTGACTTTATAAACACCAAAAAAGATTTTCCTCTTGTGCTCTTACCTCTGCACTTTAACTCTGCCTTCTGAGTGCACCTACAAATATCGGTGTTTAAAAGAGTATGTAACTGCTGGGTTTAGCATTTAGCCTTTTTCATAAAATACACAGTCTCTAACCTATCCAGCAATTTAAATACAAATAATAATATTTAAACAAGGCTAATCTAGGGAGCTTTTGTGTATAGAGTGATATATGGGAAGGAGCTGCTTGAGGTGCAATAGTTTGCTGCTCTGATTTCCTTTTCACATCAATCATCTCTCCACATGCTTCAACAATTAAAATGGTTCATGGCTGCAGGGACTATGACAAACTAACTTCATCATTCCAATACCCCTGATAGTACCTCTGAGCATAAGAAGCTGATAGGAAATGATAAAATGTTAATTATAAGTTGTAAGCAAAATGAAATACCTCTATTCATCAGTGACCTGCTGATTATAAATAGGGTTTGTTTGTACTGCCAACACACACACAGCAAAATATGCTTGTGTTGGAGTTTGGGCTTGTTTAATGTTTTTCTGTGTCAATCACCCATGGCCAGATCTGCCTGTTGCCAGGGGAAACCCATTTTTACTCTCCTTTCCCATCTTATCACAAGGACATAAAAGACTGACTGCCCCTCCGCCCAGAGAAGATATCAAAAAGTTAATCACCAAAGTGAGATTCTTCATTCTTTCTCAAGCCAGGGCCACAATGGATCAGCCATTCCCCTGAAAGGCACTTCATGCTCTTGTCCAGTTCAAAAGGCACCGCTGACACTCCCTTTTCCATCTTCCCAGGTGGCTCTTTAGCTTTGCAGTGTCAATTTAAATTGATGCTGACACAACCCAAAGAGGGCATTTTTTTCCCCTGTCCTGCAATCAGGGGAGTGATTCTGAATTCTGTTTAAAATGGTTCCCCACTTTCCTTTCCCTTGGCTGTAAACCAGTTCTCGTTATTTTAGAGTACACTGTGACCATGTTCTAAAACCTACCGTGAGTCACTTGGTCTGTTTGATTTGAGCTGCAGAAATGAACTGTAAAACTGTAACAGGAATTAGAGAGCTAGAAACATACTTTTCGTAGACTTTAGACATAGAATGGGATTGTTTGTTTTTTTTTTAAGTAAAATAGTGGTCTTGATTGTAAACTTGTTTCTACCTGTTTTCTATAAATATAAACTGTCTTGCTACAGGACTATTTTTATGGTGCATAATTCCATGTGCAGTTAAATAAACTGAAATTGAATCTATATAACAAGATGACCTTTTTCAATTCCAAGCAACACCTGTGAACTAATATTCTATAACTTTGCCTTAGTATTTCCTCTCTATTTTTAAACCTTTTTCTCTGCTGTTTTTTTTTTAAATTAAACTGGCCCTTGCCTCACTGTGGATTCTTGTTCCTTTACTACTGCCTCTTACATGTTAGCCAGACTTGTAAACATGATAACATCAACTTGTTCCAAATATCTGCAGCAGCCATCGACATCTCAGCTACTCCCAAAGCTCTTGTTCTAAAACGTAAAGGGAAAAGCAACTTCCACAAGTCCTCATTCCCACTTTTAGCAGCAGCAGAGAAACACAGGAGTTGACTAGTTCCTAGTCCAGGAAGTGTGTAGAAAAATGCCAAGTTCTGCCAAAAGAATAAATTTGGCCAAAGGAAGATGCACCCAGTGCCATGGAAATCCTTCAGGGTCCAGCAAATACAGCTGGATAGCAAAGCACTCAATGCACGTGGCTCCCAAACAGAATCTGGGGTTATTTAGGCTGTTAGGAAAAATGTATCCTGGAGAGGAGACTCCCAGTAAGTCCACAGCACGCACTCACTGGTGTTCCTGGAGGAGAAGGAAGAGCAAAAGAGGTGAGAGAACCTGGATCTCTTCGGAATGGCGAATCTGCCCCCGTGTCATTAGTCCTCATTCTTGGAACCTCCAGGTTGGGGCAGAGTATTTTGAGTACATTGGGTGAACCACCCTGTCTTTTGGGGGTACAGAAATAGATTTGTTGCCATTACAGGTGAGTTGAAAGTGAAGACATGGACAATTTAGAACACATCTTAATTAAAGCACAGCAGGTGTTTGGTGGTTTTTTTAGGGGTGATTTCAAGAAGTCAAAGAGGATCATGGAATAAAATCATTGAACCGTTTAGGTTGGAAAAAGCCCTTGAGATAATGGAGCCCAACCATTAACCTATCACCACCAGACCATGGCCCTGAGCACCCTCTCTACAGGTCTTCTAAGTCCCTCCAGTGATGGTGACTCCACCATTCCCTGGGCCAGCAAATTCCAGAGCTTGAAAACCCTTTCTCCCTTTTTCTCTCCAGAGCTATAACATCTTGGGCATCAAGCAAAGGTATAAAAACCCTGTAATCTGCAATGATCCTTTCTGAAAACACTGTAAGATCTACTTTTCAAAGGGCAAGACAGAAAATGCATGAAATTATTTTCTGCAAGTTTCATCTTTCCAGTCTCATCTTCTGGTTTCAGTCTTCTACATAAAGTAAAATTTCGGTCATCATCTGCTGGCATTTGTTATGTACAGAATGTGAAAACAGCTACTTCACAAATATTCATTCCCTTTTGTTTTTGGCAATCTGAGCTTAAGTGTCTGAACACAATCTGGATCTGGTTCAGACTGAACAACGAAACCTAATGTCTCAGTTTTCCAGTGGGGCCACCTTGGTGAGGAAAGGAAAAGAAGAATTAGGAAAAAGTAGCTGAGAAATGATGCACATCTCTGGTCTTAATACGATACATTGATAAGAGCTCCCTGAGCCTTCTCTTGTCCTGGCTGAACACTCCCAGCCCTCTCAGCCTTTCCTCATAGGAGAGGTGCTCCCAACCCTTAGTCATCCTTGTGGCACTTCATTTGTAGTACTGGGAGGCCAGGGCTAGGTCCTGTACCCCAGGTATGGCCTCACCAGTGCTGAGGGGAAGTGTCGCTCCCTCCACCTGTTCCCAGCGCTCCCAACCCAAAGCAGCCCAGGTTACCATCAATCTTTGCTGCAAGGTCACGTTTTTGGCTCCTGGTAAACTTGGTGACCACCAGGACCTGCCCTGCCAAGCTGATTTCCAACTGGGCATCCCCAGTCGTTCCTCCCCAGCTGCAGGACTTTGCATTTCTCCGCGTTGAACTTCATGATGTTCCTGTCAGGCCATTTCCCCAGGCTGCTGAGGTCCCTCTGGGTGGCAGCACACACTTCTGATCTATCAGCCACTCCTCCCAGTTTGGCTGAGGTTGCAACATCTGCTCCATCACCCAGATCCTCAATGAAGATGTTGAACAAGATGAGCCCCAGTGTCAAGCCCTGGAGTGCAGTGCTGTTACTTTTTGGGGCCACTGATCATGATGAGAGTTGCTTGGTTTTCCCTGCAAGTGTCTTCAGACCCCCGAGGTCTGTTGGAAGGCAGGGAAGAGATTTAAGTGAGTTTGAGAGCAGTACTTGTCAGGAGACATCTGAAGGCTCTTGGGAGGAAAGTATTTCCCCCTGAGTAACCTTTTATGACAGTGACGATATGTTGTTCTCACTGTTACATAAAGTTAACGATAAAGTAAACAAATTCAGGAAAACATTCAACCGAAACCAGAGGCCTATCAATTATTTACAGTCTAATGGGGGAAAACTCTCTTGAAGTTGAGAAGGATCTATGGCAGAAATATAAAAATCAATATGCTGAAGTCAGAAGGGAGAGTGGCTGTTTGCAGTGTGCTGAATATTTATGAGCTCTCAGCAATGAATGAATTCTACCAGCTGAATGAATTCTACAGGTGGTGATCACGATCCACAAGCAATCCTGGGATTTGTTCTTGTGATCACAGCCTTGGAACGTGAAAGGATGTGTCTCGTAACTCAATACTGCCTACTTGTAACTCACCTGCCCATGGAAGGGGGCTGGGACCGGATGATCTTTAACGTCCCTTCCAACCCAGGCCATTCTAGGATTCTATGAAATCTGACACAAAACAGTAATTGAGTAAGGATTTTTTTTCTCACCCCAAAAATGCTTCCTTCTAAAACTCCCCCATCCCAAATGACTCTGTGCCCTGCTATTACTTGTAAGCCACCTTGATGTTTCCTCTGAAAGGAAAGCATTTTCATAGGACAATGGTTTTTTCACTTGGGACAAATGTCTTTTGATCTAAAGCATCTGCAGATAGTTATAGTTATAGTTTTCATGTTCCTTCAAAGCTGACAAATAAACTTTCTTGGGATTTTGGCACTACTGGCTTTCTCTACCTTTTTCCCAAGCCAATGAGGTGTTAAGAACATGTGCTTTGGCACACTTCAGTGGTGCCTGGGTGTTGATAAGGAGAGAGATGTCTCTGACAAGCCAAGCAGGCCAAGGATGCCAAACTAATGAAAAGGCCTTTGAATTAGCAGAGTATCAGAAAGATGGAATTGCTGAAACATAGAATTCTACTCCACTGTTACAAGCTCTGACCTGGTAGTAACTCTACTAACTACCAGTGTCGTGCACTGTTTATTGCAGCAGTGGTATTAAAACAAGCAGAATAAGTGCTAAGTAGAGACTGACTCACCCACACCAGTGACTGTGGGCAAATCACTTTCAGCCTCAAGGATTCCCCTGAGGGGTGTCCCCACTCCAGGAAGGAATCTCCACACACTCCAGGAGGGGGTGCCAGAAGATCCCCCTTTAAAAAGGCTTTGACAGCCCCAAGTGCCCGATGTCACTCAGGTGTCCCCAGGCTGTGCCACCCAGCAGCTTTAGGTCAGGTGCCAGCTCTGTCACCTGNCTCCCAGCCCTCTCAGCCTTTCCTCATAGGAGAGGTGCTCCCAACCCTTAGTCATCCTTGTGGCACTTCATTTGTAGTACTGGGAGGCCAGGGCTAGGTCCTGTACCCCAGGTATGGCCTCACCAGTGCTGAGGGGAAGTGTCGCTCCCTCCACCTGTTCCCAGCGCTCCCAACCCAAAGCAGCCCAGGTTACCATCAATCTTTGCTGCAAGGTCACGTTTTTGGCTCCTGGTAAACTTGGTGACCACCAGGACCTGCCCTGCCAAGCTGATTTCCAACTGGGCATCCCCAGTCGTTCCTCCCCAGCTGCAGGACTTTGCATTTCTCCGCGTTGAACTTCATGATGTTCCTGTCAGGCCATTTCCCCAGGCTGCTGAGGTCCCTCTGGGTGGCAGCACACACTTCTGATCTATCAGCCACTCCTCCCAGTTTGGCTGAGGTTGCAACATCTGCTCCATCACCCAGATCCTCAATGAAGATGTTGAACAAGATGAGCCCCAGTGTCAAGCCCTGGAGTGCAGTGCTGTTACTTTTTGGGGCCACTGATCATGATGAGAGTTGCTTGGTTTTCCCTGCAAGTGTCTTCAGACCTCCGAGGTCTGTTGGAAGGCAGGGAAGAGATTTAAGTGAGTTTGAGAGCAGTACTTGTCAGGAGACATCTGAAGGCTCTTGGGAGGAAAGTATTTCCCCCTGAGTAACCTTTTATGACAGTGACGATATGTTGTTCTCACTGTTACATAAAGTTAACGATAAAGTAAACAAATTCAGGAAAACATTCAACCGAAACCAGAGGCCTATCAATTATTTACAGTCTAATGGGGGAAAACTCTCTTGAAGTTGAGAAGGATCTATGGCAGAAATATAAAAATCAATATGCTGAAGTCAGAAGGGAGAGTGGCTGTTTGCAGTGTGCTGAATATTTATGAGCTCTCAGCAATGAATGAATTCTACCAGCTGAATGAATTCTACAGGTGGTGATCACGATCCACAAGCAATCCTGGGATTTGTTCTTGTGATCACAGCCTTGGAACGTGAAAGGATGTGTCTCGTAACTCAATACTGCCTACTTGTAACTCACCTGCCCATGGAAGGGGGCTGGGACCGGATGATCTTTAACGTCCCTTCCAACCCAGGCCATTCTAGGATTCTATGAAATCTGACACAAAACAGTAATTGAGTAAGGATTTTTTTTCTCACCCCAAAAATGCTTCCTTCTAAAACTCCCCCATCCCAAATGACTCTGTGCCCTGCTATTACTTGTAAGCCACCTTGATGTTTCCTCTGAAAGGAAAGCATTTTCATAGGACAATGGTTTTTTCACTTGGGACAAATGTCTTTTGATCTAAAGCATCTGCAGATAGTTATAGTTATAGTTTTCATGTTCCTTCAAAGCTGACAAATAAACTTTCTTGGGATTTTGGCACTACTGGCTTTCTCTACCTTTTTCCCAAGCCAATGAGGTGTTAAGAACATGTGCTTTGGCACACTTCAGTGGTGCCTGGGTGTTGATAAGGAGAGAGATGTCTCTGACAAGCCAAGCAGGCCAAGGATGCCAAACTAATGAAAAGGCCTTTGAATTAGCAGAGTATCAGAAAGATGGAATTGCTGAAACATAGAATTCTACTCCACTGTTACAAGCTCTGACCTGGTAGTAACTCTACTAACTACCAGTGTCGTGCACTGTTTATTGCAGCAGTGGTATTAAAACAAGCAGAATAAGTGCTAAGTAGAGACTGACTCACCCACACCAGTGACTGTGGGCAAATCACTTTCAGCCTCAAGGATTCCCCTGAGGGGTGTCCCCACTCCAGGAAGGAATCTCCACACACTCCAGGAGGGGGTGCCAGAAGATCCCCCTTTAAAAAGGCTTTGACAGCCCCAAGTGCCCGATGTCACTCAGGTGTCCCCAGGCTGTGCCACCCAGCAGCTTTAGGTCAGGTGCCAGCTCTGTCACCTGCTGGTCCCTTTTTCAAGGAGCTTGGGAAAGGTTGTTCATCCCACAGGGTTTGACGTCGGGCTGGGCTGAGCATCCTCAGCCCCAAAAGCAGCAGGACCCCCTTCCCATCCCACAAATAGGGAATTGTTTGGGCTGGTTTTCCCCCCTTAGTCAGACATCCTGCTGTATCACACACGTGTATCCCACCAGTGGACTTCAGTGCTGATTAGAGGGCAGGAGCAGGATCAGGCCATGCCCACGATTTGTGGGTGGGATGTGTGTTTACACCTGCTGTGTGCTGTTCCCTCTTTGTTCCCTTTGCTTTGCCTCTTTGCCAGAGAAATTAAAAGCGGGATTAATTCAGCAATAGCAATGACCTGCTTGTGTCTGATTCAGCACCAAACTGTTTCACCAGTCCAAAGGAGTTCCTTTTAGCAGCCATGAAACCCTTTTTTGGCTTGACTGAATGAAACCCCACAGCAGTGTGGAAAAGTCTCAGAACATTTTAAGTTCCTCTAGCCACCTGCCCACCCTTGAACTCACTCATTTTTATGAAGCAAGTCTTTGAAATGACTCTCAGATACTTTTATAAGAGTAATCACAATCCTATTAAGTGGTTAATGTGGTCATTTGGCTAGAAAGTCAAAGTTTGCCAGGTAAGGGGACACAGAACACTCTGTTGTAAAAGAGATTTCAGTTTTACACAGGTGAGCATTTATGTGCTGTCATTGTTTAGAAACACACAGCTTTAAATCTGGCCAAAAATAAGGTTAGAATGCCTTTTGTAGAATGGTTAATTCCAGCCTGAGTGAATAGAGAATCTTCAATAAATAGATTTGAAGAGAACCTTAAAAAGTTGGATTTGGTAGTAAGCAAGCATAAAACTGTCCTTTTATAATTAGTTTTAATTGCTCTTAAATGGAAAGAGAGAGGAAAAACACACTTTCCATTTGGCAAACAGTCTATGAACATGCAGACTGGTAGAGAACTCCACAATGCTTGAAGAAATTTTCTAGTAAAACCAACTATTTTGATCCTTGTCTGCTTTTGTTCTGTCTACTCAAAAAAAAACCATCTTAACCAGAAAACCAAACTCTTATTTTTTTTTAACTCAGGATTCTAATTTTTTTCCCTCCATACACTGAAATTCTCCAGGCAGTTTGAAATAGTTTCTCAGTCAAATATTCATTTTTCCTGGTTATTTATTGGAAAATGCCTAAAGCTGAGTGTGCAGCTCAACTTCTCAGGAGAAAAGGGTCTATTAGCACATGAAATTTACTCTTGACAAAGACCCCAAATATCAGTTTGCAACTATAGTGGAGAAGGTGGGGTTTTTTCTTATGAACTACGTTTCTTTAGAATGTTTTCTACAGCTTCTGCAATAAATTTCTCAGCCTTCTAATCTTCAGATGTGCACAATCCTCAGACTTTTCATAGGAATTATCACATTACTTATAAATATGAACAGAAAAAGAAAGGTTGAGCTTACACTCAAACAGGAAAAGGGAATTTTGAGCAAATCTATCGACTGATTCCTTTTGTTTCTCTAGTTTATTTCTGCCCTTTTTCTTTCCTGCCCAAGATCTGCTCCAAAGCCTGTTCCAGTCAATAAGAGCCTTTCCTCTGATTTCAGTGGCCAATCCTTCAGCACTGAAGAGTGTTGCTGATGCCTTTACATTCTCTGAACCCAGTTAGTTGCTTACAGCTAATTTATTGCCGTCATGAAAAGCCAACCACTTCCCCAGTTATAGAGCAGCAAGCACTTGGGATTGAGAGGATAAAAGCTGCTGAGGAATCAATTGGCTGAACAAGTAGAAGGTATGGAAAAAACATTAGGAAAGCTCGATGATCTCCTGCGCTAACATTAAGCATCAATAAGAGGAAGAAAGCAAAGCACAAGCAGTTTTCTTTTCCACGTGAGGAAGAGGGGAGAGACAACCCAAAGGTATGGCAGATCTGGTTTAAGCCCCTTAACTCTGAAAACAAATCAGTAAGGAAACTTCCACAGCATTTGGCTAACCCTTCTTTTTCCTTTTTCACCTGCTTGCTGAAGAAAACAAAATCTATGCATTAAAAAGTTTCAGAGCTCCTTTCATATATTGGAAGTATTATCTCTATGTTCTATATCACTGTATGACTTATGGCTTTACATGTTGCACATCCACCATCTCGCTGATGCGCATTGCTTTCAATTTAAGGCAAGACAAGCTCTTCTACATCCCTTAATTAGCAGTAATGAGGTAATGGCAGGAGCCATCTGCTGTGATTAAGTGTATCAGTTCCAAGAGCTGCTGGTGCTCACCTCGGGTTTGCTCAGTGCTCTCAGGTGCTGCACAGCAAGAGCCACAGAGAGGGAGTTTCATCACTCCTGGCTGAAAACATCTCCCAGGAAAGTTTTCCTAGGTCTAGTTATGTGCTCTCACACTTCCAGGCTGGGATTGAGATTAGAGGAATGGGGGAGCTGCTCAGCACTAAAATCAGAGCTGTTTAACTTGCCTTTTCATAGCTACTTAAGAAGCAAAAATCACAGTAAATTCTCAAAAATCTTTGAAAAATCAGTCTGTAAATAGACCTCAGTCTAAAAGTATTCTTTTCTTACCAGAGGAAAAAATAAGGGAGTCTCAAAATCCTTATTTGAACGTTTTACATTCCTTTTCACTGCAGGGAGGGAAGAAGAGACTGAACCTGTTGCTGGTTTCTTACTTCACTTTGGGTGGTCAAAAGAGGTTCAGGAAGGGTTGGGCAATCCCAAACACGGTCTGGGAAGAGAATGGATTGAGAGCATCCCTGGGGAGAAGGAATTTGGGGGAGCTGGTGGGGGAGAGGCTGGACATGACACAGCCCTGAGCCCCCTGTGCCCTGGGCTGGTCCCACAGCGTGGGCAGCAGGAGAGGGGAGGATTCTGCCCTCTGCCCCCTCAGGTGAGACCCCACCTGCAGAGCTGCCTCCAGCCCTGGGGAACAGCACAGCAAGGACATGGAGCTGCTGGAGACAGTCCAGTGGAAGCCACGGAGATGCTCCAAGGGCTGGAGCCCCTCTGCTCTGGAGCCAGGCTGGGAGAGCTGGGCGTGTTGACCTGGAGAAAGGAAGGATCCAAGGAGACCTGAGAGCCCCTTCCAGAGCCTAAAGGGGCTCCTGGAGACCTGGAGAGGGACTTGGGACAAGGGATGGAGCAACAGGACAAGGGGAATGGCATCCCACTGCCAGAGGGAAGGGATAGATGGGACAGTGGGAAGGAATTGTTGGCTGTGAGGGTGGGGAGGGACTGGAATGGAATTCCCAGAGAAGCTGTGGCTGTCCCTGGAAGTGTCCAAGGCCAGGTTGGATGGGGCTTGGAGCACCCTGGGCTAGTGGAAGGTGTCCCTGCCCATGGCAGGGGATGGGACTGGATGGGCTTTAAGGTCCCTTCCAACACAGACCATTCTGGGCTTCTGTGAAACACTTCACCTAGTTCCTTTTCAGTTATTTTAATATATATTATGCTTGATTTAATTCTGTAAAGATTAATGTTTATTTTTACATGTTTATATTCAAATCATGTGTAAACTGGACAAGTTTCATCCTTAGTAAGAAAGAAATACCTGTGGAGGAATGGAGGAAAAGCCTACAAAGCTTTATTTCTGTCTCTCCCAGTGGCTTACAAACTTTGCGTAAGTTGCTTTCTGTGTCTTGCTTTTCATTCTCTGGTAAACTGGGATGACATTTAATTCCTCTATAAAGTGCTTTTCCATTTATAGAAAATACTACTTATGAGGAAAATAGTTGCATTTATTTTCTGTGCAGGCCTCGCATCTCAGTATCCAGATTTCTGGAGAAACTGGAAGATGGCTGGATCCCTGGAAAACCAAGGCAATACATGAGTTAGATTTGGATGGGCTTATTTGGGTGCAAAATATTGGAAATAATCTTAATCAAAGAGTATAATTTCTTAGTAGCTCTTGATTCTTAGTACACCAAGAGTAGGATGGTAACTACAAGTTACTGCATCTCCAGTCACAGTTTGGAGCTTCCCTGGGTGCTGTAATGATTTGCAGATTAGCAGATATTATGACTCTGAAAACATATTTTTATATATATAAAAAAATACATTACCAGATACATAAAAAGTACAGAGAGGAATGCAGTTTTTTATGTTTTCCTTCAACAAAACATGTCCAACAGGAGAAATAAGAGGTGACAGTAAGAACTGATTCCCATGACATTATTCAAAGTGTATTTCTCTGGACATTAACTCCTGTGGCCTGGGTTGCTGTTACTGCATATAAATCATTAATTCCCCTTTATTGAGTATGACCATTTAAGACTGAAAGGCACATGTATAATACAGAGGCAACAACACTCCAATGGCACATTCCCTGCCTGCATTTCATCCCAGAAATGAGCTCCAGGGGCTGTGCGCTGGAGTTTTAACAAGCAATGTTCCGCTTCAGGGCAGCAAGTGGATAGTCAGATCTCAACAGGGAGGAAGTTCTTGGTGGTCTCAGTTCATCACCTGTAAAATATAAAAGCAGAAACCTTCCTTTTAATTTATTTTTTTTCCATCTTTCACTGGGTAATAGATAATTTGGGACAGCCCTTTGTCTGTGATGATCACAGAACCCACCTCAGGTGAAATCAGGGGATGCTGCCACGGAAAATGTCTTTCACAGAATGGTTTGGCTTGGAAGGGACCTTAAAGAGCATCTCATCCCACCCGCTGCCATGGGCAGGGACACCTTCCACAGGCCCAGGTTGCTCCAAGCCCCGTCCAACGTGGCCTTGGACACTTCCAGGGATCCAGGGTCAGCCACAGCTTCTCTAGGCAGCCTCCACCACTGTTCCACTGCCCTTGGCATCAACAGTTTCTCTCTTGAATGCAACCTAAATCCATAATCTCTTCGTTTAAGCCATTGTCCCTTGTCTTGTCACTACAGACCCTGGTAAAAAGTCCTTTACCATCCCTCTCACAGCCCCTTTGCACTTCAAAAGGCTGCAACAATATCTCACTGGAGCTTTTCTTCTCCCAGCTAAAGAAACCTCAACTCCCTCAGACTTCCTGCATGGAAAAGATGTTGTTGCCCTCTGACCACCTTCGTGGCCCTCCTCTGGACTTGCTCTGACAGTTCTATTTCTTTCTGTAATTAATAATACAAATGTTATTTACAGATTTGAAGGAAGAACACACACAAATTAATTTCTGAACAATGTATGTTCTTCCTCAATCATAGATAGCCTAAAAGGAAACCAGGATGCTTCCCACTTCCAGCTCCAAAGCCACTGGCAGTTAGGAGAAGCTTGTTCAATAAAGAAGTGTCTCTTTCCTCACTCTACGAACATGTAAAACTGTAGTCAAGTGTTAATTATTGATTCCGAGTTCTACTGTTTTTAATTTTATGGTTTCAAAATTGCTTTCAAAATAATATTAGTCATGTAAAATCAGTCACTGAAATAAGGTAAATATAGAACGTAGCAATCTATACAGTTTATGTTATTAGCAAGCCAGTGGAAACTGATAGACTTAATATTGGCTTTTTGTCTGGGAAATACTTGTTATTGAAAAAATTCCAATGCAAATCCCTGTAACATCAGGTGAAGCAGATGCCAGGCTGAACTTTTAACAAGCTAAAGAAATCTTGATATATGGCAAACTCTACAATGAAACAAATGTTAGATGTTAATTCAGGTCACAAATAAAAGCTACTTGATAAAATTTAATGCCAAAGTTGAATTCTAAGGTGCTCTTAGGATGATTAATGACTGGAAGAGTGTATGAGACTATTCAGTGGTTTAGATGGCCCTTAAAAATAACATCAGTATATGGAAACTAATTAAATGTCTCCATCTCCTCCTTGTCTGCTACAAACCAGCCAGTTTCTCTTTCTGCTTCTAACATGATGCTTTATCTCAGCTGAGGTCTCAAAAACGTTCATTGCTGAAGAGGTTGCACTTGTCCTAGGTGAGACTTTTCTATAGGAATGCAACTATAAAAAGCAGGGTCAGATGTTATAAATAGCTCAAAACAGAAGGGTGCAATAAAAACTTCTGTTTTCACAACCAGGCTAGCCAGCTTCTCTCCTATTGCTCTAAAAAAAGGGGTGCAAGAACAGGGACTTATCCATTTAATTTATTCAACAATAGGTGTTTTGGACAGAATTCATAATTAGGAACCCTTTTGAAACTAAATCCTTCATTCACATTCTTCTTCGAAATGGACATTAAATAGCTGGCACTTTGCCTTGTTGGTATATACTGATTTTTTTTTTTTTTAAGTAGTAAACAATGTACCTATTAAATGTACCAGAAGATGAAGATGGAATCGTATTTCTCTGTCAGCAATTAAGTGACTGATTTTTGTATCCCTGTTTAACACCAAGCCAGTGGCACATTTGTGAGCAAGATTTGTGTAGGTGGGTGGAGGATTTGACCCTGGAACATTTACTGTGCTAAGACAGGAAGGATTCATTAGACCTGGTGGCACTTCCATTCCAAAGGATCCTGTAGTCCAGAGGTTGCTTATATCCAAACAAAACAGTTCCTTAAGGAAAACCAGTCTTCCAGTATGACACTGGATCACAGCATCATTAAGACTGGGAATGATCTCCAAGATCACCAAGTCTCACCTTATCAATGTCAAGAATCTAAATCTTTGAGTCATTGCAGAAAGCAGCAAAGCAAGAGGGCAGTAATAGATTTCTTTTTTTCCCAAACTATCGTATCTTTGAAAGAGGACAGGAGTTCCCTAATGGATTATCATTAAGAACATGCCAATTTCTAAATAAGTCTTAATACAGTTTCTGAAATTCAGGCAGAAATACCACTCCCTTGGGGAGGGGGGGAGAAGCAAATCTGAAATGAAATAAACCCCAGCGAGTAAGTAACAGAAGTAATTTCTGACTGCACATGGCTACAAGGCAAACAGTAACCTCAGAAAGAAGTTTGGATAAATTAATTAAAATCAACATCTTTAATATCCATTGGATAGCATCCTGCTGACTTTGCTCTAGCTTTCTCTTGGCAAACAACTTGAGTAATTGAGACTAAAGACAAGTATCACTTCTTTCTTTATTTGACATGTCAGTTTGGGCACCATGTAGCTCATACAAGATGAAAACTGGAAACTAGATGGTCGATAAAAGGTAGAAGCAGGAATCAGGTCACAGGATGGAGTTGCTGCAGGTTTAAAATGGGCTTGGACAGAATATCAGTACCTGTCCTTAAAACTGAGATCCAATTATTCTTCTCCAAGTGCAACAAAGTCTGATCTAAATGGCCCTGATCTGTCCCTGATCTAAATTCCTTGGCCAACAGGGCACAGGGAAGAGTTGTGCCCATCATCTATAGAACCACAGAATGGTTTGGGTTGGAAGGGACCCTAAAGATGATCCAGTCCCAATACCTTCCACTAGAGTGGAATATCTCTGTGTGTTCCTCAGCATTGCTCAGGGCATGTCCAACCCCAACTCACCACCTCTTGCCCTGCAGACACACCCCATGATGGTTACACATGGAACCCATGCACACCTCCCCTGTTAGGAAGACAATGTGGTCACCAAACTCTCAAATGGTCTGTGGAGAGAGAAACAGGCCCCCTGTACCACCAAGAGCTGGAGAGGGGCAGGAGGGAACAGGGAGCCCTCCTGTGGCTTAATGCTTATTGCAGTTGGGACAGAGGACTCTTGGCTTCTGAGACCAGCTCGCTGGCATGACTTTTAATCTGACTGCTCAGCACTCAGAAGACTGGAGAGCAGTGGAAACCTTCCAGACTTGTGGACAACTCCAGAGAAGCTGTGGCTGCCCCATCCCTGGAAGTGTCCAAGACCAAGTTGGACGGAGCTTGGAGCAACCTGGGCTAGTGGAAGGTGTTTCTGCCCATGGCAGGGGGTGAAACAAGATGATCTTTAAGGTCCCTTCCCACCCAAACCAGTCTGTGATTCAAAGACGTGCAGAAGAATATTAGGGGGCTACATAAATTGTAAAAGTGGCTCACACTTTGTAAGAGTTGAAATTTCCCAAGTTCTCACAAGAAGAAATGATGTGTGGATGTGACAATATTGCTGCCTGCAGTTTGGTGAGCCACAGTAGAAATAATACTGGGAATACAATTGGGATGCTGAAACAGAAGTCTTGATTCCTTAGAATAAAATGTAAATTGAAGCAGTGGATGGTGCTTTTTTTTCCAAAGAGTTTGACAGAAGTGACTTTACTGTCCACAGATGAGATTTATTTAAATTGGGAAGGGAAGGATTTCATGTGAACACACAGACTTTTTCCTGCTTATTTTGCTTGTTTGTTTCATAGGAAGACACTGTTCTACAGCGCTCTTGAATTGACTGCAACATTAAAACAGCAATCAGCTGCACTAAGGTGCTAGCAGGGTACTAAACACAAATTCATTTCAAATAAAATGAAGCAGCTGCTGCAATGATCATCAGGATTTGTATTTTTGTCCCTAAACAAATCAAAACTAAGATAAACAGAGAGAAATTAAGAAAGACTGGTATAGATCACTCCGGCATGATTAGGTATGTGAAAATCAGAGAAGAAAATTAGCATATTTGTGGTACTAACTAACAAGCAGTTGAAAATATTGCAGAAATGGATTGCCAATACCTGACTTCACCAGAGGTCTGGCATAGTTCCCATGATGTTTTAGCCATGAAATGTTCTCTGTGGGATTGTTACACTCCTGTCAGATTTATGAGCCCAATTAGTTTATCTGACAACTCTTTCTTTAGGATTCTGTAAATGTAACAGGCTGCAGAAATAACAGAAATAAGTCTTTGTTTGTTTTCATAACAGAGACATTCATGATGAGTTTATTCACAGAGACTGTCAATATTCCTTCAAGATAGTCACATGTGACTTTTTTAATACTGAGAAAAAGCTTCAAAAATGTGCAGATCCAAGATTACAGCATTATTTGTAGTTCAGGAGAACAAAGTGTTACAGGAGATGATTCACTTACATTTTTCAGAGACGTCTGATTTGTGCTGCCAGAATGCTCATTAGGAGGCTAGACAGTGTGTCTTACCTCTGTGACAGACACAGAGCCAGAAAAGCAGGGAATATTCCGAGAGTTTTGTGTCAGGCTCATAAATTCATAAATACCTTTATGGGTTTGCTGGTTAAGATTCAGAAACTAAAGGTACAGATGAATTTACATACGCTGAAAGGTGAAACAATGCCAGTACCAAATCTTCCGATACTACACTTACCTGCCAGCAAAGATTTGGTTTTGCAGTCTGGATACTTAAATGTGTAAAATAGAAATCTTGATTTGGGGAAGGGCAGCCACCACCATTAAATGATTTCCCTTCACAGGGCTGAGCAGCGTTTGCTCAGGGTTAAACTCTTGCAAATTGATGTTGGGGAGTGGCTGAGGGGGCTCAGCCTGGAGAAAAGGAGGCTCAGGGGGGACCTTCTGGCTCTGCAACTCCCTGACAGGAGGGGGAGCCGGGGAGGGTCGGGCTCTGCTCTCAGGGAACAGGGAGAGGAGGAGAGGGAATGGCCTCAGGCTGGGAGAGGGCAGGGGCAGGTGGGACAGCAGGAGGAGTTTTCTCCTGGAAAGGCTGGTCAGGCATTGGAAGGGGAGGTGATGGAGTCCCTACCCCTGGAGGTGTCCAAGAAATGTGAATGTGGCACTTGAGGACATGGTTAGTTGTGAATATGACGGTGGTAATGGGTTGATGTTTGGGCTTGACAATCTTGGAGGGCTTTTCCAACCTTGAAGATTCTCTGATTCTGTCACGCTGGATGAGAACCTGACTTTCACAAACAAACAAACCAACCAAAATCCAAACAACATCTGCACACTTTTTCTGGATATCGGGGAGATCAGCACTTCCCTCTCCAGCTCCACACTTGTCCTTGTCAAATTGATGCCACTGATAGTTGGCCAGTGCTCCAATCTGTCCAGATCCTTCTGCAAGACCAGGTTACTCATCAAAATGGTACCTGGTAAGACTTTCCGCTCCATCCTTGGAGTTCCCAAGCACTGCAGCAACTATTGGCATGAGAAAAACACGTTGTTTTGTGACACTGCATGCCAGAATATCACAGGAAAGTGAAACTAAAGGTGAGAAACCTCACACTAAAAAAAAACCCCAAAGCATTTTCATCTTTGGCTTCCTAATAAACATTGTTTTATTAGTATATATCTTGCATCATCTACCAAAAATTAAGTACTGTTTGGACATAAATTTTCTTAAAATTGAGTTCAAGGTCTTTGCAGAAGCTTGACCTTTTTGTTTTTCAGAAGGGTCTGAAGCAGCTCATTAGTTGAAAAGCTCAACGCGCCAGCATTCTCAGTTGGTTGGTTTTAAAATTTTTCTTAGTGTTTGTTAGAAAAGAATGGAAAATATAAGTTGTTTCTCACCTGTGCATCACCCTTTGTGTCCTTCTTGGTCTTTTCTATACCTAAAGCCATCCCATATTTTATTTGGTTTTGTATGATGACTTTAGTGCACTTAAACAAACAGTTTAAATTCTTGGTTTGCCACCTGTCAAATAAAAAGTGAGTCAGTCGTGTCTGGGAGATGGTTTTGGTCTCCACATGTTGATAATTTTCCTCATTAAAATGAAATCTATATTCCAACACTGAAAATACCAGACAAAATGTGGCTCACATTGCAAGAGTTTTGGAAAATACTGAAACTGCAATGTAAATCTAGCAAGAGACCTAGAGATTACTTTGATAAACCTGAAGGAAAACAGCACCTGATTTGGAGGAAAGCAACATCCAACAATCTCGTTTACCCAAAGGACAGGATTTATCATTCATGACTTGACCAGGAAAAAACATTACAATGATATGTTTAGCTAGAGCGTCAAAGTCCTTAAAAAGAACAGCTATTTTAAACTCTGCCTAAAACTTCACTTCAAACTGGTAAATTTGATTGCTGAAAAATACAAATCTGAAAAAAAAAGCGAAGAAAATCCGGAAAAGCAGTTGCTGGAGAAAATTCCAAAATAACCTTTATAAAACCTTTTGTAAGAACAGCAGACAGGGGAATTTGGCTTTATTAAGAAGTCACCAGAAGTCTAAGCACTTTGAAAAAGTTTTATTATTAGGCATGAGTCAACCTGGTAAAACTTTGAATTCTGCAGGTATTTATACACATAATGATGGAGTAGGTGGCCAGTGGAAAATAGTATAACCAACCCAAACGGCCTAAAACAATTCTTAAACATCTGAGGAGACTTTTAAAAGGAGATTTCTGAGTGGAACAGTTGCCTCTCAATCCAAAATGCATATTTTCCTCGTGTACATATATGTATATCTGTGGCATAAATTGGAACAGAAGAGACACAAAGGTCCAAATCTTCAAAATCTCAGCCGTGGGGGCTAAAACTGGTGGACGCACAGAGACAAAGGTCTGGGGTTGTCTGTACAAGTGTGTTGGCTGGAGTTCAGACACACAATCCCACGCTGGTTTGGGCTGGAAGGGAACTCCAAGTCCATCCAGTGCCACCCCCTGCCATGGGCAGGGACACCTTCCACTGTCCCAGGTTGCTCCAAGCCCGTCCAACCTGGCCTTGGACGTGCTTGAAACTCTCCTGGTAGCTAAAAAATCCACTCTGCATTTTGGGAAGGGAGGTTTAGCCCTTTCTGTTGGGCTCAGGTCCCCACGGTGGGAGGTATCCCCATGGTGGGATGGAACTTGTTTTGTCCACAGGGGCTTAGAAATTTGTTTGAGGGACAAAGGACACCTATTTAGTTGAAACTGGTTTGCAACTAGATGCTGCCCAGCCTGCCTGCACACACAGGAATGTTGCCCTCGTCTCCATATGGTCCCATGCATGAAATTTAGGGATTTTTCTTTCTAGAGGAGGGGAAAAAAAAGGAAAAATATTGAAGAGGAGGCTCTAATTTATTTTGCCTGTCCTGGTGCTCTGCCAGTGCTGTCATTATTATAACCACTTGATAACTGGAGGGAAATGCTCTTTTTTCTGACTCAGAGCCTTGCTAAGGGCACGGTCCTGCTGTGCAGGAGGGACACAGGGAGGGACAGTCACAATATAGAAAAGCTCCAGGTTTTCCTCACATGCCTTAAGGTCCACTCGGCACTAAGTTACACCAGAAAGCAGCTTATCAATGATATTGATTTATCCTTCAACTTGATACAATGCCCACGTAGCTTCGAGCCAAATCTAGATTGTTGTCTTATCTTAAATGTGTTAAAAAATTGTCGAAACATTGGCAATAATGAAAACATAAATATCAAGGAGAATATTGGTTTCTCTACTATATAAATATTACTGACCCTTTTGAGCCATTCCTAGGAGAATTTGTTTTAAAAAGCCAATCAAAACCCATTGATCATGTGTAAAACATAAACATTCGTTATACAGTAAAGAATTAGGCCACTAAAGCAATGTTGACCATCTAATTCTTTCTTTGTGTCTTGATTTATTCCCATTTAATTGTTCACAGACTCATAGAACCTGATGAAAACAGAATGATGCATTTATTCAGACATCTTTGTCCTTGCATGATCAGGTATTTAAAGACAAAAACACATTTTTAAAAAATTAAGCCTACCACGAGCATTATTCAGTAAAAATAACTCTCAGTTTAGTGAGAGATTCCCAGAACTCTTTTCATTTCTAGCCCAAGACAAAATAACAATAAATATACTAAACCTGTAATATTTTCATCTCTGAAACACTGACAAGATTTCTAAATATTCCTTGGCAAATTCCTAAGGGAATTAAGTGAGTTATCACAGGGGTAATTCAGAGCATCTCCTAAGAACTGCAGGAAGGAGGATGGCTTGTCACTTTTTATTTTTGCTCTGAAAAAAAGGTCTTTTCATTTTATTTAAATGCAATTCCACCGTGACTGTAATTTCTAACTATGTGCTTGTGCTAAAACACCAAAGAACTTTAATTCTGAGGTTACACTTGAGAAATATCTTGCAGCTCAATGAGTGGTATTAGCAATAATGTGAATTTTTTTGTGATACAAGAATATTGAACGATGCCCAGGCTTTGGAGTTCGGTTCCTCACCTGGGACATCAACAGCATTTATAGAATCAGTAGTTAAAGCTTGTTAGTTCATAAACAAGGGGTTGACAACTAATATCTGTCCGATTTTTCACAGAATGGCGAAATCACGATCGTGATCCTCCAAATCCCTTCTCTAAAAAGCAGGCACAGGATTAGATTTTCCACAAAAATTGCAGCGACTCCTGCCAAAGTTGAAGGCTGAGAAAACATAATTCTTGCTGTTTTCTGTGAATTAATCTTCACTATCAAGCACAATGGCAGCAATCTTGTATGTATTTATATAAATATGTGTTGAGTCAGGCTCACTTAAGCTCTTTCCTTATGTATTTCTGCTCATAAATCCTCATTTGCCCTTGCGAATTGTAGGAGAATAGAGATGAAGTGCAAACATTCTTGTACTTTGTCCTCTGAGCCATAAGAGAGCTTTCTCTGAGGGGCATGAATAATTCTCACAGTGCACATTATATTGAATTTAAATCCATTTATTCTGTGCATGTGAAGTCGAGGCTGCCGTTTCTCAAAGTGAAACTATTTAACAACTCTTAGAAATTTGATAACACTTTAGCAACAATCTACTTATTGGGTGTAGGGAATGTGTTTTTTCTCCAGAGGTGCTGCTCCGTTCTGAAGGAAATATTTAGCAAAATCTGGTTGTATAAAAAATGCTGCCAAATGGGGACTTCCTCAACAGTTCTGGCTGCTGTTGAAATATTAATTTTAACTTTAATTTCCCTGAATAAAGGAGGCAGAAACTCCATTCTCTCTCTGCCTTGTCCTGCTTGTCTTTTTAAAGGTTAAGGATTGCAATAATTGCACAGACTAAGATTAATAAACTCAGTTGAGTTGCTCTTGTAGAAATAAAATCTCAGATTCTCCCCAGAATTGATTTTGAATTGGTCTCATTTTCTTCCTGGGATCTGGCAAGGCAATAATTCTGGTTGGGATCTCAATAGGCTTCATTGGGAGGGAAATCCAAAGAAAATCAAAGCTTAAAAAAAACCCAAACCAAAACACCAAACAAAACCTGAACCAAAAACAAAACAAAAGAAAGAATGTTTATCTTACTATTTTCTGTGGAAGAGGAATAGACTTTAACATGTTAAATAATGCTTTTGCCATGCAGGTGGGACAGGTGAAGGAATCATCCTGCTTTCATCTCAGCCCTTTTAATTTTGGCCTGGGACCATTTACATCCTCTCTTTTGGTTTTCTCTTTTTTCTGCCTCTCTTTCCGAGCTCCCTCACGGTATATGTAGCACAATTTGCAAGACCTGTCATATTTTGATATAAACAAGCAGAGCGTCAGTGAAAAATAATAAAAAACCTATGAGAAATCCCAGGGATTTTGTATTCTGTGAAAAGCAAGCTCCAGTTTTACCCTGTTTTTATCTTGGATTCAGATGGAGACACCACTAAGAAGGAAGGAGCAGGAAGAACATTTCTGCTCAGCTGCAGGGGAAACTTAAAAACACTTGTTTTTTTCTTTCTAGAAAACTAAAAAACCTGTCAGATTAAATACATTCTTTTTCATGTGAATATATCAAGGTGAGACTGAGTGATGAATCCATTAAATACACATTATGTAGAAGAGGAAAGAGAACTGCAAAGTTTAATACCAGTTTCAAGTGGAGTCTTTTGCTTCCCTTGCTTATGAGCTTTTTCCCAAGTCCCCTCTCCTGTGCACACAGCTCCCAGTGCACTTAATTAAAAGAATGCAAATTCCACCAAGCCAAAAAAACCCCCACCACTAACCTAAAAAGGGAGCAGAATAAATTAATCTATTCCTCTGAATTTCTTTGGGATTTTTTTCCCCTTCTAATTTTAAAAGTTAAGGGCAGGTGAACAAGTGCTGAGCGGTTCAAACCTGGGAAATAGTCAGCAATATGTGTAGGAAAGTCCACAAACAAGTTTCAACAGGTCAAGGAGAGATAAATTTGAAGTTCTAAACTGACTTATTTTTATTTTGAAAGGAGAACTACTTCTTGAATCTCCTCTTTTACATAGTGGATAATTAATTAGATGGCAATGATTAAGCAGAGCTGCCAAACAAGCAGGTTATAAATCCTAATACTGCATATTCCTTTTGTACATTTTCCCACTCTCCATGTTGATATCAGGAATTTTCAGTAATCCAACATGAACAGGGAGTAGGATTTTGCTGGTTTTTATGCATGTAACTGTTTAGCAGATAGTAAAATAAATTCAAAATAAAGCAACAAAGATAATCAAACCCCTGCCCTAATAAACCACATGTTTTCTTGGAGCCACAATGAGATTGAATAGTAATAGTCTCTTCCACATGACTTATTTTTACAGGGTACAGCAAAATGAATTTATGGCTGATTTTGTTCAATCATTTTTCTTTATTTCTTAAAACCCTGGTTTCCAACTATGAAGTTGCTTTGCTGATCAGGCCTGGAAATCCCAGGACTGTCCTGTTTAACATGCACAATATGTGCTCCCAGCAGGGTCGTTTATTTTCTAAGTGCGATCTTAATTACTATCTTTATGCTGATGACATCCAAATATAAAAGGTATATCAAACAGTTCATGATGATTTAGATAAATCTGTCTCTGCTCAGGAAAGATGCTTATTAGACATTAAGCATGGAGTGTCTGCTCACATTTGGTGCTTAAACCAGACCTGCTTTGATTTGGCAGTGCCCCATTTCTGGTCCCATTTGGTGGAAACAGGAGATTGGCTTCTGGCTGAATAGCTCTGGGTGTTCTGTCTGACCCTCAGGCTTGTTCTGAGCGCCACACTGTGAAGTCTCCACATTTACACGTCAGGAATTGAGCAAGGTTAAGGGCATTGCTGCTTCAGCAGGAGCTGCGGCTCTTGATTGATGAGCCCCCAATTCCGAGGCTGGAATGCCATAACTCATGGTTTGCGAGCCTTTCCCAGCTGTTTGTTGTACAACCCCATCCAACACCTCCGGCACATGCTGGAAATCAGCTCCAAGAGGATGACTGAGGAGTTGGCTGGCTGGATGTCAACATGATCCTGGGATCCTGGCCCATGTTCAGGAATGGTGAAACTGGGAAATCAGCTCCTGCAGAAGGCAAAGGTGGCTGTTGCCACCGAAAGAGCTGCAGCAGATTCTTTACACAACACTGGAGAGTTTTTTGGTGAGAGAGTTTGTGTGAATCTCCCATTTTCAATATGAGTTCCTCAGAACTCCCTCTTCTTTTCTGGGATATGGTTTTAGTTATTTTGAGGAGCTGCTTACTTAAGAGTTTATTCAATTCCTTCAGACATCTTTCACTTGTGCTGGCAGGAATTGCTATACCCCTTGAACCATTACTTGGAAAAGCCCTTATTTGATTTGACTTATATATTTATCAGTGTTTTATCTGAATTTCCTTTAGCTTTTGTGAAACCCCACAGTTTTAGGAAACAGGCAATGGAGTTGAAGAATGATCAGCTGATATTTGGCCTTGAAATTCAGGAGAGATAAAGATGGATCGTGGTCCTCAATGTCATTATTGATCACATAATGGCAATGGAGATAAATTATAGGGTGTTACACTTACCAACAGGCAAACTTTACTGCTCAGATTGCTTTTCAATTTTATGTTTATTTTCTAATAAACTGAATCAATAGACTCCTGCCATTACTCCCACAGGGCCTATTTGTGGTAATTTTTTCTGAAAACAAGCCCTACAGTCAGCACTGATCACTGTTGGAGATGTGAGAGAAAGTGGCTTTGCAGTATTTTCATAGAATGTATTAATTTATTTTCAAATTATCTCAGAATGGAAGGGACCTTAAAGCCCATCCAGACCCACTCCCTGCCATCTAATGTCTCAACAGTGGAATTAAACACAAAGAGTTGGTTGTCCAGTGTAAGACTAAAACTATCCATAACCCATCTAATTGGTTAGACAGTTATAATTGTTATTCATTAAAAACTGCCGACATCTACGCCTTTATTTGGATGTCCAGTGTCTTTCTGGGACCTGAGACTGAAACTTCAGGCATCTTCCAGAGGAAGAAAGGAGCAGGGAAGCATCCCTATATCTTTGCCAGGAGGAATGTGATACTCCTGATGGTTTGAGCGCCTTCTTCCTCAGTCCTGGGCCCCTTGGGTTACTTGGTTATACTCTCAGCTCTGCCTCTTCCTTTACATTAATGTCAAGCTGCAGTGTGAGGAATTTCAGAAATCTGGGAGCTGTCCAGTGTATTCCCTCAGTTTTATTTGGCATCGAGGGTTGATGTTCATTGGGGTGACTCCCTCTGCTTGCCAGGCATCTTTCTTGAGACGACATTCCCAATGTTTACATTTACATTGTTATAAAGTCATCAGCTTATTTAAGAAACAAATCATTTCTGGAACCACTTGAACATGGAAATTCATCTGGAAAATCCAAGGGCACCTTGAATGTAATTCATTAGTCAACCATTGGTTTGAATTTCTCTTAATTAGCTATACCAGTGTCATTAGTAGTGCAAGAAATGGACACCAAACTCCAGAACTCGATGTTGTCAAATATGGACCCAAAATCAAAAAATTGGTATTACCTTAATTAATCTAGACATCTACCAGGAGAGAAAAAGAAAGTGTCTTCTAAAGGAATCTTTGGGATCAGTGTCTCCATCTGCAGCGAACTCTCTGGGAGCCCAAGCAGGGAACAACAGCACCTATCAGGCTTCATCAAGTTCTTATTTCTCTGTTGGGGCACAAAACTGGGATGGAAATCTGTTCAGTCAGAATGGTTGAGAGGAGATGAGGTCTTTCCATCTTCAGGTGGTTGTGTATCTCCATTATTGCCCTGCAAGAGGATCAGAAGATGATTGGGGGAAGAATCATCTCAGAAGATAACTTCAGTTGGAATATTAGCAAGGTTTAAATTCATCCATGACTTTTGGATAAAGGCCCCCTTGTAAACACAAAGAAACTATTGAAAAGAGAACTTTGATGGCAGAGTTACCTCCAAGCAGTTGGAGAGACAACAAAACCCATCAGAAACCACCACCGGTGCAAGGCATCATCAGTATTTACCGAGAACCAGATAAGCCAGGGGCTTCTTCTTCCTTAATTAAACTTAATTAAGCTGTCCTTCTGAGGTTTCTTCATTCAGGAGTGATTGAAGCCATTGGAATTTTCAGTGAGTGGTTTTCAGGAGAACTGCACTCCCAGCAGGGGGGCAAAGCTGGTTCCAGGTTCCTTCATTGCCACTAGCTCTGTACTTGGGGTGTTTTGGGGACACTTTCACAAATCTGATAAAACTATTTTTAAGCAACTTATTGTTTTTCTCTTTAAAATGTTACTGATTTAACTAGTCAATACTTATAAAACTATAAACAATGTACTTATTTAAATAAACTGCAACATTAGGAAAGTACTTTCTGTAGGTTTTATCAGATTATACGAATAATTCCAATTTGTTACACAGTCAGAGTGGATTTCAGGTTTGGTTGGTTGTAACTTTTAGAAAAGCAATTCTATACATCCAGAAGCAAAGTAATTCACACAGTGGAAATTGGACACATTTGAAAAACTGCTTTTCTCAGTGTTTCACAAGTCAGGATTATTAATGATAAACTCTTTATGTTTGAAGGATAAAGTGCATGGTAAGTAATTTGTGTTGCCAGTTTCGGCAATATGTTTAAAAAAAGGAATAGGTAAACAAATAGAATTTGCTCTTTGTCCAGAATAAAAATGATGAGTTTATTTTCAGTTTTGCAAAACAGTGGAGAATAAATCCATTTTGAACGGCTTTAGTATTTTTAAAGCAGAAGATTTTGGCATAGATCTGGACTGAAGAAAGAATTAAAAGAAAGGAGCTGATCACAGATAACCTCCAGGATTTTGCTATTAATTTTTCCCTTTTGCTCAGTGATATCTTTCTGCTGCTTTTCTTTTTCCTTCCCCTTTAATTCCGGAAGAGTCTTTGCCAACTTCCCCCTTTGATGGCTCAGTACAAACTCCATGCACTTAGCTGTCTGCTACTATATAAAAAGATTCTTCTCCTTTTCTTTCTCAGTCTATTTTGAGCATCTCACTTTGTCAGAAGTACAAATAAAATTATGTGTATGTCTAAGGAAATCAGATAAGGAAGCAATTAACAGTAGCAATGTAAAACAAACAAACAAACTTCATCTGCTCGAGGTCCCAATTATTTCTAAAAGATGCTTTGGCCCATGCGATGTTGTAGGTCAAATAATTGAAGGGAGAATGGTGTGTGTTGTATTACCCTGTAGCCAAACTGAGTATTTGGGAATTACTCTGCTCTACAGATGAGGAATTATTCTGACTGTAGGGAGAGAAAAGCACTTTGCCTTCCCATTGCCTTCAGTGGGGGAGCTCGTTGTCAGCACATTGGTGAAAAAGCTCACAACCTTACTGAATTTGACTATATAGCAATTCATAACCTACGCCTGTACAGCAATGAATGACCTCCAAGCTTTAAGGTTTGGATTTGCTCTATTTTCAAGGGTCACACTTTATCCAAGCTCAGTCATTTTCTCTCAGCACTGAAGACAGTTGTCCGTATCCACAGCAACCACCTATTCCCAAATTCAGAGTAACAGCTTTCATCAAACTCTAATACATGTTCTCTTCAGCAGGGTAAGGGTAATTGCAGTTTCAATACTAAAAAAATACAAATATCTCTAACTATAGCTATTACCGATTCCCACAACTCTCCTCTCCCCCTGCCTTCTTTCACATACAACTCTCCCTTCTGCCTGGAGCCTCATCAGTTCAAGTGATATCTTTGAATGATGAAATACCAAAAGCAATTTCACACACTGTTTCTTTGCATTTCTTTTCACCATTGTTTTTCCTACAAAACACTCGTGTAGTTTCCAATTAGGGCTCTTCTTTCAGAAATGCACTGGGGCTTTGGCTGCTTCAAAGACAAGAGATAAGGCCTTTTGAATTATGAGCTGTTCTTGCTCTGGGGCTCTCTGATACTTCAGGTGGTATTTTAAGAAAAGTAAGTATTGTATTGACGGATGACACTCATAAGGTAACTCGGATATTCTTTGGAAATCAAGGAATGTTGGATGAGACACGACCAACCTTACTGAGTGCAACAAGGCCATCTTTGGCACAGACTTACTGGAGAGAGTCTGGCCAAGGCCCACAAAAATGCTTAAGGCTTTGAAGCACCTGACATCCTAGGAGAGGCTGGGAAAGCTGGAAAAGCAGCCTGGACAAAAGAATGCTTAGTGGGATCTTATCCCTGTGTGAAAGATGGGAAGGTGTTGGCACAGGAGGAGCCAAACTCTTTCTTCTCAGTGTTTCGCGGTGTTGAGACAAGAGGTAACCAGCTGGAAACAAGAGAATTCCACTGAGACACAGGGGAAAGTTTGGGTTTGGGTTGGTTCCCTGTGAGAGTGTTTGAACAAGGCAACGAGCTATCCAGAAAGGCTGTGCAGTAGTGGGAGGGTCGGTCTGGATGGTGCTCAGAGGTGTCTGTGACACTCAGCCCCTCTCGGGTTCTAGTGATGCTTCTCTGTGTTAAGCAAACTTGAGTTTGGAAAGACTCAATACGTGTATGGAATTGTGCCTATGAAGCACCACAACAAAAGTAGGCTGAGATACTTTAAAAAAAGCCAAGCAAACCAAACTTTGTGATGTTTTTCTGACTTTCAGTCAGATTAATTAGGTACTTGGTTAGGCTGTCCTTTATGCTGTTCCCTTCCAACATAAGGCCAATGTAATTACCACAATCCACCCTTCAACTTACACCCCTAAAAATGACTTTTGGAGTTACTATTCCAATTTGGCAGCAATCAAATGTCACATTTGGAGCTTTTTTTTTCATTTAAGTATAGTTTAGGTAAGTGTAATTTTCCACAGCTACATGGCCCTCAGGAAAAATTCCTTGTCCATGACAGGAGGTTGCAATGAGATGATCTTCAAGGTTCCTTCCAGCTCAGACTGTTCTGCAATTCTGTGATTTTCCTACAGTTAGGCTAATCTGTACTTTTATTCTTTTTCAGAACCAGTGTTCTTCTTCCTGCACTGTCATTCAAGTCCATCTCCTAATGTAACCCAACCTTTCAAAGGTCTCTGATTGAACTAATCCCATTGAAGTTCAAAACGTCTTATTGCCATGGATTGCTGTGTCAAATTGATTTGCTTTAGGTAATATTTGCAGGCTCCATAACACTAACTGGAATTCTATCTGTATTGAAGGAGTTATTAAAAATAGGTGTTGCTTGGTGGCAGGTGAGAATCTCTAAATTCTGATATATATATGTATATATATATATTAACATTATTTATTCAAGATGAGTACTGTTCTAGCTGAAGCCTTTAGTTGTAATTTCACATAGATTTTGGCAGGATACCAAAGTTATTTGAATGCAACAGAAGACTTGCGTTGACTATGATGGATAATCATTTAAAATTCAGAAGATTCATGGATTTATCCCAAATAGCTTATCCTTAGTGCTTTAAGGACATTTAACAGTGTCATTCTTCCCCTGCCTCCCCCCTCCCCTTGTTAATGTCTTCCAGAACGCAAAAGTTTGATGTCAACCCAATGGTTTTGTCAGATTTTCCTCAAGTCCACGGGTGTGCGGTGTAAGAGCATCTTCAAAGCTTTAACCAGCACTACAAGAGATCAACTATTTGAGTAAGATTAAACCCGCTATTTTCCCTCCCTGTGTAATTTTTCCTCTTTCCACCCAGTTTTTGTGTATATTTTGGTTCACAGTATGGATAACCCAAGCATACCCATGGTGTTTGTGTCTCAAAAAGACACACAAATTGATTTCCTCTGTGTTTTGCTTTAATCTTAATTTTTGAGCCAGACCTTACCAGTGCACTTGGTGTATCTGGTCAGTTAGAGGGAAATAGGGAATGAGGAAAAAGGAACATGAGTTTGGGATGGAGACCTGGACTTAAATTGTGTTGCAACCGGGGGAATGACAAGTGGCTTTGTGACACCTCCTAAGGAGACCTACTTATCACTGAGTGTTGTTCTGTACTTTGCTAGCAACAGAATCTGCAGATTTGCCTTTCTGGATTCAGACATATTCAAACTAGATCGAAAATAAAGGGGAAACAAAATGGGAAGATTAGGAGTATACTGATAAACAGATGCTGTGTTGGTTGATTTCCCCCTTTCTTTTAAAATCAGCTTGCAGTTAGACTTAATAAACAGCATATGTTTGTTGATATAATAGTAGAAGGAGTCCAGATTTCTATCTGGCGTCATTATTGATTAACTTGCAGAAAGCTGGAGGCTGTTCAGCTCTAAAGATTTGCTGCAATGCTCCTTGTAGATACATATAATAAGAAAGCTGGAAAAAAAATAGAATTTTGCTATCATGGAAAGAAAATAAAAGGGACTACTGGTCCTTAATATTGCAAATATGTCAGGATTCTGCTTTTATTAAAAGCTCAGCCCAGGAGAAATTTCTCTCAGTCATGTGTATTACTCTGAAGTCTTGGAGAACTGAGGAAAGCAAAGGGGTGGGAGAGGAACAATATATCTGTCAATCTTCAATCAGTTACTTTGCTGCTGATCACAGAGAAAAGGACTGAAATAATGGTATAAAAAAATAAAATAAATGTCAATCCCATGGCTTTGTGTACCACAGCTCTCACCTCGTGTAATATATAATCACAACTGAGGCGTGTTAGGGCACACACACCTTGGCTTTTTGCTTTAGGTTATAAGCTGGAGCGGTTCCTGTGTTTAAATATCAAAATTGTTTTGAAAAGTGGGAAGTTGTGTGGTTTTTGTTAAGCAGAAACTGCAGCTGGTGCATGGACAAGGAGGGGAAGTTGTTGGGTGGTTTTGCCAGGGCCAAGCTCAATGCCGTAACCTGTGTAAGAATCCGCTCTGTGGAAACTGAAGAAAGTCAGGGAAAGAAATCAGAGCTCCTCTCTGAGGTGTGGGATCACATTTCACAGGATCAGAAGATCATCAAGGCTGGAAAAGCCCTCCAAGACCACCAAGTCCAACCTTTGACCAAATACCACCATGGCCACTAAACTGTGGCTACACATTCCCTGGACATCTCCAGGGCTAGGGACTCCAAACCTCCCTGGGCAGCCCCTTCCAAGGCCTGACAACCCTTTCCAGGAGGAAATTCCTCCTGATGTCCAACCTGAGGCCATTCCCTCTCCTCCTGTCCCTGTTCCCTGGAAGCAGAGCCTGACCCACCCCGGCTCCCCCCTCCTGTCAGGGAGTTGGACACTGTCGCTGGAGTCATATCTCCCTGATGAGGTCCCACCACTTGGAAATGATGGGGACAAAGTGGATTCCGAGGCTTGGAGAACCAGATGTGCACAATCCCCAAAGAGAGCCAAGGAAGCACAGCTGCACCATCGAGTTCACAGGTGGTCCTGAAGGCACCACTTCACGTTCCATGAATACGGACCATAAGACAGGAGCCCACAAACCATTTCTGAGCAGTAATCAAAATGCTACTTTTACTTACAGGTTATTTAAAAAAAAGCAACAATGAAAACAAGTCTTTCAATTTCAAGAATAATTGAAAAAAAAAAAGAATTTCTGAAGCCCTTGAGTACTTTTTTCTCTGTTATAAAAACAAACTATTTTTTCCAGGTGTACGGGGAGTTTTGCAGTATGGGTTGTCAGCTGTTGTTTAACCTTTACCGGGTATCAATAATAACATTTTTGGTTTAGGTTTGATGATGAGTGTAAATATTATTTAATTATTAATTAAATTGTGTGCATATATTAAATATTCTGAGTATTTAAAGGATTTTAAGGCTGATTAAATAAAATTCCAATTTTCCATGATTTTCACAAACATATATGCAGAAATTAAGGCAAATTGACCATAGATAAAAGCAATTCCTCCCAAAATTTAAATATCCATTTGCCTGTCTAATTACTTAATTAGAGTGTTTAGGTTGTTACTTGCATTTGGTTGTTCAGTTTTTTTTCCAGAAAATAACTTTGCATTTGCCAAGATTATTTCCAATGTTCTGCCCATAACAGCGTGGAATCATTTGAGATATAATTATCATTTCCTATGTTATTCTTCTTAGCAAAAATAAAAAAAAATATAATAATTCTTTCACACGGCCAGAAACTTTTATATCCCAACAAAAATAGCATAATGATTTTTTTTTTTCTTATCTACGTGCCACTTTTAGTTTAACCAGTCAAGATGGGATATTATTTTTTGTATAAAATTTCCCCCAAATGCATTTGCTATTCCTGTGGAAAACTTGGCGTTTAGAGGTTAAAACTAATTAGTGCTCAATTGGCACAAAGCAGTTTTTGCTTGAGTATTTTATATATATATATATATATATATATATATACCTATATGTTCCATTTGAGACTTATAATTGTTTAGTTCTCAGAGCCCAGAACTCAAAGAAAAAAACCACTGGATTCTTTTGGCACATTTTATTTCGATGAAAAATCTCAGTTTTGTAATTACACATGAAACTGAGAGGGAAACAAAGTGAAAACATTAGAAACCCACAAAACCCTCTCTACTTTAATATAATTTTTGTGTTAACGTAAGATGTGGCTGCCCTATCCCTGGAAGTGTCCAAGGCCAGGTCGGAGCAACCTGGAATAGTGGAAGGTGTCCCTGGATGGGCTTTAATGTCCCTTCCAACCCAACACAACCCATTCTGGGATTATTTGAAAATAATTCAATATATTCCTCAGGCTTCCAGTTCAATCACGTAATGACCTGCCAGGTCTGGGCATCTTGAACTTCTCTGCTCGATTTCCCACTTTGCTGCTGAAAAGACTTGTTGCTTCCAAAGCATTTCCCCTCTTTAAAACCACAATGTGCTATTATTACCATCTAGGTATTAATTATATAGCCATTAAATCTGACAGAGTTCATTATTATCCAATGACATCATTAGAGTTGTTCAAAAATTGCCATCAAAGTCCTAATTACACACTTGGAGGCTAAAGCACAGAACTGAAGCAAAAGAATTCCACTTTCTTGTTTTTATATAAAATCCCTGCTGGACCTATAAGAAAATACACAAAGTATATACTGTAACAAGAAGACACCTGTAATTTGCTTCAGTTTCTACCAGTCTGATGGGTGGAATTCTCCTCATGACGAAAAAAGTGGCAAGTATGTTAAGGGAGAATAAAAATAAAATAAAAATAGAACTATACAAGATGATAGTTTGCATTTACAAAACAGATTTCCAGAAATAATTTTAATTAAGGAAGGATTATTTGCGGATTAATTAAAGAATTAGTTTTTGGCTTCCATTAGCATCTGCAGGCACGCAAACTATTTGCAGATAAACTACATAAGGGAAAGGCAAACCTCACCTCCTAAAAACATGTATCAGCCAAAATATTGTCATGGCTCAGATTCACTGTCAAGCCCTGGGTATCCCAATCTCGGGACATATTTGGGTGCAGTATCTTTACTAGGGCCAGGATTTCATTTAATAATATCAGCTGAAATAGAGTTTTACACATCTCAGAGTTCACCAGACCGTGGTGCAACCATCACAGAGGGGCTTCTTTTGAAATTTCTAGCTCCTTTTCGTAAGGATCCATCCTTTCAGAGTACTGAAAGTTATTTTTTTAGAAGAATTACGTATAAATCACTGCGTGCACCCCATTCTTTGACAGCTCCACGCTGTCTCCCCCGTGAATAAAGATTGCAAGAGCAGAAGTGCCAACGCAGGGCGGGCTGTGGCTTGAGAAAAGGCAGGGCTTGTGAGGAAAAGCAGCTTGGCTTTGGGAATTCAGGATGGACTGGGAATAAACACCCCCACGTGTTGCTGTTTGTAAAGGAGCATCCCCTGTGTGGTGTCACTGCAGACAGGGACAGTAAGGCCATCTCTAGGGCCGGGCTGTGGGGTGAGAGGGCATCAAAGCCACCTTCAGCCTCAGTGGTGAGCGGGTCATCAAACATCTCCTGGCAGCGAGAGCAGCTCGGAGACAGCCCGTGGCTTGTGCAACCTGCGCTCGCCTCCGCATGGAGAGGGAAAGGGCGCTCTGAACAGAGGAAAAACCAACCAAATAAACAAATAAAGTCAAAGGCTTTGGTAAGAGGGCAAAGCCAAATAATAATAAAAAAAGATTGACACCAGGCTCGGCAAGAAGAGGGCAGAGGGTTTGGAAAATGGTGTGTCTGTACATGCTAAGATGACTTTCAGCCCTCTCAAGCTGGGACACTTAATTCTTTTTCTATTTGTTATTCTATTGGCAACCAAAGTCCTACACTGTGCATTTGTCAGCGTTGAATTGCATTTGCCTCATGTCAGAAAACCATCTATAAAGGCTTTCTGCAATTTTTTTTGTTGTCATTGCCTGGCACAGCTCTGAATGTTGAAGTATCGAGTGTGCAGGGAATATGGAAACAAGGCTGGGGATATTTTAAAGCTTCATGTTGCCTTTGAACTCATTAAGGAGTGATTTATGTGGGGAATTTCTGGGAAGTTGGCAGGTTGGATCTATTTTGCTTTCCTAAAAAATTTTGTCCTTTCCAATATTTCTGAAAAAACCCGAAAGGACTCCCTATGAAGTGGATAACCTTAACTTTCCAAAAGGTCCTCTGTTTTTCTCGTCTCAGGAGATTCTATCTATGCAGAGTATCACTTTCCATTCTTGCCCTGTTACCGAGGTTTAGCAGAAAACACTTCTAGTTCTGGATCTGAAAACCAGCAGGGGTTTTTTATGACTCCAAAGCCTGTCAGGTGTCCAGGCGTCTTCTGCTGTGAACATTTGGTAACAGGTCTAATAATGAGCTGCTCTGTTCCAGAGGAGAGTCAAAAGGCAGTGAATGAAATCCTGCCCTCACTGCTGTCAAGAAGAATTTGGTTACTGTCTTCAGCAGGCTCAAATGTGACACTCAATCACGTTTCTTTCATCTGGAAAGAAGAGTGTGTTTTTTCCCTACTGAATGACAAGAGATTTGTTTATTGTGAGCAGAGCCCAGCTTGTGTTGCAGGCCATGCTTAGCAAGGGTCAAAACTAGCTGAGAAAATCAGATAGCAATAGAACACTCTACCCACAGCCACTAAACATGCTGAATATTCAGGATCCAAGGTGAGTTAACTCACAAGAAGTTACTCCCACCACCCTCTTGCCTCTAGTGGAGCTAATTCCAGCGTCATCATGTGCCACTGCAGGGACAAAGAGCCTGCCAGAGCCTCTGATAGTGAGTAGCTTGGTCCTGGATATACCCTCTGTCTTCAGAAACACAGGAAATGTATCAGTGGCTGTTGCATGCGTTATCCACTGCAAATTCCAGCTTCCAGTTTCCCAAGCTCATAGGGATCAGTTCAGAAGTTGATTCTTCCTGTGCAAAACTCCATCACTTGGGATGCTCAAAGGGTTGCATCGCAGCAGAGGAATAACTTGGTTTTAAACTAAACTGCCTCCTTTAATCTTCACTAAACATCCCCTGCATTTCAGGTGCTCTGGGATTATCTAAGCAGACAGTTTAATAAATTAAATAGAACAAATCTTTTTTATGGCCGTGAGTTGGAGACATTCTATCAGAAGGTTTCCAGATAGCTTTTTTTTCTGTGCAGTTCCTATATTTTGCTGTTGTCTTTGAGAATTAGGACTTTTCTCCCCTATCTGCATGCATGGAGAAAAGAAATATTGATTTTAATAACTATATTACCTGGAAGCATGCCCATATTCACTCTACTAAACTCAGATTTCCTAGGAGCTCTAAGGAGACAGTGAAAATGTGGTTCTGTTCTTAGGAGGGCTAGAAATACCTAGAGAAACCGAGATTTAGTGTTTATTGAAATTATTGCAAATATTTACTCTTGTATTCAGGAGATGAATTTATGTTAAGTATATACACACACTAAATGTATGTATGAATTATAACATCTAGGAGTGGCTTGAGTCAGAAGGGACCTTTGAAGACCATTTTGCTCCACAAACAAGAACTGTCCATGGGCAGGGACATCTTCCACCAGCCCAGGTTGCCCCAAGCCCCGTCCAACCTGGCCTTGGACACTTTCAGGGATGGGGACACAGTAGCGGATGGCTTTGTGATCTCTATCAATATGTGTATGTATTAAGTGCAATAAAAATGCAATTAAAAAAAAACATGATTATGGCATTTGTAGCAAACCTTCTGTGCTTGCTTCTGGGACAAAATATGGTCATTAAAATGCTGAGTTAAAAAATCATAAATGTAGGAAACAAACATCTCTTTTCCCTGTAAAAACAGTAAAAGCATTGTTAATGTTCCTTAGGTTGAAAAGAACTTCTGAAGTGTCCTTTCCACCTGCATTCTCAGGAAGTTATTAATTCATGAGAAATGACTGTTTCTCACACTGCCTGAGTAGTATTTTTTTCATTCCCACACATCACATGTCTTAGAAAATATGTGCAATTCTTGCATGAGAAATGTTTGCGTGGATAACTGTGTTTGTCTAGCAAAGTGGGGTCCTGAAGCCCACACCTTCAAAGACAGTCATGTGTCTCACTTCCACAAACTTCCCAGTGGAATCAGTTGTGGTCTCTCACAGTAGGTATATTAAATGTAGGGGATTTCATGGGTAAATTAATCTCCACATAACAATTGTTTAGGTTTAAACTGTATGAAATCGGTGGTTTCTTAATTTCCCCTGAAAATAAAGCTAATGTATGTAAGAAGTTTGTGATTCACTCTGAGAGTGGCATTTTCTAGAAGCTCCTATCATTAGGACTAAAAATGCTTTGCCATCTGTCCCCTTCTCTCTTCACTCATTCGTTCTGCTGTCTGGAGTCATGTTATTTCTTATTGAAGGAAGAGCAAAAGCAAGATAAGGAATGCAGATATCCTCATCTCAGCAGACACTCTCCACCTTCTGCCTCCTGTCCCCTGAGTGAGGCCCTCTTGCATGGATCACATGCTTTGATGATGGAGACCATCAGCAGGACACGGGCTAAATATAACTCAAACACCAGATTGCACCTTCTGTCCAAGAGTTCACTAACCGATACATGAAAGGCTTCGTTTTGCTTTTGCCCAATTCCAGCTGACTATGGGGAAAAAAAACAAATAAACTCCCCTCCAGAGAAAAACCCCCAAACAAACCCCACAAAATAAACTCTGAAAATAAGCAACAGGAAAACGTTTCCCCATTTCTTTGTTCTGCATTCATGGGCACATCTCTTCAGCATGGGGCATCTACCTCGTCGTAGGTCCCTTCATAACACCCTTCTGCAGAGTTAAAATGCTTTGCAAGCACATCCAAGCAGTCCATGGCTACAGCTGCGTAAGAGTTAGTTGAATCACGTAGAAAGTTTGTCAAGTCGGCATAAGCAACTCCAGAAATGAAGGGAATGAAACCAGGAATGTGTAGATTTGTGGGTTAAAACCCAAAAGAAGCGACCCAATGCTGGTAAGAGAGCTTGCACTACGTGAATATTTAAAGTGGTTGTTGTGCACTCTAAGCCATCAAGCCTGTATTGTCTGGTTTAATTGGAAGAGATAATTTTAGAAAGTTGTACTAATTGAGTGCACACCTTACAACATGATTACGATTAATCAGATTGATAAAAAACTAAAAAAGTCTGCGTTTTTTCTTCTGCTGTTGATTTGTTTTTTCCCCTCAGGTAAAAACACTCAGCTCAGGAAGAGTTCAGTGGAAAAATATGATTAATATGTTAAACTTTTTGTTATGGCTTAGCATAGAAACCCAGAATGGTTTGGGTGGCAAGGGATCTCAAAGCCCACTCAGTGCCACCCCCTGCCATGAGCAGGGACACCTTCCACCAGCCCAGGTTGCTTCAAGCCCCGTTCAACCTGGCCTTGGACACTTCCAGAGATGGGGCAGCCACAGCTTCTCTGGGAAACCTGTGCCAGGGCCTGCTCACCCTCCCAGCCAGGAATTCCTTCCCAATATCCCATCTAACATCCCCTCTGGCAGTGGGAAGCCATTCCTCTTGTCCTGTCGCTCCATCCCTTGTCAATGGTCTCTCTCCATGTTTCTTGTAGCCCCTTCAGGCACTGCAAGGCCACAGTGGGGTCACCCCAAAGCTTCTCTTCTCCAGCTGGACAATCCCAGCTCTCCCATCCTTTCCTCCCAGCAGAGCTGCAACATCCTCTGACCATCCTGGGGCCTCTTCTGGACTCACCAGTACATCCAGTGCATTTTTTTGCCAGGAGTGAAAAGAAGGTGATGCACCCCTGGAAGAGCCAGTCCATTCTCTGGCTTCATCAGAGTTCATAAACTCAAGTGTTCACAGCCACAAAAACACCAGTAGTTTAAGACCTGAAATTAATCTTTACTTATTGGCTTCTTACGTGGAGTTAAAATATTCACCAGTAAAAATATGTGTGTTTACACACACACAGGGGAGTGTAAATCATCAGGAAAGGGGGTCATTTTTCACAACATAACAGAGATTACTTTGGAGATAAATATTTACAGTTTGCCATTCTTTAACTAGATTATTCACAAACGCCTTTAATCGCCTGTTCAGTGTCTTGTTAAAATTGTAGTCCATGGAATCCTGCTCAGAGAGCACTTCAGCCTTCCTGGTTCCTCTGCCTACAACACAGCAAAGTTCTCTTTCCCAATGGCTAGCACACAGTTGCCCACTTGTAAACTTCAGTTATTTAGTCTTTCCAATGAGAGTCAACAACAAACTCGGTATTTTGAACACAGTTTTATCCATGTCATGGTTGAATTCAGTAGGTACTGGGTCCTTGGAAAGTGAAGATGCTACCAGTGCAGAGAGAAATCAAGGAAAAATACACATATCTAAAATTAATTATTAAAATAGATTTTTTTTTTTACATTTCTCTTTTAGAATGGTGGGTGAGAATACTTTACTTTCTGTGGCTGAGCCTCTTTCAACCTCTGCAAATGCCAGTTGCTTCAATCTTTGTAAAGTAAAAGTGACAGAGCTAAAAAACACTGTCTAAAGCCAGGAGATATTGAAAGTGAAGAGAGATATTTACCCTAAGACCTTTTATTCCTGGGAAACAATCCTGGCAGCAGGAAAGTGAGGAACAGATGGGATAACAAACACTAAAATTCAGCTGCTGACAATAGATGCTCATAATAAATACTGTAAGGACAAGATGAACAGAGATCTTACTGTCTATTCCACAGGATAAAAATAGCATTAACATCCTCAAGTCTCCAGATTTCTTTCTTTCTGATGCCATCACAGAACTACAGAATCCCAGGATGATTTGGGTGGGAAGGGACCTTAAAACTCATCCAGTGCCACCCCCTGCCATGGGCAGGGACACCTTCCACCAGCCCAGGTTGCTCCAAGCCCTGTCCAACCTGGCCTTGGACACTTCCAGGGATCCAGGGGCAGCCACAGCTACTTTCCCCACCCTCACAGGGAATAATTCCTTCCCAATATCCCATCTAACCCTGCCCTCTGGCAGTGGGAAGCCATTCCCCTTGTTCTGGCATTGCCTGCTCTTGTAAATTGTTATTTAATAAATATTTCTCCCCACTATTAATGCCCTCTGTTTCCTTGGTGGGAGGGTCGTGATCTTCATTAATTCAATAATTCCAATTTACTAATACAAGTGATTTGTCATGCAGGTCATTATTACAGCGATGAATGAGGGAGGGGAGCTTGGAGAGGAATGACTGAAACACTTTACAGTTTCAAGTAATGAAGTATTTGTTGGCAAAGCACGAATTTGAAGATGCTGATTGCTGAGAAAATCAGCACTACTATTATATATATTATATACCACAACCAAAAGGGTTTTAAGAGGGAATAACTAATTATGCCTGGTTTTAATCTGGTTCTAAGCCCCCAGAATGTCAAGAGTGATCCAAGAAGTACCAAAATTTCCATGATTATCACACCGAAGAATAACTTCTTAAAATACAATTTATGGACAATACTACCACAGGGATATTTTAATTTTTGGAGACATTTACTGGTTTGGCTTTTTACTTTGTTTAATTTTTGATGTTCACCTGGGTTCTCAGTGAATGCTTTTCAAAAACAACCCCCATTTGCTGGTGCCTGTCAGTAATAATTAAACCCCTAGATAAGTGATCTCTAGAATTATTTATATTCCCCCAAAAACCAAAGAGAAAGGCTGTTGTGTTTGCCTGCTTTCTTTTATGATTCTTTCTACGCTATTTTCTCTTCTTTAGGTTAATTTTGTTGTGCTGCAAACCCTGCCTTTTAGCTGAAACTTTCACAATCAGTGAGTGTCTGTAGTTTTCTGTATTCACAAACTCAGAATGCAAATTTAAATAGCACATTATTGGCAAATTCCCCACCATTAATTGCTGAGCAGGGGTTTTACAAATGGAATTAAATGCACTGTTTAGTAATCTGTATTTGGAGATCTCTATGGAAAACATTTCTTAGCTTTGATTTTTTTTGGGGGCAGTTATTAAATACAGTATTGGGTGAAGATTCAGTAGTGTAGAGATAAAATCATAATGAATAAGCACCTGTGACAACAGTTCTCTAAATAGGACAACTCAGCCATAGAATGAAATCCTTTCGTTTTTGAAGAAAAAGACCTTTTGAGGAAAATACAAGGGGAAAATCCCCACCAGATCTGACAGGAACATTATTTTAGAGGCACTGGAATGAATCAGAATCTCACAGAGTCAAGTTGCTATGATTTGGAAACAAAAATATTCCGAATTTGGCACGTGGTTTTCTTGAGCAAGGAACTCCAGGCACAGCTTGGAGGTTTGTTGATTCCTGGCTTTGTAAAGGTTTTATAAACTAGTTGGGTTAAAGCTCCTGTATAAGTAGAAAGAAGGGATTTCAAGGAAACGCAGAGAGCAATGAAACATCTGATGCACCAGTTTGTGGAATTCTTCTTCCATGGGGACATTTCCAAAGATCTAGGAAACACCTGGCTTGCTTGAGGAAAACAGCAACAAAAAATGCCCTGAAACAAACAAATCAGAACAAACTCACTGAAAAACAAAACAACAAAACCCCAAACCAACCAACAAAACAAACAAACAAAAAAACCACAAAACCCACCAAACAAATGAAAAACAACACCCACCAAAAACCAAACAAAAAATATAAACAAATAAAAAAGATGAAAGGAAAATGCAACTTTGCATAATTTCTTATGTGAAATACCAAGGAGAACAGAAAATCCTGGAATTGCTGGAGCTGCTGGAGGCACATTTAAATATGAATAAAAGCTGTTTGTATTTTAGGGAGCCTGAACTCACCTCTGTTGAATTCCAGAGAGTTCCTCTCTGCCCCTTATCCAGCAATGAGTGGCGGCACAGCCCTCTGCGCTTCCTCCCCCACCTCCCAAAGATAATGACCATTTTGAGGCCTTTTTTTGGGTGATGAAATTAGAATGTCATTTAAAAAAAAGAGTTACGAAGTTGGGAGAAGAGAAGACATTTAAATATCGCTTTGGGCTGGAACAGAAATCCCCATGTGGAAAACGGCACAGCAAATCTTTCCAACACTCTATTCCCATCCCACGACAGAGAAGTGAAGCACTTCAAGAGTGACAAAAATATGATGTAAAGAAGAGATCTGAGAGGTACAGGAGAGTATGTAAAGAAAAGAAAGTTTGTCACAAGCGTGGGAGAAAAAAACCCCACGCTGCTTGAGATGAAATAGGAAAATTCAGGCATCAAAAATTACCCTGAAACACTGAGAACAAAAGAAAAAACGGGCTGGTTGTAAAGAGAAAGTTGGGATATAATTCCATATCCAGACTCCAAACTTTCCTGAAGGGTTTCAGTGGGTGTGCCACAAAGAGTAGCAGCAGGGGAAGATTCCTAATGTCTGTCTTGAGGAATAAAGGAAATATCCCAGAAAAAGCAGACAGAAAGAGCTAAAAACTCCCTGTTTGTGGTCCCTATAAATACGTAATAATGGATGATCAGAAAACAACTAACAAATTTTGATAAATTCCTCTAATGACATGACCTTCAAAATCTGAGAAACTTTGTGCTTTCTAGGTTAGCTACTTTTGTATCTTCATCCACAAGCAGCTTTAATTACTTGAGAAATTTAAAATAAAAATTAAATAACACCTGGAATTGGCATTTGCAAATTAATAGTTTGAGATGGCCAATATGTTGGGGGGTTTTTTACTGTTTTTCAGCCCTTGGAATATTTCTGTTTTGGTTTGAACAAAATCAATTCTTTTCTGATGTGGTGTCTGAATAAAAAAAATCTATAAGATATTCTTCTGTGTCAGAGATGAGGGATTTTTACTCATTAGAAAGTAGGATTTTTTAGGAACAATTTCCTAATGGTCCTTCTTTTAAAGGAACTGTTTCTCCATCATGTGAAATGATGCAGGAGACAGCAGGTTTGATGTTCCCTCTGCTTCATTCATCTTTCATTTTCATTCTGGTCTAAGATTAAAAGACTAACAAATACTTCAAATATCAATTGTTATTAATTATTTTCATAGAACCACAGAATATCCTGACTTGGAATGGACCCACAAGGTCCAACTTCCTCAGGCCACCCCAACAACCCCACCATGTGCCATTTTAATTTATCTCTTGGAGGTAAAATAAGATCCTGTGTGAGCTTTAATATTAATTTAATACATCTTTGTAGGGAAACATTAGAAAGAGCTAAGCTGGATGTCCACAAGGGAAAAAGTTATTCGGTTTATAATGTTTAATGAACGATTGCTGCTCTTTTTAACACGACACAGAGAAATAGAATGGTCCTTCCATTTTTAAATGCAGTGATTTATAGAAAGCATTTCTTCTGTTCCCTTCCTCTCAGTACAGCTTGCAGGTATTTATCGTATTTGTAGCAGCTGATTTTTCAAGCACCTGGGTATGTGCTGTGGCAAATTGCACAGGTTATATATCTACATCTTGTGCTAGTAAATAAACTCTAGGACCTTCTTGTTAAAGAAGAAAGATTAGTGTAACCTCCCCCCTTTTATTTTTTTAGATTTATGGTGGTATTTTTCAAAGTGATAGGAATTCACAGTAGCAACATGGCAGGTGAAGCCTTAAAATTTCCTGAATTAACACCAGCATTTGCAGTAACACGTTGAAAGGGAACACAGAAATGTCCAAGGCCAGGTTGGAGCAACCTGGGCTAGTGGGAGGTGTCCCTGCCCATGGCAGGGGATCGGACAGGATGGGCTTTGAGGTCCCTTCCAAACCAAACCAAACCATTCTGGGAATCGACGATTCCATAAGAGCTTTGGCTTGGCAAATATTTTTCCTATGCTGCCTAGAAAAGAGCTGTCTTGTTGTTGCAAGAGGAGATTGTAAGATCTAATCTGCTTTTAGACATTCACGTGAGTCACCTGCATGTGAAATGCCATCACTTGAAATACTTGAAGATGTGAACAAGAAAAAAAAATAAAAACAAAGAGCAGAACAGGCCTTCTTAATCTGTGAAAGCTTGTCATTTTATCTCATCACCTCTGTGCTCTTGGGGCCTCCAAGTCCCCAAAAGTTTCTTTAAGCTGATTTATACCTTGTTCTTGCTTCCCTTTAACAACCTCAACCTCCTCCTTGCTCATGAGAGGTGTTTCTGCAGTCCTGCAGACATTGCCCCTCAGGGGACTGACATGGGATCTCACAGGAACTCTCTCCAAATGTACTAACTCTTCTCCCACACTGCCGTGCAAATACTAATAAGGGAAGCTTTTGTGACATTCAAATGTCACACAGACAGTTGGTGGTACAGGAATGTTCAAGCAAATGAGTAATCCGAGATGGTGATCCAGCACAGTTCTAATTATAAAGCAGCCTTATTATTTTCTGTAACATTTTATGATATAATAGTGTTTGGGAAATGACTGTATTAAGAGTGTGACATTTAGTGAAGTGAATAAGCTTTTCCTACACGAAGTGATTTCACTGCAGGTTATTGTGCAAAACAGAAACTTCAGAAGCAGAGATCACTTAAGTCCTTGATGCACTGCCAGTCTGGAGTTATTTCCTTAATTTATGATCTTTCCACCTTGGCACCTTATTCAAACGAAAATAAAATACACAGTTTCTTTCTACAGCCTCGTGTTTTGTGCCGTTTATGTTGTGGTCTGAAGTGGTTTTGGTTTCTCAAGCACCATTTTGCTTTGTCTGTGTTACAAATGGTTTGCCAGGACATGTTTATTCTCATGGCCCTCACCCCTATTCATACATTGTATGACTTTAAGGGATTTTCTCCTGAAGTTTGAGAGAATTTTTTCTGCAGTTGTGGTGAGTGTTCTTGGTGAGCTGCCAGACACTGGTCCAGCTGCATTTTACTCTTTCTCCTTCCTCCAAAAGAGCAGGGCAAGAAAAGAAGGTGGAAAAGTTCATTAGTTAAGATAAAGACGTGGAAATCATCTATTAATTATTATCATGGGCAATAAATCATAGAATCACAGAATGGTTTGGGTGGGAAGGGACCTCAAAGCCCACCCAGTGCCACCCCCTGCCATGGGCAGGGACACCTTCCACCAGCCCAGGGTGCTCCAAGCCCCGTCCAACCTGGCCTTGGACACTCCCAGGGATCCAGGGGCAGCCACAGCTTCTCTGCCCAACCTGTGCCAGGGCCTGCCCACCCTCACAGCCAACAATTCCTTCCTAATGTACCATCTAAACTTTTCTCTAGATATGCGAATTTCTAAGTCACTCATCAAAGACATATAAAAAGTTAAAAGCTATAGTAAAAAGCCACAGAGTATTTTCATTAAACATTCCATAACTATTTGAATATCAAAATCAAAATAAAAGAAAAATCAAAAGATTCCCATTTCTTCATGCGGGATCTCCACATTCATGGGAAAACATTCTTGTTTCCAAAATCATGGTGAATTCAGTCTTATTCTAATTTCTCTCCATGCAAGATGAACAGCAAATGTTTCTACCATGAAAAGCAAGGATCCTGGAAATTCAGGACCCAAGATAAATAGAAATATATTTATTTTATTTTGCCTTTTTTTTTTTTTTTTGAGGGCAAGTATGTATTACTGTCTTTCCTTCCAGAGCAGACCAGGCAGATTAAGACCCAGGAACTCAGGGATGCTGTGGGAGACTGAAAGCACCATTGGGGGACAAGCACCCAACCCACTTGACATTCCTTTTCCCAGCACTTAACACTTGGAGCAGTGCAGTGAGTTGATTTCATGCAAGTATTTACAAGTAAAATGTTTATTTAAACTTTTAAAAAAAAGACTTAAAAAGTTTTGCTCTGGAGACACTCCCTTTTTCTAACTTCAGATATTAACTGTCTTAACCCAGCTGATTTTCTGCCATTTCCTTGGTCGTTTCCCTGGGATGTTTTATTCTTGGCTCCAACTGCTGGCACTTGGTAGATTTGTTATCCATCTTGGCTGATTTGTGCCATGGAAAGATCTTCTTCATGCTCTTCCACTTTGAAAAACAAAATAAAACCTAAACCAAGAAACAAAACAAAACAAACAAAACCCCCACCCAAAACCCCCAAATAAAACAAAAAAACCACACACAAAAAATCCTGGTAGAAAATTGAATCTCTAAGGAAACATTCGTAACAAAGGTTGTGACTACTAAATTCATTAAATCAATAACACTGCCCTGTTTGGTCAAGAAGTATCAACAGAGACACTGAAGGAATAAACAGACAAAGGAACTGAACGACTGGAAAGAAGATAAAATTCCATGCTAGCCCTGTCCTGTTCTCACAGAGCGATTCAATCACCACTTGGCTCACATCAAACAAACCCAATTAATGAAATTTAACTCATGATAAATCTGAAAGAATTATACAACACGTTTAATTCGCAGCAGTTGGTCCGGAAATAACAAATTACCACACCTGGAATATTTGCACTCTCCAATAACACGACATCAATCATTCCTCGTGCAGTTGTAGCAGATCTGCCAAAGCACAGGTACAATTAGAGGAGCAATAGCACTGTTGCTCTCCATGTCAGAACAGTTTTGAGAGGAACAGACTTTGCTGGATGTAAAATATGATACTTTTTAATTTTTTTACTTGGATTTCGTGGACTTTAAAATTACATTTACTGAAGATTTCTTAAGAAACCAGTTACCAGCTGGACTATTGAGTCACTGGTGCCTCGGCTCACCTTAAGCTGGACTTTAGAAGGAAAAGCTCAGTGCAGTAAAGCACACAGCTAATTGATTATTGAATGCCTTACAAAAACTAGGATCTTTTTTTCCCCATGAAATCATATAGCAAGATGGATTGGATTGTGTTCATTGGGGATTTAATTGGCTTTTTCATACACTAGATACAGTGCAATATCCTTACTTCTATAGAATACTTGCCAATCATAGTAGGAACAGTGTATATTTTAAAATATTCCTAAGGGAGAAGGTGATTTAGTGGTGGATTGGGAAGAACTGGGTTAACACTTGGACTCAATGACCTTAAAAGTCTTTTCCAACCTAAATGATCCTGTGATTCTTTGATACTATACTTTAAAAAAAAAACAACCTTTTAAATATTTCATGTCTAAGAAGTTGTAGAAAATATTGTAGGAAATTGTACATGATATGTGGCAATAGCTGGAGTGAGAACATGCTGGAATAATCAAAGGGAGCAGTCAATTTTCCTGTCAAAAAATGATTAACCAATTTACTGGAATCGTTAAAACTGATCCAAGATTAATGATTGCAAAAAGTTTAGTTGCAAGCTAAAAGCAGCACTAGTTCCACTCAGTGATCAGCACTGCCACTGAGGTGGTGACACAGGAGCCCTGACCCAGCCAAGAGTGGCCATCAGAGGTTGTTTGGGCATAAGAAAATAATCCCAACATCAGTATCTGTTGCTGCTCTGTCCCTCAGGGAGACTGGCATTTCTTCCCAGCTTAACAGAAAACCTGACTGAGCTTGAAGAGGAGACTCCAGGGAGACCTTATAGCACCTTCCAGCACCTCAAGGGACTCTGAGAGAGCTGGAGAGGGACTTACGGAGGGACAGGACAACGGGGAATGACCTTAAGCTGAAGGAGGGAAGGTTTAGATTAGGGATTAGGAAGGAATTGTTGGCTGAGAGGGTGGGCAGGCCCTGGCACAGGTTGGGCAGAGAAGCTGTGGCTGCCCCTGGATCCCTGGAAGTGTCCAAGGCCAGGTTGGACTGGGCTTGGAGCAACCTGGGCTGGTGGAAGGTGTCCCTGCCCGTGGCAGGGGGTGGAACTGAATGGGCTTTGAGGTCCCTTCCCACCCAAACCATCCTGTGATTCTATGAAAATAACCATGGCAAGTATTTCTAACACAAACACAATTATTCCAATGTTGACTGCAAATTTTCCTTTTGCATCGCCCAGCAATGCATTGTGCAGCTGAAATCTGAGAGCAGTCCCAAAATCTTCCTTCTCAGACCATTGCAGTCTGTTTTGATGATGCTTTGTAACAAAACCTCTACCCATGGTTTTCTCACACCCTTCTTCTGGCCACCACACCAGTTTCCTTCCACAAGCTCGTTCCCAGCCGTGAGCCTTTGTTATCCTCCATGCAGAGATCAGCGGCTAAAGCACAACTGGAGCGCAGCAAGAGTCGAATACAAAGCAATTTATCCATGTCCCCCAGCAGAGCCTGCTTATCCCGAGGGGTTTTTATGTGGTGTCCCTCTTCTTTAGTGAAAAACAAAATGCGAGAGTAAAGATGAAAGCACAGGCACTGCAACAGCGTTCCTTCCAACCCTAATTATTCCGTAGTTCTGTGATGCTGGGGTTGCCCAGAAGCCTCACAATTCAAAGTGAGTGAGCTTGGCTGAATGGAAAGGTAAGTCAGGAGCATATTAAATGTGCAAGGAGAGGCCAAGTGCTCAGTGAACTTGGGTTAAACACAAAGCAGAGCAGCCCAAACAGCTGCCTCTTGCCCTCGGTTCAGAAGAAATAATCAGATATGTGCTTGTCATGAGGGGACTGAGTAAAGAACAACTACAACTACACTACAGCTTGAACTTACATGGTCAGCTTGGAGCTCTTGCTCACATGCAGTCAGTCCTCAGGAAGGTGTTAATGCTCAGAGTTATGTCTATATCTATATCTATCTATATCTATAGCTATCTATATTATCTATCTATCTATCTATCTATCTATCTATCTATCTATCTATCTATCATCCATATCTATCTCTCTGTCATCCATATCTATATCTATATCATCTATATTTATCTATTTATACCATTTGTGTCTATATCATCCATATCTATAGCTATCTATATCATCTATAACTCTATCATCTTTCTCTCTCTCATATTTATAATATATATATCTCATCTGCATCTATAGCTAAATCTATATCTGTCTATATCCTCTATATATAATCTCTGTCTCTCTCTCTCTCTCTCAGCTATGACAGTGCCACTTCATTTTCCACCTTCGTCAGACCTATCATGAAATGGCCACATAGCCACCAATTTGGGAACAGCTCTCTAAAACGGAGCCCATCCTTCAGGAACAATTTTTGTCTGCTACTGAAATTTAGTAGGGGTATTAAGAATTAATGCCTGATGCAAAATAAAGTGAAAAAAAAACCCCAAAACAAATGGTAAGGAATGGGCAGGTTAAGGGACAGGACCCACTGCCAGTAAAACATTTTCATCTTGCATCTCTCAGAAAAAAAAAGCATTGACTTTGAGGTGTCAGGAAACAGCATTTTAGAGCTGCAAGGAAATAAAGCAAGGCAGGAAAAAGAGCAGGGGCTCCAGTCCTGGCTGCAAGCAAAGCAGGTTTGGGATAACTTGTGCAAAGGATGAATTAATAAGGAAAACACAGCAGTGGTGTTATCACACCTGATCTGTGCCTTCTCCTTATCTCCCTCCCAGGTGATCCTTCTGGCCAGGAAACATTCCCTGTGCAGTTATAAACCTTGAACAAAGACAGGTTTCCCTGTCACATTCCAGCAAGTGCTATAGAAATTTTCCTTCCAAGACATTTCGGAACTTCATCTGAAATAGAATTTAAAATGAGTTTTGGTCAGCTGGATTGGTGTAATTTCTGGTGGGAAATCTCTGTTTTGGAGGTGACAATCCTGGTCAGTGCAGAGCTGGATATCATGAATCTGCCAGGCCAGAACCAATTAAAATTATTTACAGGTAAATGTAAACCAAGCACTCCCTTATTTTATCTTAGAAGAAGCAAGGTGAGGAATACTCCTCCAGTGCTCATGAATTTTGTTAGATAAGGGTATTATGACAAATTCCCCTAAATCCACATGGCCTATGGGCAAAATAATAGCATTCCTTTCCTGTTACACAATGTATCAGATTTCGGAATATGGAAAGATGTTCTCAGAAATTAAGTCTTAGGTCAGTTGTCAGGCAGAAGATGCTTTTATTAGAAGTTTTCTTTCAGGTAGAAAGCGTGTGTGCGTGTCTGGGTGTGTTTGCAGAGGTGTCTGTGGCTGCAGGGATATAAAAATATACCCACATAAATACTATAGAAGCACATGGAATGTATAAAAGGTGTATCTCACATTCTATTTTCCCCTTATTTCTGCTTCACCTGCTTCAAACTGGCAAGGGCAAGAAAGCGACAACTTTTCACATTCCACTTTATTGCTGCATTTCATTAAATTGTGTGTAATGATTTCCCATCTACAACAATGGCAACATTGAAGATCTATTCCTCCAGACATAAACAGCCTTATGAGAGCAAAAATAACACACCTCCTTGTGTTTGATATCCTGTTACCCTTCCAGGTCATTAAAGGCACTTGCTGACAATTCACCTTCCAGCCATTTCTTCAAGTGAAAAATATTTCCCAAAATTTAAGAATATTTTTCAGTGTAAAATCCACATAAAGCAAATCCCACAGATATTTCTCAGTGCTCCAAATGGTATTTCTTGTGCTTTGTCCTTCCTTTATTATTATTATTAGTGTGTGTTAGCACTAGCATTATGCATTAGCATTATCAGGCATCTTTACAACGTGGCATGTCCCCAAATGACAACTTTTTCAGCCATCTCTGGTTTTGCTCAGACTAACTGTAGTTTGCCATATGGTTCCTTTTCCTGCTCCCAAACATTCCAACCACTTTTCCAGCAGGGTTATGTTGGAGTGCAGGTGGACTGCAGAAATCCCATTTATTCAGATAGATTTTATTCCTCTGACAGTATCCAACATGAGCGTGGTTGTATTGAATTTTATTGCCTTTATAAAACTTGTTCAAACCTCCAGATAAAATGCACAAAATATAATAAACTTGCTTCAATCTTCCAGCTTGTTCTGGGCTCAGTGTGTTCTGTTCTAACCTTTGTTAGAAACAGGAATAAGAGAATAACAAAATCTGTGTGCCAGGCACAGCTGATGGTTCCCTTCAAATATATTAAACTCTTTGAATAAAGACTAATGCAGATAGGAGGCCTTTTTAATGAACAACTATCTTTTATATGTATTATTTTCTAGAGCTGCAAGGAATTCAGGGAGCCTAATGAGATGGTGAGAAAGTTGAGATGAACTGGTGCAAATGGTTATAAATAATCAGCAATAATTGTGCTTTCTGTTTAATGAGCACTTTAAAAGGATAAAGAAAACACATCCACCTAAGTTTTGGACTTGGTTAAGAAATGCCAACAGAACATAACATGTTATAAGGTAAACCTCTGCGGGTTTCCCCTTTTGATGGAAAGTTCTAGCTGTATAAAGGGACATAGCAAAGGGATAAAAATGCAAAAAATAACACAATTCACTGGTTGAAAGGAGCAGAGCTCGTGTGTTCATGGTACAGCGATTAAGAATGAAACTGAAAATAATTTGGGGATCACTCCATGGAATCTGTTTGGTAGATCTCAGAAATCCCAAGGGGAGAAAGCTCTCCAGTCCTCACACAGGGGCTTTCAGAAGAGCAAAAACACTCCAGGTGGAGAAAAGATCTTAATGGATATAACACCAATTGTTTCTTAGCAATTTGGTGACATACTAAAAATGAATCACAGTGTTAATAGCTGTATTAGTCACAGTTTGGGCTCCCTGTCTAAGTGGAGATATTCATATTACTGATGTTTTATAGAGATAGAAATTATTTCAACCTTATAAAACCAGAAAAAACCCCAATAAAATCTTTCCAATAACAAAAACACATACTGGCTCATGAGAGAAGAATCATCCTAAATGTTCTGCATTCCTTGTTTCAGAGCATGACATTTCAAAAGGTTCACACAGGGCAGGTGAGCTCAGAAAGGTGGAGGATATAATTGCAAGTGTGATCACACCTTTTAGCAGAGACATTTAAATGGAAAATGCAGAGTGCAGGCTCTGTGCAGTGCCGGCATTTCACAGAACGCCCTGACAAGTGCAAAAGCTTCCCAAACACATAAAAAGCCTCTGGTGGGTTCAGCCAGCTGCTGAGTTCTGAGCCACGGGAATGGGAGGAGAATTTAGGCTGTGTGGAAAGTCATACTTTTATTATTAACAAGACTCTTACTCACACCTACTCCTACAATGTACAAAGAAAACACATTTCAGTGTGGTGTGGTCTTTGTCCAGAAGACAATTATCTAAGAGAGCAACAGCTGAATTAGACTTTACCTATTGGAAAGTTTTAAAAATCCTTGGAATTAGGAGAAATCCTTTAATAAAAGCTACATATGGGAAATTCAGTCTGAAAGCTGCTTTAAGCCTAATTAAATGTTATGGTATAGGGCATAGTTACAGGCACCCATTTCCATCAGGGATGAAAACACCTTTGTTTAAATGGCTGGTACGGAGCCTATGCCATTCAATTTTAATAATTCCTGGGTCAAATTGCATGCCCTGAGGAAAAATAATTGAATCTTCATTTCCTCCAACTACCCACTTTGGGTTTCAGAGGCAGAATGTTTAAAAAGAAGCAAAATTTGCGATTTTCAAATGAGGCATCAAAGAAACTTTTCGCCCCAAATAATCTGCTAAACTGCTCGTTTTAACCTCTTGACAATTTGTTGAACTGCAACTGCAATTAGTCAACATTGGCCACATGTTTTTGCTGAAATCTATAAAAAACAATGCATGGCTACAGAAAATAATGACATTAACTTGTTGAGCCAGACACTGCCTCGTATGAGCATAAATCCCGATGTCCCATAAAGAAAAATTCAGGAGGAAAAGGCCCCAACAGCTTCGCTCAGTGTGGTTTGGACCTTCGAGGAGAGCCCTCCTTAAAAACTTGTGTAGGAAAGGGTTGGAGTAGTTGGGAGAAGATAATGATTGAGGAGGTCACAGATGTAAAAAACTGACATTTTCATTTTTTAGTCCAGTTTTCTGCCACCTTTCCTGCTCATTTGTTTGCACCTTTATCCAGCACCGATCCAGCCTGTGCATTCCCACTCATCAATAATTGCTGCTGGAGGGCTCTGTGCCCTGCACCCTTTACATCCTGAGCTGTTAGTGAAGCAGAAGCTGCTTGGAAAATGTATTTATGAACAGTTGGAAGAAAATCATGACACGACCATGTCGGTGCTCCATCCCCATTTCCAGTGCCAAAAAGGGTTCTGGTGCTCAGACAGGAAACACATTGCAAGCTCTTGGCAAAGCAAAATGTGTTCTGAAGCTTAAGATGAGATGCCATGTCCCATGAACTCTTAGTAAACAACAGATTCTAGGGAATTTTTAATATATATATATATAGGTATGCAGCTATTTAAATATATATATTTATATATATGCACATGTACACACGCACACATATACACACCTATGTGGAAATATACAGTTGGAAACAACAGAAAGCACAAAGTTCATCAAAAGTTCTTAATTTTTGCCATCCATGCTTTCAGAAGAATGAGATGCAAATGCTCCTGAGGCAGAGAGCGAGAGCACAGAACGCCAGGTCTGGTAGACTGTGTGCATTTGCATGTCATTCAAACCACTGTTCCTCACAAAAGAACAAACATTGCTTGGAAATCCATCATCTGTTTGTATCTTGAGGATTCTCCCAAAATATTCATTCACTTCTCACAGTTAGAAAATATATATGTATATATAGACTGCAAAGTAAACAGTTTTACTGTTTTATGTATTAGAGAATAAATATTGAATGTTTTTCCTCTCTCTTCATGCCATTCACTGGACTTTAACTAGACTATTAGGTTTAACAGATGAGGAGAAATAAACTTCTATTTCCTCTATTGACAGTGCCATCACAGCTGGCAATAGGCTGCATTTACAGTGAAAACACCTTGTGTGATGAAATGGATGAAGATGGGCCATAGGTTCAATATAGATCACCAAGGAACAGCAGCCTGGGAACCAAATACACTTTATTTGAATTGGCAAATAAATCTTCCACCTCTCTTTCAAAAATTAAAAATAGGAAGTACAGGCATGTAAGTCTCAAAAAATCATCAATTAGTGAAGCTCACTGCTTAGTTACATGCTTCTATGTCACAGAGTGCAAATCATGTCTGTGACAAATTAACATGTATTCATAGAGCTCTATTAATTAGCTGTGTATTAACAGCTTGATCTTTACAGAGCTGAAGTTTTCATAAGTGACTTCAAAGACATGTACGTTGAACCTCTAAAACACACAAGCGTATTTGTGCATAATCATTGACAAAACCCATGGAAGGTTTTGGAATTTAAGCCACTTCCCAGGAGCTGGTTGGGGATGAGGAGACAAATAACAGACTAATATTGATCCCACAATTGTCCCACAGTTCTTGTATTGGCACCTGACAGCCTTAAGAGTTTCCACAGAGATGTCCAGACAACCTTCTGCAGTAGAACTTCAGGTTGCAGGGAAGGATCCTAGAAAATGGTCTTTCCAGTCAGGAAGAAGAAAGAGCCAAGCACAACTCAGCAATATGTAAAGAGATCAGAGACCTCAAACATCTGTCCTGTCTCTCCCATTCAGGCAGGAACTCCAAGTATTTTTAATTCCCAGACTTACTCCTGCAGAGCCAAACACAGTGTTCTTTCTTACACGTGAATAATGTTGAATGACCTCAACAAGCAAGACCTGCTGCCTCTCCTTTTCCTCTCCTTTGCCACCCTCAGTCTATTAGAGTTAAAAATGAAACAACTCACAGGCCTTCACTTTAAAAGCAGTGCACCCTTTCCCTGCCCAGCCAGGTTCGTTGTATGGATTTCTTACCCACCCCTTTAGGAATCCTTTACACCAGGTAGGAGACTTTACCTTTTGGACTACGAGGGAAATTTATTTCCTAGTATAAGTCTATTTTCTGGGAGTCAGTGAAATATATTAACAAACTCTGAATGAGATTTGCAGTTATTTGGTCCATTTTTTGCAGGTCAAGTCACAGGCAATATCAGTTTATGTTCCCTGCCAATATCATACCGTCTGAAATTCTGAAACTTTGTTAAAAAATACCAAACAAAAAGACAATACAACAAAGAACTGGGAAATGAGGAACACTTTCGTTTTTTTAATTCAAAAGTTTAAGGAAGATGTGCATATTAAACTCAGCAACATTATTCACAGAGAGGGAATTACTGTACTAACTCAGAATGTTTTCTTTTCCTGTGGAATTCAATAATCCAGAGAATAATACACTTGATAAATCAGAAAATGTGTGAATTTAAAGTCACTTTACTCTCTGTGTAATATAATTTCTAAATATGAAATTCTCATTCTCCTTTTCCCACCCCATAAAAACTCCAGACGAAGGTTTTGCCTCAGTTAGAGAAAGATTTAGGAGTCTGGATTGGCTGAGGGATGAAGAAGACAACTGCCTGAGGGAGGATATGAATTCCAGTTGTAGTAATTTTGCCCGCAAGGGTCTCATTTAATTTGTCCCTCTGTGCTTTATCACTTCTTATTGAAGCGACAGTGAGGGGTTGAGATTTAATTCCGTCACATCTGAAGGACAGAAGAGTTATCCCAGACTCTGGACTCTGGAAATGCTGCTCTGGATTGTTCAGTGCTGGAAGCCACAGAAAGCCTGGAAAGGCAGGTTGAGTTCCTGCAGCCCTTTTGTTCAGCTCTGCATCTTGGTCCACTTGTAAACACGTGGGATGATGGGCCTTCCTCTTGCCTGGAGTCTCCATGGCAGAAGTGATTTCGTGTGGAGACTCTCAAAACTTCTGCCTTGTTCCAACACACTTTGGCTTTAATTCAATAAAGTGTCAGTGAGATGGGCTTAGCTTAATGCCCTCTTTAACATAACTTTATTTTTCATTCAGCCACCTTCAGCAATATTCAACCACATAGTTAAGGACTTTTTTTGTATTAAGACAGGAATTTCTTATATAGAACAGAATCACAGGATCATTACTGTTGGGAAAGACCTCTGAGATCACTGAGTCCAACCTTTGACTGAACATCACCTTGTCAACTAAACCAGAGCACTGAGTGCCACGTTCAGTCATTTCTTCCAGGCAGTTTTTAAGTGCTTTGTTGAAATGGAAACTCTGGGTTTAGACTAATCAATTAAATTAATAAGGTCAATTTGTTATCAGAATGTGCTGGCAGTACCAGCAGGACAATGACGTCATATAGGTATCAGTATCCACCAGGTGACTATAGATGATGTCATATTATTTGTGACATTTTCTATAATTAAGGTATAAAGAGAATGATAAACTGTGTCTTATTAAATTATTTTCTGTTTTAATTAATATCTTTCTCATAGGTCTCTTCTTAACTGTTTTGGGCTTGGCCAGGTTTTCATCTTATTTATACCACTATAAAACTCAGAAATTCTGTATCTATGATTCTTCTACCACTGGAGACACTAAAACCCGAGTCAAAGGCATAAAGAGTGGGTTATCAGCTTGCCAGAGGTCACATTTCATGATATTTGGTCACATTTTGAGGGTATTTGTTGGTTCTTTTAGGTGTTAAAGTTGATATTCCACTTAAAACACAAAGTTACTTTCCATTCATTATTGTTGTAAACGGAAATGAAAAAGTTGTTTTGTGTTTCTGTCATGAACCAGGACAAACCAAAAAGGACAAGACATAATGAGGCGGAAGAAAAGTGGGGAAAAGCTCAGACTGCTGAGTTAATGAGGCATTTCAAGAGGGCTGCCTGGGAAAATGATGGGATCTGCTGGGACAGGAGGATGGGCCAGGACTGAGCACCTGCTGCTTCCTAAAGATGCTCTCCTACATGCACAAGGCTTTATTAGCAGGAATCATGGATGGTGGCACACCTCAGCTCCCACAGCGAAAGTTTCTTCTTCGGGAAGGGCAAAAAAAAGGCACTTTTTAGCAAGCTAATGGATAAGGAGAGCGGGAGAAAACACCGGATGATTTTCAGGCCACTGATTCCTCTCATGGAAACACAGCACAACAACAGTAATATGATTTGCAGATGCTGGGGCACAAGCAGCACGAAAACCAAAGCATGAGAGCTAAGAGGGGAAATTATTTCCAGAGAGACTTTGAAATAGCTCTGCCAAAAAAGAAAAAAATCAAATCAAAATATAGCCAAAGATTATGAGAGCTGGAAGGCACAGGCAGACTGTAGAATGGCAAGTTGTCCTCAGCCATAGGAAGGCTGATGTTACCCCATGCCTTGTGGTGGAGCAGATGAAGCCACAGAGTCTCTTCTAGTCTCATATTCCAGGATAGAAAATCCCACATGATTTACATTTTCTCAATTAAAACACAGTGGAGGGTTTTAAGGGGTGTTTAATGTTTAACAAATTGAAGTCCAGTCTTTTTAAAGAACTGTTGCAACCCAGACTGGGCTCAGCGTTTCTCAGGCCCACGGCAGTTTTAGCATCTCAGTGGTCTCCAACGGGGCAAAAAAAATCAGAGAGTGGAGAAAGGAATACAAGACCCCCAGAGCACGACTTCTGATGTGGCTGTGACCTGGTTAAATTGTGTAAGTCATGTGGCTTGGGAACTTCCCATGGGTCCGAGGTGTTGGTCTCCACTGGATCCCAGGATCCTGGATGTGCTTGGTGTGTCACAGACCTCGGTCCCTGCCCCTCCTGCTCAGCAGAGAAATGTTGGGTTCCACGTCACTGCCTTGTGTGCTCCTGTTCCTGCATCCAACCCACCCAGAATTCCCTGGTAACTCTCGGATTTCCAAACGGCAAGACACATGTTTTGCTCCAGTGGTGCAAAGGGCAGAGCCACCCCCCAGCTGCCAGCTTGTTGTCCCCTCTCATGGGTCAAGGAGGGGGAAAGAAGGCCAAGGATGTGAAAGCTCATGGGTTGAGATTAAGACATGAAGGTCATTTATTAATTGCCATCACAGATCAGATTCAACTTGGGCAAATGATACTTAAATTATGGAGCAATGTAATAATTATTTCATTTTATTAAGATAATTAATAATAAAAAGTATAACAGTGATCTTATTAACAATTAATCTTTGCTATTTAATTATAGATTAATTATTAATATTAAACTATTTACCTAACCACAAATTAAAATATATTTGGGTAGCAATGAGGACAAAATTAAGACAACCCCTTCCCCCTACCCCTTTAGTGAGGCTCAGCCTCACTCCTTCACTCTTGGCTCTTCCCCAACCCATCAGTGCAGTGGTAATGGGGGTTATGATCAGTCCACACATCTCCTCCCTGCCTTCCTTTCCTCCTGCTGCTGTTCCCCCCTTTCAGCCGGTTCCTCCCCATGGACTGTGGTCCTGCAGGGTGGACCTGCTCCTGCTTTATCCTGGTTCAGGGCTGACCATGTTCCAGATGGATTGGATGATCTTGGAGGTCTGTTCCAGCCTGACAGATTCCATGGGTCTGAGTGGTCTCTCCCCAGGCTGCAGGGCAATCCTTGCCCTGGCACACCTGCAGGGCAATCCTTGCCCTGGCACACCTGGGTCCCCTGCTCCTTCCCTTCGTTTCTCACCCTGGTACTCACAGAGCTGTTTCTCGCACTTCTCTCTCCCCCACACCCTCTCCCCTGCCTGGGTGGTATTTTTGCTACAGGGGCAAAAGTGTCTCTTAGAGGATCCCTTGAGTGGGCAATGCAGTGAGAAGTGAACCTATGAGGCAGGAAATCAGAAACTGCAGGTGCAGGCTCACAGAGGAGAAAGTGGAACAGGGAGTTGTGAGGGGATATGTCCCATTTTCCATTTAGCTTTTAAATATTCCACTCAGATTTGTAACTAATTTATAGTTGATGGCCATACATAACTGATATACAAGCAGACATATGCCATTGCTCCTTTATTACTAAGAACCTTTGGTGGAATAATTAATGAATAAATTAGAGACCAGCTTTGCTGATGATGCCATTTGGATTTCCTGCTCACGTGTGCACCATGTCTGTGAGAAATGAACATTGATGACCTTAAAAATGATGTATTAATGGTTTGCTTGAGCTGCCATCTCTCATTGCATGGGGGTGAAATGCCCTCCAGTGCCAGCTGGTCAGTTTTGCTTTTTAATCTGAGCAGCCAAAGGCTGAAGTTGCATTCTTCACCTGGACTACTACATCTAGTAAACAGAAAGGCTGGGACTAAAGAGAGACATGGAGCTCTAGACCAGCATGATTTCAGGGGAATGTGGGGGCTTACACCTCCAAGATTTCTTTAAAAAAACCTAATGAGTTATATAATACCATGTATTCGCCTGGATTAGGGTTAACTCTTTGTTTACAAAAGCTGTAAATGATGACTGTTGATTCTTTGTGTGAGGAGAACCAGCAGAAGTACCACAAATGTGGCAGAAAACACTTTCAGCCAGTTTTGCTGAGGATGGAAAATTATAATGTCAAGCTGTCCAATTTCCAAAATAGCACATTTCACAAAGAAGTCATTCAGCTGTCAGAGCAAGAAACAATTAAGGCACATGTTCTGTTTCAGGTACTGAGCTTGAATTTTATATTTCAGAAAATTTCTACAGAGATAAGGAGTCATTTACTCACACAGCCGGGTGGAGGGACAAAGAGGGGACTAAATAATTATCCTTGAGACTTTTGCCTTCCATTTGTTCAAAAATGAAAGAGAGAAGATATAAATTGGACAGGAGGAAGGAATTGGTGAGTGTGTGACTCACTGGAAGAGGTTGCCAAGGGAAGCTGTGGATGCCCAAGTGTTCAGAGTCAGTCTGGGTGAGACCTGGAGCAACCTGGTATAGTGGAAGGTGTCCCTGCCGTGGCAGGGCATTTGGACTAGATCTTTGAAGGTCCCTTCCAACTCAATCCATTCTATAATTCTATGAAAATATCTTCATCAATAAATACAATTAAAGAGGAGGTTGGACTTCATCATCTCCCAAGGTCCCTTTCAACCCCAGTTCTTGTCTAATGTCTATGAGATGGAGGATATTGTCATACACTATCAGCACACCAATCTGAAAACAACCCCCCCCAAAAATCAACCACAAACCCCAACCCTCCCGTCCAAAACACACCCAGCTAACTTCTCCCTAAGGATGGGTATATTCAAGAGAGGGGCAATAATTTTTGGCTAATGTGGGGAGGGGAGAGGCTGAACATTTAATTCTACTATCATTGTATTTTCTACGTACAGTAAAAGACTTGATAGCTTCAGCTCCTTCCAAAATCACTCTTCAATGGGCAAAATAACCTTTTCAGTGATTCAAGGCTTTCCCAAGTTTCTCCACATGCACACAGTCCCAAAGGGGCTGGTCACTGCCCTTTACCCCTGTTCCCATTTGGAACCCTCCGAAATGTTGGATGTCTGGGATATTTAGCTGATGTGTTCTGTTTGCTTTCTGTCAAAACTGCACATCTGGGTGAGCCTACACATCTGTATGTGCATTTCTCTTTCCAGTCAGATCCTCTGCTGTTGCATATTGGCAGACCTCCAACACCATCATAACCCTGATAGGTTCTAACCCACAGCCTGTGTTCTATAACATTTTGGGATGGCGAATAAGATACAGACTAAACAAGTAGTGAACGAACTTTCACAGTACTATTAGTGGGACAACAAGCAATTGATGTTTTTTAAATAGTTTGTTCCTTTAAGTTGTGTCTGTAATGATTTTGTTCCCAGCTCTTTCACTACAAGATCATTGATTAAGGATGTTGCCGTTGCCAGCATCAGTCCTGTGAGACGTGGGAGGACTGTGCTCTGGGAGTGTGAGAGAGTCAAATTACAGGTGAATGTTTGAATCTGTCAACAGGCACCTGGATAAGATTCTCTGCAAGGACAGCAGGGTCAGCATTGGCACTCTGAAGGTAGAGTAGCACCAAGCTCGAGGGAGCAGAGCAGGTCCAGTGGCAATAAACACAGGAACCCAAGAGTCCAGAAGAGCAGACAAGTCAGTACTGACTGCGTGGCCAGGACTGAGCCAGCAAGACAAATCAAGTGAAGCTCATCCTGCAGAGCAGCTCAGGCAAGGACCAGTCAGTGACGTGAATTTGAACATGGCTCCTCAGTCAGCCAGGAGCAGCAAGTGACAGGACAGGAGGACGTAGACTTATGCTGCGCCCAGGGGAGGGGCAGGTTGGACATCAGGAGGAATTTCCACCTGGAAAGGGTGGTCAGGCATTGGAAGGGGCTGCCCAGGGAGGTTTGGAGTGCCCAGCCCTGGAGGTGCCCAGGGTAGGACCAGCCATGGCACTCAGTGCTCTGGGCTGGGGGACAAGGTGGGCACTGGGCACAGGGTGGGCTCCGTGGGCTGGGAGGGCTTTTCCAGCCTCAGGGATCCTGGGATTCTGAGATTCTGTGAACCACAGAAGCCCATTAAAACTGAGAGCGAGGAGAAGATGTTGCAGAACTGGTTGTTGCCCTGAGCCCTGACATGAAGAACATGTTCAGTCAGTATTTTTTCCTAGTCAATTCTCACAGCCTCTGTTTCTTTCTGGCACTTCTTTAGTCATTTCCATCTTGTCACCAGGTTGTTGAGGCTACTTCAGATTGAAAAGGCTGATTCTTGATTTCTGGTGAAGGCTTTGCAAAAATCCAGCAGGTGAATTACAGTTGTGAATCTCACTTAGAGCACCACATTTCCTTTTTGTTACTCTGCTTTGTTCTGCTCAGTCAATTCAAATGTCATCCAGAGGAACAGCATGTTCGGGGGATCTACTGAGGCTTTGTCATTAGTACTGGAATGGAAATATTGCCTGAATTCTGCAGGCACAGCTTTGGAGTATAATGTATTTATTAGGGAAAAATGGTATTTGCAGCATAGTTGGGATGGTGGTAACACATTAAAGTGCAATTTGAACCTGAAATTACCTCCTTTTTTAATTTCACAGGTCTCATACAGAAGTGGCATCATGTGAGGTCTTGGGGGAAATCTTGATGTTATGATCACTAATGCTCTTTATGGAAAGAGTCTAGAGACATGATATTAATATAAGAAAACTCAAACTGACTTTTGGAAGCACTTTTTCATTTTTTAATGCATGAATCTGTAATTTTGAAGATGTAATCATTAAACTAGTATGAAGATGTCTCCTTGGGTGGTAATAGTTACCTAAGGAAAACACTCTATAACATTTATTTTTGTTCATTAGAAGGCAGCAATTCCTACAGACAGGAAGGAGAGGAAGAACTGCTGGATTGGTGCCTTCCAACCTCAGCCTCCCATGACTCTGTGAGTCTGTTGTCACCTTTCCATCCCTGAAGGTTTTTTATGTCTGACTGGGTCAAGCCCTGATCAGGATGGTCTGACTTCAGAGCTGCCCCTGCTTTGAGCAGGAGGTTGGACTATGGACCTTCTGAGGACCTTTATCTAAGGAAGGAAGAAATGAAAAGAAATCTTTGATTTTTATTAACCACACTCTCCCCCCAAAAAATAATTAAGTAAATATATATATATGCTAGCTTCTTAAAACATAGAATCACAGAGTCATTAAGGTTGGAAAAGACCTCCAAAATCATCAAGCCCAACTATCAGTCCAGCATCACCTCTAAACCATGTCCTCAAGTGCCACATCCACGTAGTTTTTGCACACCTCCAGGGATGGTGACTCTACCACCATCCTGGGCAGCCCCTTCCAAGGCCTGACCACCCTTTTCAGATAAAAATTCCTCCTGCTGTTCCACCTGCCCCTCCCCTGGCCCAGCCTGAGTTGCAGAGCCAGAAGGTCCCCCCTGAGCCTCCTTTTCTCCAGGCTGAGCCCCCCCAGCTCCCTCTGCTGCTCCTGCTGCTCCAGCCCCTTCCCCAGCTCTGTTCCCTTCCCTGGATACCCTCCAACCCCTTTGTGTCTCTCCTTTCTGAGGGTCCCAGAACTGTCCCAAGGGCTGGAGGTGTCACCTCTCCACAGATGATAAGACCCATCTGCTGCAGTTTGCACAAAACACCCTCGTTTTACAAATTCTCAGTCAACACTGAATGACTCATCCGCTCTTTGTTTCCCTTTAACTGCTTTCACATCCTTGATGCAATTCCATCATCGCCCAAGATTTCTAAAATATTCGGAAAAAAAAAATAAGTTATGTTGCTCAAAATTCAAAACACCACTTTCTGGCTTCCAAAATGCTAATAAGGGGTTTTAGCATCCACAAAACTGAGTGTTGCATTTCTGACTGAAAAACAGTGTGAAATTTAATTTTTTTCTGCTGATTTACAAGTCAAATAAGTCACTCATTGCTTTCCTTTTTTTTTTTTTTAATATTGAAGCTGTATCTTTGTAACAAGGTCTTAAATGAATGAATTAATGAAGATAGATCTAATTAAAAAAAGGAGAGAAAAAAATTAAATCGCAGAAGTAAAAGATTTTGAAAGTTGTTGGGGAAGTCCTGGGCATCAGAAAAGCTGAAATAAGCAGATGTGACATAGAAAAGGAAGACAGATTGACAAAAGACACTGGGAATGGTTGCTCAGGTGAGTGTGTGTCACTTGGCTACCACTTGTATGCTTATGTTAGTGCATAATGGTACCAACGGCTCTTAATTGGTTTGGTTTTACCAAATAATGCCTTTTGTAAAACTCATTTTTCAACAGCATGGTAAAAGAAGCCCCAGATAAAAAATGCTGCATTTTTCCTTTGTTAAAACTTCTGCTTTAGTATTTTAAAGATTACAGAGTGATGGGCCAGGGCCCATCAGCAGCTTTTTGATAATGATTGGTACATCAAATTAAAGATCCGTTGATGGTGATATGAAGGATGAGGGTTTAGAGTGATGAGGTTGCTATGATGTGATGTTAAAGCACAGTCTGAAATGCAAATAGCACAGATTTGCTTAAAAATAAATTATCTATTACCAAAAAATAAGAATAAAAATTAATACTGTCACTTAATTATGAGCATCAAATACGGAAAAGAGAGAAAGCTGGGAGAAGCTACAAGATATATCACAGAATCATGGAATCACAGACTCGTTTGGGTGGGAAGGGACCTTAAAGCCCATCCAGTGCCATCCCCTGCCATGGGCAGGGACACCTTCCATGAGCCCAGGTGGCTCCAAGCCCCATCCAACCTGGCCTTGGACACTTCCAGGGATCCAGGGGCAGCCACAGCTTCTCTGGGCACCCTGTGCCAGGGCCTGCCCACCCTCCCAGGGAACAATTTCTCCCCAATATCCCACCTAGCCCTGCCCTCTGGCAGTGGGAAGCCATTCCCCTTGTCCTGTCCCTCCATCCCTTGTCCAAAATCTGTCTCCATCCTTCCTGTCAGCCCCTTTCAGGTACTGGAAGTTCCTTGCAATTTTATAATCTCATTTTAGAAACAAAATTCATTTTGTTGAAACAGTGAAATCAAAAAAATAAGGGAAAGCAACAATTTTGGTGAAAAAGTTCAGAAGGATCTTGAATTAGTTATGGATTTAAAAATTATGGTTCTAGCGTGATATCAATTCCTGATAGTTTAGAAGAGAGGAATCAGTCTGCTAGTCTGAGTAGTTTAAAAAGAAATCTGATTTTTGACATTTGCCTCAAATTCTGGAAGAAACATACATGGACATCACATGTACACTGTGGCCTCAGATATGCTGTCTGTGCTCTTACTCGCCTTTGATTTGGCTGAGATTTCTGAAATCATTGGTAATGTTTTATTATAAGAAATTTATAGGATTTAGCTCTATGGGAACACTTAAGCAGTTCCCATATTTTATTTTTTTTTTAATTTATTTTGTGAAATGGCTGTGTTTAGCTGAGGTTTAGACCAAAAAAAGGCAAACAGGATTGCACTTCCAAAGAACCTCGAGTGTGACAACTGAAAGAGCTTTTCACAATACCCCATGCTGAAAAAGAAAAGGTGAGGATTAAAAATGAAAAGGAAGCCTTTAGGAATTACTCCAATCCGTAAGAAATATGAGCTGATGTGCCTCCTCATGTCACGGCAAATTATCAAAATGAAAAAAGGCAAAACCAGGGAGAAAATTCCCAGTGATACCTTTGTCCCAACAGCTGCAGAATCTCCCACCTGATCCACGGGCAAGGATGGACACGGACAAGGCAGAAAGGCAGGAGCTGGGAATCAGTCGTGGGCTTCTCCTCTGCTCTGACCTTCTCCTCTCCAGCTCTTGCTGCCACTCACCCCTGGGAGGCAATTAACAGCACTCTGATATTAGAAGTATTTCCATGCTAATTAATTTCATAGAGGAATGTCGAGATTTATGCAATGCCCAACACAGTGGTTTTTTGTACCGAATTACATCCAGCAGTTTGTTAAAATGACACTTCAGGGTTTTGGAGAGAGATTTGCAAAGGCACAAATGAGACATGGCTGTTACTCTAAATGCCTCTTTTCCTTTCCTTTTCTTTTCTTTTTTCTTTTTAATGCTTTTGAAAACTAACATTGTCTCTGCATAGAATCAATTAGTTTTCACTCTGCTGTGAGTTCCACCAAATTCATCTCAACATCCAGAAAAACGTTATTAGACATGTTGCTCAAAATATCAATTTTTTATTAAGCAAGTAACAGACATAGGAAAGATTAAAAAAAAATTAGATACCTCTTAATTATAACAAAATTAATCCTTCTTTAATTAAAGTTCTACTGATTTTTAATTTCTAATGAATAACAATGCCAAGGAAAGGTAAGTTGACCTTAATACTTCTATAATGGCAATCTCCTAAAAACATGGTTATTTCCTTTCTCTCCCTTCTCAGCCTTAGAAAATCAGCTTTAAAACTGAGAACAACTCTAATGCATCCCAGACTAAGCAGCCTGGTGTTGTTCCAACAGAAACACATCCAGGTTGTTCAGGACAACGACCTGACCTCCACAAGTGGGACTTGAATGCCCTTCCAAGGAAATAGAGTGACAATGGAGTAAGAACACAGCAACAAGAAAACAAATAGACTGAGCTCAAGTTCCTGATTTTCCCAGAGTATCTGGTCACTAGTTGCAGGAAAGAAGTAAAACTGTGCTTAGTTGTTGGGTTTTCCCTCTTCTGTGGTTTCCTTCAATCCACTGTTAATAGATTGGTCCTTGCTTTGTGTCCTGGAAGGGCTTTCCTGTGTTCCAGGTGAAAAAGCCACTGTGAAGGCAAATTAACTCAAACAAACAAGCCTCAGAGGGCTGGGGTGACTGCAGAGGCATCACTGTAACCTGCTGGATTTTTGTGATGCCATGATTTAAAAGTCACAGCAATTCCTTGCTCCCTTTTGGAACCCGATGCTCCTCCTCACGCCATGGGCATCCCGATTTCTCCTACTCTGGTAGAAAATCCAGAGCTGTGCCTGGTCTTACTGCACAGCCAGTGCTCTGCCTGAGCTCTCATGTCTCCTGTGCTCCACAGACCTGTGGGAGAGCTCCAGGAATCAGTGGGAATACTGGAGCGGGGACAGAGGTTGACATATATCCTTGTGGGAAGCAGGGGATAGACTCAGGCACAGTAACCGTTCTTCATTGCAGAACTCAACAGAGGAACTTGAGCTGGCCTGAATTCGTGTGGTTCTTTCCTCTTGATATCTTAAAGCCAGCATGGGGTGATTCAGTCCTTACTGTGTGAACCTGGTAAAGAAGGAGGAACCACATCTCGCAGGCTACTGGCACAGCAGTGGACCAAATCAGCAGCTTCTTGCCAACCTACACCTCCTGAGAGGTTTCTGTAGCGTTGGCAATGGGATTTAAAAGTGAGAGTTGCTCATTGACAGCCTTCTCCTCAGCCCCTTCATGCTTAGATTAATTAAACACCTTTGGATTGGCCACAAGAAGGTTGTGTTGCTGACCCAGTCCTGCATGAGCATTCCTGAGGTGTATTCAAGGAGACGGGACTGAAATCACTCTTGGGATTTTAAGAGCACTAAAGCTCAGGTTAATAGAATTTTCTTAACCTACCTCCACAGTCCAGACCCAAACCAGTATAAATAACAGCTAATATTTACTTGAAACTCCTCTGGAACTGCAATTTGTCAGCCTTCAGCATTTTTATCTTCCAGCTCATATAAAGAAACAGTTTCTAGGTAATGGGAAAGCAAGGCATGGGGTTGGCGAAGATGCAACTTGAGACACCAGCTCACAACAGCTCAGGCTGCACACTTGGAAATGATTGATAATTGTTTGGTTTAACTGTAATGTGATCCTGAAAAACAGATTTGGAAAAGTCTCCTCACAATCTAATGATGCTGCTGTGATGAATGTGCCCTCAGTACATTTCTTTGGAGGAAGAATAATCCCCTGTTGTCCTGCTAGAACTGCCCTGTTTTACCCTAATTGAGTAAGACAAACAATCCCATGAGCTGTGATGGCAACAAGCCTCTTTGTAATAGAAAAAAAGTTTCAGAGTGCTTAGAATCAAAAAAGTAGGACGCTGTTAATTTAATTGCTGGGAGATAAGTTTGATCAAAGCTGAAGAATGTGGACTGCATCCTCAAATATAAGAAGCTTCATTTGGAAAATGGACTTAATAACAAGCGCATTTGTTCATTGTTGGAGACTTCTGATTATTAATATTTGATCCAAAGAATGCCTTATATTTAAGGCTCTTCCATTATTTCCATTTATTATCCCGTTTTCTCCTGCCATTTCTTTCTGGCTTCGCTGTTGCTAAGAAATAATGTTACCAGGATAATCACATTATCTGCCATCAGTGCTGCAATCTGCTTAACTGGGAAAGCCAAACACGATCTTTCAGTGCTGCTGCTGACAGAGGATTTAACAGGCGCTGATTCTCCTCGGAGTAACTCGCCCTCCTGACTTCCGGAGGAAGTCTGCTAAAAACTGGGAAGTTCTCTCCGCTCCAGAGGGATGAAATGGAGCTTCTGTTCCCAAAAAGCTGGGTCAGGGAAACCAAAGTCCATTTCTGGTACATGAGTCCTGTGCAGAGAGAATGACAGAGCTGTTATGTTTGGAGAAGACCTCTGAGAGCATCAGGTCCTGCCATCAGCCCAGCACTACCAAACCACATCCCCAGGTGCCACATCCACGTTTCTTGTGAGCACCTCCAGGGATGGGGTCTCCACCACTGCCCTGGGCAGCCCATTCCCAGGAAAATTTTGTCCCGACATCCAAGCTGAACCTCCCCTGGTGCGGCTTGAGATTGTTTCCTCTCATCCTGTCCCTCGTTCCCTGGGAGAAGAGCCCGATCCTCACCTGGTTCCACCCTCCTGGCAGGGAGTTGGAGAGGGCAGTGTGCAGCCAGGGAAGAGGCCATACTTAGGTGGTGCTCACTGAGGATGAACAGTCCATTTTACCTTGCATCTCACTTTGCTCATGCCTTATTCTGCTTTGTTGGGGCTTTTTTTTTTTTGTGTGTGTGTTTCCCTCCTCTTTGTTTATTTTCAAATTATTTGTAGCATGCAAAGAAGCATGACAACTTAATGACCACCATCCTGTGCATTTCAGCATTTTGAAGGCAGTAAATATGCATTGAAATGTTTGATATTCTCTTTGGATGTTTCAGCCTCATTGAAAATATAACAAACATAATTATTGGTGAAAATATTAACATTTTCTTAAGGGAGGCCATTCACAACAACTCAATTACATTATGAGTTTGGGCTGAAAGCCATTTCTTTTCCTTTTCTTTGCCTTTTCTTTTCTTTTTTTAAGGTACTCCTTGTGTTTAGGATAAAACTGCCCAGAACAGTCAGAATAACTTTATGCTACAGCCAGAAAAAGTCAGCCTAATATCAAACAACTCTTCCTTCCCTTACAATGTCCCTGCTGTGTAGGATTTTAGAGCTGGGGCTGAACTCCCTTCCTGACCTTACAGAGAAAGCCTGCCTGTGCCTCAGGGCCACCAGAGCAAGGAAAGGTGACATTTGATTTGATGGGCTCCAGCAATTCCTCTGCTCATCTTTGTCCTTAGGAGATGCCACTTCTTCCTTCAGAGCTGCAATGCTTTGCCTTTGTCACAGCTTCCAGAGAAGACCACGTGAGGAGGTGGGTTTGGAAGAAGTTTGGCCAAGACAAATCCACGGGGAGTTGGTGCTCTAAAATCTGTTGTCAATTTTGGAGCTTTCTTGACTTTTGCAATAATAACCTTCTTCAAGTGTCCTGCAGGAGAAGTCCCCAAAAGTTCTGTCATGTCATGAGAGAACAAGAGAATCCATTACAACTTCGAAAGTCGTTGTTTGGCTGAGAAATGTTAGTTATGTAATTCATACCCATTCAACTTCTTCCAGCTCCAGCTTCTTTTATTGATGTTAATGAGTGCTTTTAATAACTGGAGATAAACCAGCAGCTCCAAGTTTGGCATTGGCTTACAACTAGAAGTTTCAGTCAATGTCATGCCCCGAGGATGGTTCTCTTGTATCTCTGCTTATGATTACAGAGGAATTTAATTTCCTGGGGCAGAGAGAGAAACAGTATTGTCTGAGAAGCAAACATCAATCCACGATGCACTAAAACTGGAATTATCAATAAACACCTTCCAGGCTCAGTGTATCAAACAGGGAGCAATATAGAGATGATCTGAACTAGGAGAAACCTTATTCTCAAAGTTTTATCTGGCTGCTTAGACTCAAAAAAAAACTTGCTCAAGAACTATACATTTGATCTATTAGAACTGAGAATTAAGAAACTATTTTTTCCCTTACTTTTCCTTATGCCTTTTTTTAATAAAGGTTTTTTGTTTCTTTTTTCTCTTTTTTGCTTAAACTCCAAGTAAACTATAACTTCAGTTCTGCCAAATAAGAGAAAGAAAAGGATCCACACTGTGCACAGCATGTGAATGGGGAATAGCCAAACCGGGATCATTTTAGAACTTCTGTGATTTAATCCTAAAAAACTGTGTCCACTCTAGTTCAGATTGCCTAAATAAGGCCTTTCAAATTTAGAGCTCATGGAGAGAATGGAATGCAACATATCAGATCAAACTGTCAGGTTCACTGACAGCCTGACTTATTTGGAAATTCTAAGGAAAACATGTTTATTATAAATGTTAAGGAGAATTAAGAACTAAAGTGTGTCAAAAAAAGTCACTTCAGGAATTAAAATCCTGGTTAGCTCCACTCTCCCCTGAATGCTCTTTCTCATGTACCACTTATTTCAATACCTGAATTCCACTAAATTAGGGTTCTCTTGGCTGCAATCTGCCATCATTATGTTTTGCACCAAATTCTTGTAACATGTATATTCATTTTATTCCTTGGTGGAGTTCTTTTGTTTTCTTTTGCATTTTATTACAAACCAGAAAGGCGTTCACTCAATCTGAGCTGATTTCCTCATCAAACCAAGGGCAGCCTCACACGCTGATGAGTGGTGGGGGAAATCAGATGCCTTGGACTTCAGGATTCAGAGGATTCCTCTCCTTTCTTTGCTGCTCTTCCCAGTTCCAGGTCAAGCCAATAGCAAGGCTGAGCAGGTATTCCCACTGTTCCCAAATAAATGACCTGAGCATCACTTTTTAAGGCACTAAACCACTGAAATACAAAGAAAACAAAATGTCAATAACATAAGGGGTGTGATATGATAAATATTTTCAGCTTGGAGACCAAACTCTCAATGGTTTAAATGGCGAGATATCGAATATGTGATTTTCACTATTCAGCAGTTCTTAACCTAAAGAAATGCCAAGTGTTTCCAGATCTCCAGAAAAAAACCAGAAATCCTTCTTGTTCCTTACTCAGGAGATTGAAATATCACTTTGATGTGGTCACAGATTAATGAGAAATAAGTTTAATTGTTCCTTTAACCTGCCCTAGATCAGTGGTGCAGATTGACTCCAAGGGACCCACAGCCTTGGGAGAAACGAAAAATGTCTCATGTGTAGGAAACGAAGGAATTTGGTATTTTTTTCAAAGACAGAATGATTTTTTAAAAAGCTTCGTGACCAGCAAAATTGTAGTTGTCTTTGTGACTGGAACTGGCGAATTCTGAAGACTTTCTCATCCTTATCCTGCTGTTGGAATGCTTATCGAGAGCATGGGATTCCCTTCTCTAATAACCATCCCATTTTCACTTGGCACTCCATTCCTAAGAAACACTTAGTTGGAAATTATACATTTTTTTTGTGAGATGCACAGTCATGTGCACTGTATGAGGATTGTTCATTTGGGTTTCATCAGGTGTTCAAGGGAAAAAAAGAAACCAGTCTTTGAACTCTGTTTTCCAGCCACTGTCACGGTTATATTTTTTTCCCAACATAGTGCTATTACTCAATGGACAGAAAAAGAAAAAGAACATAAAAAGCCTGGCTTCACTCTTGTCAGACGGTCATCATCTCATAATTGCAAAACCTTACACTAAAACCACGTCTAGCAGCTTGAGAAAAGCCTTGGTGTAAGGATGGGCCTTGGTTCTGACTCAGGGGAGCATTTCCCCTTATCATAGGAAGTTATTACTATAATTAAGGTTATCTTGCTGTTGTACAGTCCCAGTTCCTCCATCACCTTGGGCTCCTGAAATCACGTTTTTGGGCAATAATCATGGATTATCTTGCTGTTGTACAGTCCCAGTTCCCCCATCACCTTGGGCTCCTGAAATGATGTTCTTGCCCCTTTCCTCGTCTGCCCATGACGTGTCCTTTGATGCCAAAGCTGTTTTCAAGGAGAGTTTTGAATAAATGATTTGTCTTTGATAAAATTGCAAAGGATAAGAGTGAGACCTCCGGGAATGCTGGGGAACAAAACAGCCCTCAAACCTTTCCCATGAGCACTAGTCTAAGGTTTGTATGACCAATTTATAACATCATTTTTTGCTCTGTCATTAATTGGCAATAAATTAATCCTCCCCAATTTGAAGCTCACATGGTAATGTGACAATGACTTTTGCCCACATGGTAATGGAGGAATGATCTCCCTGTCCTTATTTAGACTGACAAGTTTTTCACCTTATTCTCTCCCCAGCCTTGCTGAGGAGGGAGAGTGAGACAGAGACCTGGTAGACAGGTTGACCCACCTCGAGTTATATTAACAAGTCAGATTTATTGCTTTAAAAAAAACCCAAACCCAAACCAAGAACCTTCAGACAGCTGAAAAAAAGAAGAGTTCAAGTACTTGAAAAGGTACGTGGCTGTTTGTATTCAGTATCCCACCACACAGAACAGAACTTCCGAGCTCCAAAACCAAAATATTGACATATTTAAACCTTTTTTTTTATTCTTCTTTTTGGCAGTCTGAGATTTGAGGCAAACATTTGATCTCTGAAATTGTGTTACTCAGACAAGTAACAGTCAACAACTTTTAATGATTCATAAGCTCTGCTCCTTTATGTTGGTTGGAAGCGTATTAAATTATGTCAAATTATTTTAATGTAAAAAGTCATAGAGATTACTAAACCTGAGCAAGTAATCAAAGTGAAAGACTGGAATTATAGCATCTGGGAAGGAGCTGATATCTCTTTATACAGACTTTATACACCCATGATTTTAATTACTGATGAAATAATTGTCTAGAAGTAAATCAAAATTACAGTCCATTTCTAAGCAAAATAATTATTCTAAAAAATTCTATAAGATGGTAGGAGTGTAACAGGAAAAGAAGGATTAACTTCAAGGGAAATGTGTAAAGCTTTGATTTTCTCCTTGCAACAGGTCCCTGGGCTCAATTATCTCTTCTTCTTTTTGTCTTTTCTTTCAATTTTATTTATTTTTCAGTAGGCAGGCCCTGTTTTATTGCCTGCCCATACTCTCAGGGGATCTGCGAGTCTTCTAGAGCAAGCAGAGTTTTACCGGCCAGGAGGAGCACAAAGCTAGGAAAGAGCTGTGAAAACGCTGCCACGTTCCTCCATAAGCCAGGCTTTTCCATTTGGCCCAGCTGATTTCCACCTTAGGAGTGCTATTTTGCAGAAAATAGGGACGGGGATCACTCTTTGGCCACTGAAATGCTGCGATCCTGAGTTTTCCAGCTTTGGGAAGAGCACAGTAAGCCAGGCAGGAAGGAGCTTTCCTTTGCTTTGCTGCTTTCCTGTGCCTCACTTTGTTTGCTGCTCTTTGGCTCATTTTCATTTTGCTTAAAGAGCCTGAAGGGCATGAGAGTCACATTTACACCTCTGGTCAGTCTGGTCCCACAACTCCCCCCTGTCCTGTTTGGTCAAGGCTGGAGGGGCTCAGCTCAGTCCTTTATCTTCTGCTGAGACCCAGGTCCATCACTCCCTGACCATGTCCTGGGACATCCTGAATTCAACAGTGCCCCCAAACCCCTTTCACCCCTTGGCGTGTCCTGTGCAAGGCCAGGAGTTGGACTCGATGCTCCTTATGGATCCCTTCCCACTCTGGATGTTCAGTGATTCTGGAACAGCCAACTCAAGACCAAAGATGATCTGCTCCCTCCTGAAGTAGAGAAGTAATTTCTTGGCACTGGGATTAGTTTTTCTGAGGGCTCCAGCTTCACTCAACACTTCTTGCTGTCAATCAGGACATGAATGATGAGGGAGGACACGAGGAGTGCTGCTCCCACCCAGCTCTGCCACCTTCTCATACCAGGATTGTGCTGTGGATATTGCAGGAAAGGAGAGTCCAGGGCCTGCTTTTAGGAGTTCTAATACACAATCATTCATATATATATATAAATATATATACACACACATATATGTATATATGTATACACACACACGCACTTTAAAAAAGCCAATATCTCGACATTACCCTCTTAACCTTCCTTATCCAATTCCTCCAAATGTCTTGGAATAAGATGTTATCTGGTTTGTTACAATTTATGACTCAAAACAGGTTGAAATTCAGTCCCATTCACAGGGATTTTCTCACAGACTTTTCTTTATATTTTTTGATTTTTTTTTTTTTTTTGTTTATAGAGACCGTATATCCTTAAAAGAAAAAACCAACAAACCCAAGCCCCACTATAGGGAAATTCTCTGGCAGGAGGTAAAATAGCACCAGTGAAAGCAGAGTTCCCTAAGTTTCAGAGTGCTAAGTAGAACAGTTTGCTACACAAGTAGACTAGAATAGACAGGAATAAATTCCAAAGCTGACTCCACCAGCCTTGAAAAGCTGTAATTAAGGTAAAGAAAGTCCAGGGAATGATCTCTAAGGAAATAAAAATAACGAATGAAAGAAGACACCATTTCTCTGAGTACATTATTCCACAAGAATTAACATTTTTTTATCACTGCATATATATCTGCAATTAGCTGTCTGCAAACGGGGGTCTGAGTTAATAGATTCTGTTATCCTGGTGTAAATCCCAGCTAATTCCATGTGCCTCACCAAAGCTGCTCTAGTGGAGCTGACGGCAGGCTCTGCTCACACACACGGGCTGCTTTGATCATCCTAAGCTGCTCATTTGTGAATGGACAGGGACTGAGACAAAGTAATACAAGTATTTAGCTGCAAGAAAAGGAAAGGCAAATATTGCTCTTCTTACTGCCCAGAAAAAGAGCGTCTAAGCATTAGAATACATAGGTCCACAACAATGAAGTGAAAGGATAAATTTGGATTTGGAAGTCTGTCCTTAAGCCAGCACACTTTTCTGTCACAGCTGACATTATTTTATTTTGTTTTATTTTATTTTACTTTATTGTATTTTATTTTTTATATAAGGTTTTGCCATTCTAGAGTTTATTCCATGTAGCAAAAACTGTGACAAATATAGAATATGGCATAACAGGGATTTTTACATATATATATATGTAAACATATATAAACCACATAAATATATATAAAATACATAAATATGTATAAGATATATATAATATATATATATACTGGCAGGGGTATTACTAGCAGATCATATCACTGAATATGCTTTTTTAACCTCCATCAACATATTAAAGTTGACCTTGTCTTCACCTGATACCAATGATGGATTATATTTATTGAAATTCAGAAATTCCATCTATTTCTACTGAGAACGTAGATTTTTTTTGGTATGATTTGAAAGGGAATGCTGCTTTGGTGTGATTTTCCTCAGCTTTCAGAATCTTTAGGTACATTTTTCTATAAAGCACAGAATTGTAAGTGGGGAAAAACCTGCTGTTATTTGTGTTTCCCTTCCCAACTTATGGTCTCCTTTAAGAAAGCCTGACGACGTATGGCTTTAAAAACACCTGGGCTGTATTTTGCTGTGATAAAACACCTTTTGAAGAACACCTTCAAGGCTTTTCCCCTTCAAGCATTCCTCTCCTTTCTAATGAGCTGGGAAAAGAAAACAAACATGAAAGCATAATAAAAAAAAATGGTATAAAAATCCATAAACCCCTCCGAGTTCAGTGCATACAAATTCCTCTGGTGCTTTTGTTTATGCCAGAAACACATCTCGGGCTTTCACAAGGAAGGATGGGGCTTAAAGCTCTTGGACGCAGTGGGGATGAAACCCTTCTCCAGCAGTTCTGGAGGTGATTTAGGGCTTCTTCAGCAGTGCAGACGGAATGAAACACTGCAGTGACACCCAGGGGGGCTGGAAGGGTCCTGGGGAGAGAGTCACCTTCCAGTTATGATGGATTTGGGGCTGAGATGGATGGCAAGGAATAGTTTTCTTCCTTAAATTACTTCCACTCTTCTTTCCTAGGAAGAACCCTCCTTTTTGAACATCCTAAGTAGCTGCAGAATCGATTTTGAATTAATTTAGAGCACTGGGGTTTACCATAAGTGTAATTTTGAAGGCAGATTTAGTAATAATCACGTGGGCTTATAAAGCTGGTCTTCAACATCTTGTTATACAAGTACATTTTCATGATTTATATTCTTGCTGAGACTGATCCAGTTCCCCAAACCCCTTTCTGACTCAGTAGTTTTTCCCTTTTGAAAGAGAAAGCCACAATTGCTCATGTTTATTTCAGGCAGACATCAAAAAACATAGGGCCATCAAAGTAAAAATCCGAATGAGGATTTGCTTTGGAACAACTTGCATATGATATTAAAACGGATCAAAAACAGGAAAAAAAAAATCTGCTGAAGATTGTTTAGAAAATAAAGAGAAGCAAAGATTGAAGCTGCTCATGCCCCTTTGCCAGGGCTCCTGTCAGGTGCCAGAGTGCCACAGCCACAGTTCATTTATGAACTGGCGATGCAGTTTGGTTCTGACCAGAAATAATAGGGGTTGTTGACTTACTTTAATGCTCCTAAAGACACACAAAGCTTCAAAATTCCAACCTCAGCTGTGCTCCTGACCCTCTCCTTGAAGGGAGTGTGGTAGGCTGGTTTATGAGCTGAACTCACCAGAGCAAATATCTGTTTTTAATGGCAAACAGCCCCCAGGAACCAATGGGCCTGGTTCTGCTAAGGGCTCTGACAATCTCTCCAAAATTCAGATGAAATTCTCAGAGCCCTCTCCTGCCAGGGACCTCTCACCTGTGGTTGGGTGGACCCATCAGAAATGAAACTTTTGCAGGACTTTTTCCAGCTGGAAGTGGCTGGTCTGTTAGAAAGAGTGGAGGTCACTTCTCATTGAGGTCAAAGGAGAGGCTCAGCAATAAGGAAGGAGAGCGACATATTCTTTTTTCCTGTTTTTTAACAGTTCAGAAACTGTTATTTAAGAGCTTTAACTTTGTGACACTCAAAGCTTTCAAACTTCTAAAACTCAGATATCTGGATTGCAAGCCCAGGTACGTGGATCCCTTGGACCAGGACTTAGATAAGATGCCAAATACATTCATGCAACATCATAACGGAATTTTTTTCCTTTCTGTATGAGAAGAAGCAAACCCCAAATGTTATCTGACTTCCTAAAGCACCCCCTGCAGGAGCTGACAGATTTTTGCTGTTCTCCTCCGTGAGAAAATGGCCCTTTGACTGACAGAGTGCATTAAAAATTAACAGTCCTGTTAATCTGAGACCTGGTGCTTCAGAGAAAACCCGGATTCCAAACTTGGCCCTCAGTACATATTTGCTGAGCATCACTCTGGTGTCTTTGCTCCCTTTGTCAGAGTCTGTTGTGCTTGGTCTGCTTTTTCAACGAGAGAACTGCATGAATTATCTATAATTTTGATTTAGCCCTGTAGAAAAAAAAATTGAGAAAGCACACCCCAAAACCCCCAAACTGAACCTCTCTTTATTCCACAGGAATGTTGATCTGACAAAGGACACAATGTGTTTGCTGACTCTTAAATAACTTCACAAAATGCATATAATGCTCACTTTGCAGCCAAAATAGCGTATCTTAAAATATTCTTTTATTTTTTTAATATGTCCTAAGCATTTTTCCAGCAATGCTGAAACTGGACTGAGCATTCGACTTGAGCCAGGTGGTGTTTGGGGAAGTTCAGATGATCCCTCGGGAAGAAGAAATACTTTGTAGATACAAGATCCTCCTTAATCCAAGCTGATATCTGGGATCTCAGTCCTTGGAGATTCACATGTCTCCAGGACAAGGACCCAAGAAATCTTGGAGCTGGCTCTGCCTAGAAGGGGAGGTGGGACCTTCCGAGGTCACTGTCAACACTGTTTGTTTTAGAATCATGCAGTTATTTTTGATAAATTAGAAAATACCAGTTTCAGAAATGTGAACACTACTTTTGAGGGATTTTAAGGTTTTTTCCCAAGTCCTCTTTTCCCAGGTCTGCTGGCATTAATGGCCTGAATATTCTCTCGATAATTAATCAGCCAACTTTATTATGTTAGTGGTAGAAAGCATGAGCTGATTTACACCAGCTGACGATTTGACTTTTGTTTTTTTAATACAAATTGTCCTTTCACATCTGGGACATGATCCTGGCATTAAAAGTGGGCTGTTTTATTTATTCACTGTGACAACAGTCACTACGACAGTCAGATGGCTGTATGTAACATGCCACCCCCTCTATATAGGTTAACTGCAAAATAAATGCACACAAATCTGTTCCCTAGAGTTATTTTCCAACACATAAAGAATGCCCCAATTTCTTAACAGAGTTATTAGCAATTTACTGCTTGTGAGAGAAATATCAGGTCATCCTTATCCACTTCTGTCATTCAGGTTTCCCCAAAGGAGTTGTGTTATGTCGTGTTCAGCTACAACCCATGAATGCACCTTTCTTCTCCAGCCCCCTCTGTCTCCAGCTGTTTAACTGGGGCATTCCTGCAAAAGTGAGAACAGGAGACAATTTCACACCTGATTATTTAATTTGTTATTTTAATCTCTTCAGGGAATTCTGCAAAACTACGAACAAATATTACAGGAAGCATGAAGCACAGGGAAGGAATTTACACCCAGTCTTTTTTTTATCACTGCAGGTTTTGTGTTTGTTAGAAACCAAGGTGTGAGGAACAGCTCCTGTCACATTGCAGAGCTGACGTGAGCTTTGGGTATGAAGAGGCTCATTTTGGACACGTTGTGCATGTCACCAAAATTTGGATGGAAGTGGTTCCCATCAGGTTGTATGTGTGTCCAAATATCCTCCCTGGAAATCTTCTCTGAGCCCCTCCCAGAGTCTGATTCACTTTTTCGTGCTATATTTATTCGTCTCTCTGATCTGCTTGGTGAGCATCCAACGTCATGTTCACCCCCAGCTGTGCCCTCCTTTCCACATCCCCCAAACCTCCATCTCCACTCCATGGTAATGGAATGTCTTGGTTCAATTGCACAGGGCCATTAATTAGCCGGTTTCCAGGAATTATTAGCCGGTGTTTCCAGAAAGGAGACGGCAACACGATCTCCTGAACACACACACCTTGCTGAATTCATGGGCGTGGAGGCAACATCAAGAAGCCCTTTTTCTCTTGTGTTTTTCAAAGGCATTTCTTGTTGCTTAAAGCACCCAAGACTGTCCTAAAATTAATGTGTCTAACTGTTCCCAGTCACCTGTAGTGGCAGCTCACAAACCTAGAAAACATCACAAAGGATTCAACTTCATTTCATTATTTTCCCTTAACTCTTTTCCCACTTTGTGTATTTTTAGGCGAGGAAATTAAAGTAATAAAAAGGAGGAAAGCTGGACTTTTTCATCTTTATTTTTCTGTTTGATGGAGAAGAATTTATGAAACTGGCAGAGAGCCTTTTTCACCTTCAAACACTTAATTTTTATTTTTTTCCTAATTTGAGAGGTGAAGAGGGGAAGGGACATTAACTAACATAGGAAAAAAGGGGAAATTTCCTCTCACTCTGTGAAAACTAGTTATTAAAACCAGCAGGCAAATTGGTTAATGACAGTTAATGACAGAGCTGCCGTGTCCTTCTGCAGAAATCAATAGGCAGAAATAGTTCATTTAAACTGCTTTGTCAAAATATTTCAACTACTCCACCTCACTATTTAGTCCAGAAGGTTATAATTTTACAGATGGAATTGTTTAGTGGTCAGTTGGTCTGAGTGGGAGTTTCCATTCTAATTCCCAGCACAGCAAGGACATGGAGCTGCTGGAGAGAGTCCAGAGGAGGCACCAGGATGGTCAGAGGATGGAGCAGCTCTGCTGGGAGGAAAGGCTGGGAGAGCTGGGATTGTCCAGCCTGGAGAAGAGAAGCTTTGGGGNGTGTCCAAGACCAAGTTGGACAGGGCTTGGAGCAACCTGGGCTAGTGTTGGTCTAGTTCCAGCCCATGGCAGGGGGTTGGAACAAGGTTGTGTTTAAGGTCCCTTCCAACCCAAACTATTCCATGATTCCTGCCCTCTTGATTTACTGCATCAATGGAGAACCACAGTCTTGGAGAAGACATTTCCTTTCCATTTCACTACTTGCATCAGAGATTTCTGAAGTGGCTTCTTGCAGGAGCTGGTGTCACCACCTCCCTGTGCGGGAATTGTGCTGAGGGACCTGATTTTTGGCAGAGAGGTAGGAAAGCAAACAATAAACAAATTGAATATTCTTTAGTAGAAACTCATAAATGCACACTTTTATGTCACTTGCAAATTAATACGAGATACGGAAAATAAAGACAGAAGACAAAGAGCCTTTTCTTGGATACCACTGACTTTGTTTTCCTCTTTGTTCTTGTTGGAGAAACCCTCTCTTTTGGCTGGCATGAGTTGTGGTTTCTGAGAACAGTCCACCCCTGTGTCTTTTGCCAGTGCCAGCAGGGGCATTCCTCACTCCCAAATAAGTTTTAAAGCAATACACCACTGACAATATATTAATCTTAACTTCACCGAATTTATAATTTCACTCCAACTTCTGTGGTATCTACACAAGGTTAAATCAGATTGAAATGCCTTAAATCAGATTAAAATACCATGCACGAGGCATTAATAATGAGAAAGTGTCCCATATTTCTTTTATTCTATAATACAACCTTCTAAAACTCAGCTCATGTGATAACAATCTTTTTAATAAGTCTCAAAAAAAAAAAAGAAAAGCTTGAAAGTTAACTGGGAATTTTTACTGTTTTTAAAACTGTGTCCTGTTTTAAGCTTGTGGTTCTCTTAAAATTGATGGCTCAATATTCTTTCATCTTGAACAGTCCTTAATTACAGTGAGAAAAAAATGGAGATTGAATGTATTCTGCATAAGCAATGCAAATAGAGGACAAATCTGGGAGTATATTTATAATACAATTAAATCTGTGGTATTCTAAATAAATCACTCCAGTTTATCTTTAATTATTTTGAAGTGAAATATGAGGGTATGTAGAAGTTTTGTGCTCTCAGTTTGGAGAGTTTACTTTTTATCACATCAGCTATCAATTCATCCTGAAGCTGCTGAGGGGAAACAGGGGGCATGTCTAAACCAGAAGGCAAAGTGTAATTAAGACAGTGTTTCATCACAAAATAATAATAATAATGTCAAAAAAGGATTAAAAAGAATGAAAAATGCATCGTTACTGCTGGACTGTGGCTTGAGCTGATTTTCTCAACACGGCTTTGAGAAGCAACCAACATCTATACTGTGTTGGGATTGCAGAAAGCTCTGAAATAATTGGAATTCCGGGAGGCAAAAGAACTCTGGGGAAATCCACATACCCTGTGGAAGCAGCTTTGCCACTGCCCACTGCCCTCTCACAGCAGAAGTTCCATGTCTCTTCCATGGCCTGGATCTGAGTCTGCTTTTGCTGCAGCACTGTAAGGCTAAACTAAAAAATCTCGTTATAGCTGACCACAGTCAGAGCTAAGAAGTTGTTTCTCTTCCTTCCGTGAAACGAGTGTCGTTGCTGAAACTCACCTGAGATCCCTGAGAACCCACCAAACCCCGGTGACTGTGTGATTTGGAAGGGTTTGGTCAAGGTGGCAAACACGGGGAGATTTGAGGAGGTGTTTTCTATGAGGTTTTCACATCATGTTTAGCCATGCCAAGAAAACTCATAAACCAAAACTGCACATTATGCCATCTGCATATGCTGCAGCGTGACTGCTTAGGTGCTGGTTTGGTGATGAGAAGGTCTGAAAAGCTCTCAGAGCTCGGTAATTTCCAGGATAAAAGGTGGAATTTTATATTTCACGGATAAATTAACCCTTACACCATTCTGGAGGTCTAGAGCTCCATATGGTCTCACAGACTTGCAAATCTGGTTAATGATGACAAAACTGAACATTCTCTGTCCTGCACCTCGTCACATATGGGCTGGTTCAGAGGAGAAACAATGAATTATTTATTTGGCGTATTTTTTAAACTGCCATGTGTGTTCAAAGCTGTCGGGAAGTCTGAAATGGCATAAGTAGCTCTGCAGGAGATGGATTGGAAGGCAGAATGTAAGCAAAGCTGCCCAAATTATAGGATGAATATAATTTATCACTAGCCACTGATTTATTGTATCATTTTCACCAGAACTGGCAGAAAAGCAGGAGGGAAACTGGTTAGTGTGAATCATTCTCTAGTCAAGAAAAGGAAAATTCAAAGCCTCTCTTTCAATCCCAGTGTCCTCATGAACGTGTGGAGTGCACAACTGAAATTCTACTTGAGTATCTGGGTTTACTTACCACAAAACCCCCTAAAACAAATGAAAAAAACCAAAACCCCAAACAAATAAACAAACAGAAAAAGATAAAGTAAATAAGTAAAGGAGTGGAGTTAGCAAAATGTCCTGTCTTGATCTCAGGAGGAGTAACCCAGTAAGGAGCAGCATCTCCTGAAACCTAAGCTCGGGGGGGTGTTCACTGGCTGCCAGATTTGGTGGTTGAGGACCAGGACATCTTGCAGAGCCACATTTCAGTAGCTCCAGTCAATGCAGTCAAAGCTGGAAACTGGAAACTAATATTTCAGTGCTGATGAAGACAGTAAAGGACATTGTGATACAACACCTGGGGTACAAAGGACTGCAGAATCCCAGAATCTCCTGAGCTGGAAGGGACCCCCAAGGACCATCCAGTCCAAACCCTGGACCTGCACAGAAACCCCAACAATCCCACCCATCCCTGAGAGCGGTGTCCGACGAAAATCATACCAGAATCATAGAATTACAAAGTACTTACATGAAGTCTTATTACAAATGCTAAATCTCCTGTGTTATAAATGCAGCTTTCAGGTGAAAGTTTGTAGGACACACAGAGAGGAGACAGAAAGTTCCTCTGGAGATTCTTATTGAAGACAGTCCTCAGTCTTCATTTTTCTCCTTGACAATGTGCAAGGTTTACTGCAGGATGTTTGTCTATTTTACCCAGGTGGAGGAACATCAATAGTCACCGTCCAACACTCTCTGTCTGAAATGCTACATAAACTTCATTAATTTTACAATTTAGAAGAGCAAATCGGTTTCATCTGTTTGGAAGACACACAAAGAATTTTGCAACCAGTTCCTAAAGGGGCTTTTTTTCCTTTTAGGTTCCAAGCTCTCATATGACCTTTCCCTGAACATGACCAACTCCTGCTCCTTCTGAATTATTAAACTTGTAAAATAGGGCACGTTCCATGAAGAGGAAAATGCCAATTTGGGTTTGAGAGCTGATTAGAAGAGAAGAAAAAGTCCCCTTTCACTGAGGAGGCAGAATTTGGAACTTGGGAAAACAATTTTTGTTTTCTTTGGTATTTATTGCTGCTGGCAGATGCTTCCAGACCTACCCACACGTTTTCTCTTCACCATAATGTTTCTAATAGAGTGTGTGTGTTAGAGAGTACTTCAAAATTCATTACCAAGTATGTTGACTTTCTCTTTTAATGTTCTTTAGTTGTCCCAAAAGGTGTAAGGGGGAAAAGTGTTGGAGATGCATCATTACAATGAATAACAAGTAACTATGCCAAATTATTTCCCAGCCAATAGCCACAACATGTATGTGTTTACTCCTGGTACATCCATTTGAACAGTAGACTTATAAGATGTTCAATTTTAAACTCAGAGTAATGATTAAACCTGTTGGTTTCCCCCTCCCCCCCCCCAACTTTCTCAATTGCTTAAATGAATTTAAAAAAAAAATCATGCCTGTAGTGGCAGGACAATACCTACAAGTAAATTACACCACTTTGATGAAAAGGTTGTGATTTATTTATGAATCTTTCGTCTTTACCTGGGAAAAGAGAGTCTTCATGACAAGACATTTTGACTTGTTGCCCTCGACTCCAATTATTGTTTTTAGAAGTGAGATAAGTGGATGCACAAATTAATCAGGTGTATGGAGTTGAACATTTTGATTTTATGGTTTAATATTAGGCCAATTCTATACAGAAATTAAAAAAATGGAGGCTTCCCACCTAAACATTTCCCTGACTTTCTTTTCCCTCTTAAATGATGTGAAAGAGAAGAAAACTGCACATTTCACAATCCAGTGCACAATGTACTTTAAAATTCTGCAACAGCTCTCCAAACACAAAGCAACAATTGAAAACTTTCTTCAAAATCTGTACTCTCGGGGGGTTCTTTTCTCATAAACACCTCACAGATATTATTACATAGTCAATTTAACTAATGCAGGGGTCTAAGGTTATAAAAAATGAGCCAGGTGGGGTGATGGTTTGTAATCTGTGTTGCTCTAAAGAGTGTGAGAGTCTCAGTTTCCTAAAATCAACTTCACTTTTATACAATGAACCACAGTAAAAAAAGAGCTACTTGAATAAAGTATTAGGAATAAGAGTGGGAGCACCTGAAAAATACAGCTGTAATTCAATGCTGGTATCTATTTTCTACAGGTAAAGCACAGGCAGATCAAGGTTCATCCTATCTCTGTACTGAAAACGCTGTGAAACTCTCTGCAAGGCTCTAAAAAATTCATCTTCTCATTTATATGAAGGATATTAGGTTGGATATTAGGGAAAAATTCTTCATGGGAAGGTCTGCAAAGCCCTGGAACAGACTGACCAGGGCGTGGTGGAACCACCAACCCTGAAAGGGTTCAGAACATGAGTGGATGTGGCATTTGGGGACGTGGGTTAGTGGTAAGCAAAAGGGAAAGACAGGGAGAAGGGAAAGGGAAAGGGAATCTCAGTTTTCCAAGTTATTTTTGCTCCCTTGCCTTTTTGACCTGTAAGTTCCATAGAATTCAGGATACAGGTATTTTCACCACTTCTGTGGGGAAAGAGGGATGTAGTCGATTACCAGAAGATGAAAATAACTGAGGAGATCTGTTGAAGAAGAAAATAGGGCTCTTAATATTGAGGACAAAGAACTAATTTTGCTGGCAAGAATATAAATTTCAGGCTTTGATCTACTCTAGGTGAGGGCAGTGACAAAGCAAACAGATACTGATGCAGCTCTTCAGGCTTCAGAGTTTCTATGTCACTTTGCTGGGTTAAAACTCATTGGCTGACTAACAACCAAAACCTTTAAATAAACTAATAAATAAACTACATTGTAAAAATAGAAATAATTGAATAGAAAAGAGGGAAGGAGACACATGCTGTGTACAAGGAAAAAAAACAAACCAATGTTTTCAAGATGGTTCAGGTTCCCCTGAATGGGAGATGAACAGACATAAAAAAGAAATAAGCAGTAGGAAACAGCAAATGTATGCTCTGAAATGCTATCATGAAACCCAGGACTGCAGCAGCCACATATTGTGGGAGCCTGGGAAATTGTATTTGCAATTCTAAATGAACTAAATGCATATGAAGCAATAGAGAAGCCTCTTCTTTTCATCATGTTAGGCACTGCGAAATGAAATGAGGGCAAAATAACCATCATTTTAAAAAGACTGAAATAAAATAAAATCTGAAGAAATAGGAGGGGGGGAAAAAAGTGTTACAGGAGGAAAGATGGCATTTCATCATAAAAAGCATTTAACAGTAAGAAAGAAAGATAAAATGCTCATGAAATGCACAGAGAGACCAAGAAATGAAACGAAAATCTAAAAGTACGTTTGTTATTTGAGGGGTAAAACATCCATTTCTGCAAATATTAAGAATTTGCGCCTTGGATAATCAGGTGAAAGCAAATACAAATTTTAATGAGCTTTCAAAGTGCAACTCTCAGTAGGTATGTTTGGGTTGTTTAAGTGCTCCTTAGCCTGGGCCACCTCCACCACTTAATGTCTTCCTTCCTGCAAACATTTCTTCTTCTCTCAGGAGCACAGGATGTACAGAAATATGTTTGCAAATGTATGTTTTAAAGGAGTGGCTGCTCTGGAACAGCCTCTTGCTTTCTTGCAGCCATTCAAGACTCATGTCGTCACAGCTTTTTGGGATAATAATTGGCAATTTGAACAATTTAAGGGGCTGTCCTTGCTTAGTCTGGAGAAGGGGAAGCTCGTCGTTCTCCAGGTCATTCTCAGACTTTCAAAGTCCCACTGGATCGCACCAGGTTTGCCATTTTTCACCAGCATTTTAGTGGAAATATTCACAGACCTGTGATAGCTGAGATATATTCAAAGTTACGTGAACAGTTAAAACTCAGAAGATGTATTTTCTAAAATCAATCAAGGTAAATCCATCTAGATATAAAATATCCCTAATTCTTGCATTATGGAACATGCTCAAGTCCATGTTTCAAGAGATGATCTCCTGAGCTTCAAAATTTTGGATTTGATGTTCTCATTTCCTAGTCTCTAAGGTGAGCCTTGTCCATATTCACGTGAGTGAAGGGAAACAAACTCTCATACCAGTCTTGTAGAAAACACTGATTTCTTTTACCATTTGTTTTCATCAGAAGATGTAAATTTTTCCTTTTTTTTTTTTTTTTTTTTTTTTTCCCATCTNCTTTTTTTTTTTTTTTTTTTTTTCTGTCCATGCCAAGCAACACCAGACTATTGTTTTGGCTAGGTTTGACACAGTGGTGGAGAACAAAGAAGCAGAGAGGATATGCCAGGCACAGATTGAATTTAAGGGGTTGAGTGAGACAAGCCTGTCCACCCCAGATGAAATGTCAGATTACACTCCAATGCCTCACTGCAGCTGCAGATAAGATAGCTAATTTAGCTTTTTCCTGGCCCATGTTAATGCCCATTTTTCACTTTCACTAAAGGCCAGTCTGGCCATAATCTAACAATTTTGAAACAGAGTGGTTGGAGTAGTTTGAGTTACTGCTGTACCATGTGGTGTAAATCCAGAGACTTGAAGTATTAATGGCCAGGCTTGAGGTGAGGCTCCTACAGCTTCTGCAGAGAGCTCTGAGTTGTTTAATAGCTCAGAGAACAACATTTCTTCCATTCCAGTTTACTTTTATTTCGTTTCAATTTTAATTTCTTTTAATTTTCATTCAGTGTTTGAATTAATTTCCATTTAATGCTTTCCATTAATGGTCTATGTACATTAAGCAGCGTCTTCATCTCTCAGCACAATAACAGCTCAGAAACAGCTACATATAGTTTGCTTTATATATTTTCTTTTTTTTTTTCTTTTGTAGGGACAGAGAAAAGGAAATGAGACAAGTTTTATGCTGTCATAATATTAATTTTCAAAGCCTTGCAAATAAACTTCGTATCTTGAAACACAATGAAAAATTCTGAGGACAGTTCACATGTGTTTATTGTTTATTGTTTTTTCAATCTATTAAAAATGTTGAAGTGACTAAAATGAACTGAAGTTCACACTTAATAACATTAATACTTCTTTAAATTTCACCCCAGTGTCAAAGTAGTTACACAAGACACTTTAAGCATTTCCAGGTACGTAAACCATCAAGAAGAATTCAGCTTCATATCTACATATAGCAAGTTTTTATCAAAATTACCTTTAGCTTGACAAAGACCTACATAATTCAAAATGCAGAATTAGAAAGGAGAAATTTTATTAATAATAATAACAATAATAATGATGAAGAAGAAGGAGGAGAATGATGATGATAATGATGAGAATAATAGTAATGAACCCAACACCCAAAAGACAGACTAAGACAGAAAAAAAATAATATAACAGCAGACAATCTTTCTGTAATATGAGAAATCCAACTAGGTTTATGCAAGCTTAGTGAATTTTCTAGTAAAATACAAAATGTAACAACTCCTACAAATATGGGTGGGAAAAAACCTATTCAAAGGTCTTTTTATAAACTTATGATGTTAAGCTGAGGCATGACCTTGAATTCTAGTCTTTGTTTGAAAACTGCTTAATTGGAGAACTACTTTTGCACTCGGAGAGTCTTCTGGCTCCAGTGAGTCACCACAGTTCTCACCTGATCCCAAAAAGGTGTCCCAAATCCTCTGAACTGCAATAGAAAAGAAATGGTTATTACTGCAGAAAAGGGAACTTGATAGAAAAATAAAGAGGGGCCACCAGACAATTGGGAAGAGTGTGTTACTTTTCCTTTGTTTCACTCAGGAAAGCTGAGAAGACACCACAATAACAACCTATATAACAACAGAATAACTGGAATATCTTTACTTTTACTCAGTTAATAGGGACAATTCCCAAAACTTTATTTGATTAAATCCCTGTTTCAACATCCATTGCTGTGTTAGAGCCACTGATTCAATATTTGTTCCTGAGCTGTTCTTTTACTAACTTGACCTTTACAAATACGGGACATTTTGGCCATGCTTTCATTTACAGGGGTGGCTACACCACAGGGTGATATTTCAATTGAATATGACACTTTTACTATGTCTCCTTCTGCCTAGGAGTGGAGTTTATGGACACAGCAGTAATAAAAATTGTATAATAGAGCAAAACCAAAACGGGGCGACTTTGTCAGTGGCATGTAGTAAATTGCTTAAGACAGCTACTCTAAAAGACAAAACTGAACATATTAAGGAGTTCTATGTTATCTGTTTCTGGTGCTGTTATATTAGTATTTTTTTATTATCCCATACATATTCATAGGTGGGGTATCTTCAAGCACTTGCTGTTGCCACAAGTTGCAGCCTGTTATAGACATAATGTAGGAAATTCAGCGACTTATAACTGCTGGTTACACCAGCCAGGAGTCAAAGGACTTAAATGAAGCCTTCTTGGAGCCAATTTCTTGACTCTTATTCCAACAATAGAATCGTGGAATCAGGAAGATTTGGGTTGGAAGGGACCTTAAAGATCATCCCATTCCAAGCCCTTTTCCATGGGCAGGGACACCTTCCACTAGCCCAGGTTGCTCCAAGCCCCGTCCAACCTGGCCTTGGACACTTCCAGGGATCCAGGGGCAGCCACAGCTTCTCTGGGCAACCTGTGCCAGGGCCTGCCCACCCTCCCAGCCTGCAATTGCTTCCCAATATCCCGTCTATTCCTGCCCTCTGGCAGTGGGAAGCCATTCTCCTTGTCCTGTCCCTCCATCCCTTGTCAGTGGTCTCTCTCCATCTTTCTTGTAGCCCCTTAAGGCACCGCAAGGCCACACAGAGGTCACTCCTTGTCCCTGAGGAATGTTTGTGTGAAGTGAAACACCGTCATGCTTGCAAAGCCTTAGTGATAAATCCTGGCCAGTGGCTCTGTGTAAAGAGCATTATTCATTCCCACCCCTCGGCAACTGGGCCAGGTTGTCGTGAGGTTGCCTTGGGGGCTTCTGGGAAAATCATTTCTGTTCAAGCCGTTGCAAACAAGGGAATGGAGAACAGGTAAATCTCTCCCTGAACAATGGATTTGTAGTGAACATAATGATACATCACAGCTTCCCTTTGAACCTGGAGAGTCCTCTCCATGCAGTTTAGGTTGGAATCTAAACGGAGTATCTATTGAGATCCACAGACTTGATCTGGGCATTCATAAGTGAATGAGAATTACAGATCTGGAAGGTCCAGAAAGGACCCCCTTGCTCTCTAAACTCCTTCTCAGAGAAGAGTCTGGGTGCAGCTGGATCCAGTCCTGGGCTTGGTCAGTGGCTTCTGTCTGGTGCAGTTGAGCCCTGACATGACTTTGTCCTGTGGGATTAAGGGTGGCCAATTAAACGTATTTATATAAATAAAATAAATTATTTATTCAAACTCATGATGATAATGACAGCGATTAGACCAGAAGATCTTAATCAGAATTACTTACTATACATCCCATGTAGCTGCAGCTATGAGCAGAGTGCACTATTTATTGCAGCAATGATATTAAAGCAATCAGAATAATTATTAAGCAGAGACTGATGTTACTCACCCAAACCAGTGTCAGTGGCCTAATCTCTTTCTCTCAGCCTCAAGGATTCCCCTGAGGAGTGTCCCCACTCCAGGGAGGAATCTCCACACACTCCCAGGAGGGGGTGCCAGAAGATCCCCCTTTAAAAAGTGGGGCTGGGCTTTGACAGCCCCAAGTGCCCGATGTCACTCAGGTGTCCCCAGGCTGTGCCAGCCCCGCAGCTTTAGATCAGGTGCCAGCTCTGTCACCTGCTGGTCCCTTTGTCAAGGAGCTCGGGAAAGGTTGTTCATCCCACAGGGTTTGACTTAGGGCTGGATGAGTCGGGCTGGGCTGAGCATCCTCAGCCCCAAAAGCAGCAGGACCCCCTTCCCATCCCACAAAGAGGGAATTGTTGGGGCTGTTTCCCCCCACTCAGCAGAACATCCCACAGCAGCAGTTGTTAAACTAAGCAGTGTCAGACAGTTCTAATTGTTCTTTTAATTTGCACCAGGGGGTGTTAACAATATGCTGCCAGAGGAGAGGATGAAAGGAGGACACGATTCCAATCCTGAGGCAAAAAAAAAAAAAGAGACAAGGATTTCGTACAAGGCATGCCATCACTGGCAGATCTGGGAACAGCCTTCCTGTTCTTACTCCAGTTCTATTCCTTTGTTGAATTTCCATGGAAGCATTGTCTTTTCACGGCATAATGATGGAGAAAGGGATTTTGGTTGCCAAATGCTGGCAGCCAAGACAATTTTAAAAGCTTAAGCAGCAAGAGCACAGAACACAGTGATAGGTTTTGATACTTTTTGGGAAGATTTTTGAACACTTCCAGGGTGTTGTTCATAACTAGGGCAGTGCTGGAGTCCCCATCCCTGGAAGGGTTTAAAAAACATGTGGCTGTGGCACTTGGGGAAACAGTTTAGTGGTGAACAGGGTGCTGGTGCTGAGCTGATGGTTGCACTTGGAGGGCTTTTCCAACCTTAACCTTCCTGTGATTCTATGATTTCGAGGTGGCAGAAACTAATTTTTTGCACCCATTTTGTGTTTTATTTACAGTGATCAAAATTAATAATGATACCCATGAATTCAGCAAAATAACTTCAGATTTTCAGTTAGAAACACCACAGCCCTTTTTTTTCCCTTTCTTGGTTTTTTTTTTTAGATATTCTTATATTCAATTCTATGATTCTGCTCATTTATAGAAATTGGGCTATTACTTAAGAGTTGGACTCAATGAGGGTCCTTTCCAACTCAGAGCTGGTTTAGGTCACAGAAGCCAAAAAATCCAGTGGTAAATTTTATATTTCTATTCTGATATTTCACATGCTCTTTGCATGACTTACAAAAAAAATGCAGTTGTTCTGTAGAAGTCCCCTGAAATAAGAAGCTCCACACTCATGAATACAGAAATCCTGGGGAAAATTAAAGTGCCTTGATCTTCAGAGGGAAAATCACTGACCTGTGAATGATGCAAATGCCAACAGGTACATAACTGGAAAAAAATTAAACACATTTTCCCCTCTCTAATCCTGGGCTTTCCAAGTTTTTTTCCCAGATTAATGTGTAGAATGTGTATTCTTGTGCTCTGCTGCATGCAAATATGCTGTCCTAATTCCTGACCAAAGGCAAATGAGAAGCCTCCTTTTCAAAAATGATGAATATTTTAGCAACTCTAATAAGAAAAGGAATAAGTTATTCACTGAAGTATGAACAAAGAGTAGCTGAAAAGCCCCAATTGGTGCAAGTGATTTAAAGTGAGATATAATTTATTACTTGAGGGGATCAATGTGAAAGCAACACGCTGTGAAATGCCGTGTTGATCCAGTGTCCTGCTCTTCCAGGCCTGGAAATAACCAGGGAATAACCAGCACTAATGATTTAACTCCAGCCTAGAATACTTCACCTTGCAAACTGTCACGACCAGGCTGCCCTTCCTGACCTTGCAAGAATGAGATTTTTCACTACACCCATGAAGTGTAATGTCATTAAACCAAATTTAATACATTAATTTCAATGGCATGGTAATTTTATGTAAGGTACAGCGCAGCTACTTTGTGGAAGGGTTGTATTTTATTTTTTAAATTAAATTCCCAGAACTGGAAGTATATTTGTATGTATAAGTTCTGAGTTGATATTTTAATTTTTGAAATAACTATTAGAATGCAAGTTACATTTACCAAGAGTTCAATTATATTTTATTTACTCCCAGTAATAGAATTGCTTTCTGGTCAAAAAGTGTAATTGCAGTGTAACTACCCTGAAGTTTCTCCTTGCACGTTACAGAGCTGAAAGGAATGTTTTCACTGCTTACCTAATTCTGCATGGTGACAATAAGAGGCAAAAGAAGAAAAGTCATTTAAAACTGAGTAAATAAGAGATTTTTTTCCAACCCCCTGTGCTCTACTTGTTCTTAAAGAAGAGCATGAATGGGCAGAAGGTTCATTTGATCAGAAGAGTGAACGGTCTGTTGGAATTAAAGTCATATGGGAACCTAAAGGTTTAAAAGGCAAAAAGGAAGAGCAGCAAGACACTAAATGGCAGTGCCTGGTTTGGAACTGGACTGAAAAATATTAAACTGTTGTGCGTCCATTGATTCTGTTTCTTGACACACAGAAATTGTTTGATATTAAATATATCACATAAAAAATTTATTAACTGATTGCTTTACCTGCATCCACACCAAGATACGCCTGGAACCCCAGAGGGTTCTGTTCTAAAATGATTGTATTCTCTGCCTTAGCCAAAGGGCATCGGGATTTGCTGGTTTGCAATTAGATATAATTTCATATTTCTATTAAAAAAATGGACTTTATTAGTTGCAAAACGCCTCTTTTCACTGTCCAAACACCACCAAAGTAGAAGCTGTGCCAGGAGCCTTCATCCCTCTTTGCTCCTTGTGCCATGTGGAGTGATATAACATTTATGAGGGACGTTATTAGGAAGCCTGTCCCCAAAAGTGTCACATCTGTCACATCTGTCTGACCAGTCTTTCCCTTCCTAGCTGCCTGTCACCTGCTCTTTAAGTGTCAGCTCATGAGGCAGCTCTTTCCACAGTGGATTGAGCAATGCACATCCAGATGGTTTTTATTCAATAAGATAAATTTTATTTTATTTTTCTTTCTCTACTTCATTTAAATAGTGTGTGAGGTCACAGGTTTTCTGAAAATTAGGAAGAAATGCATATATATGTATAGAAATTACCACATAAACAGGCCACATTCCCAGTGTGTGATGGGACCTGGAGCAGCAGAATTTCAGAGTTTAGTGGGAAAAGAAAATCTGTAGTAGGCAGGAGGAGGAACAAGGAGCGTAGTAAAGGTTGCCTGAAGTTATTTTTACATTATTTTCTAGTATTTTTTCTTGCAGACAAGGTAATATAATAAGGTATTTAAACAACATTGTTACCTTCCTTAAGAGCCCCCTTGCTTTTAGTCATTCATTATTACTCCTGTCGTGTCATAAATCATGTTTTCTGCCTGCAGGCCAACATTTATACAGAGCTGCCTGAGAGCTGCTCGGAGCTCAGGGCTCATTTTCAGTCGGATTTATCTGCTTCTGGCTTTGTTACCAACACTTTTCAACTGAAAGCAAAATTCAGACTCTCAGAATACCCTGAACTGGAAGGAACCACGAGGATCATCCAGCCCAGCTCTGGAACGGATCAAACCCACAACCCTGGTGATTTTAACACCAGTTATAACAGAGTTTGTATCTGTAGGGACCAAAATACCTTTGAAAAGACATCACCTACAAAAGCTGAGGATGAAATTTCCCTTTCAATCTGAGTGGAAAGTGTTTCCCCTTATCACTGTGTGTGCCATCACCTGTTGGTGCTCTTTGTTACCCACAGACCATAAATCACTGCAAAATTCCTGACAGGCTCCATCACTAATACGCTGTACCTTTTTCTGGGCCTTAATTATATCAGCAACACCTTTAAAGGGGTTTGTCAGCATTTTTCTCTTTTTCTAAGGTGGATGAAAACCTAATCTGTCAGTAATTCCAAAATTCTATCTGCTCGAAACAGGCACAAAAGTTGTCAGTCAGGATTTGATTTTACTTGGCCAGAATATGTTCTAGTTTCACTGATTTGTTTTCCCCAACAGGGCTTGAGAATCACACAGCAGCTTGTGTGTGTTTTGCAAAGTTCCTCTGAAAACCTGCTCGGCATTTTTCACTTATTTCTAATTATAGGTGAGATAAATGGCTGCTGAAGAACAAAGTGTTAAATATATTCAGCGTACACACAAAAGTGCTCCAGAGTGGGAAGGAAAAAGTTATCAAAAATAATTACCTGCTCGCTATGCCTCCTGGGATCAGTGGAAAGGAAATGGCACTGGGAGCTTTTAGAGAAATTTGAGAGAGTGAGGAGAAGTCCAGGAGTCTTTCCAGCAACGTGCATTGATCCATCCCATATTCCTTCAATGTTTGCACATCAAGCTGTTACTCATTTTGGATTTCTCCCCCGGTAATTTTTTTCTGTCACATTGGGGAATTTATATTAATATAATACGTACTGTAGGTGGTTCTTGTTGTAGAAATTCGCATTTTAATTTTAACTGTGATTAAAAACTTCAACTATTTCCATGCTGGTTCTTCTTTTTTTTCTAAGTGAGGCAAGACCTGCAGAAAGAGAGGATGGATTAAATCAGGTGGTAGAGATTACTTTGTTGCTAAAAATCAAATTAATCAGCAAGACTCCTGACTTGACAGGTGGAACCAGTCCTGGTGGTGGTGAATAGTAATTGCTCTGTGGTGGTAGCCCAGGGACAGTGTCACTTATGGCATCAGGAGTAATCAAAGGAATCATATGTTGGGCATTTTGCTGCCGTTTCATTCTGCAGCACCAAAGTCAATGAAAAGCCTTGATGTAGTTAGCTCTTGGCTCGGGATAACATCCATCTGGAGCGCTCTGTTCTGTACCTGGGATATGCTCCAAATTCAATTGAGCCACAAAGACTTCTCAGCACATTTGGAAGAACTGCCTCTCCCACCTTCCTCCACGAGTTTGCCTCGTGTGCATCTCTGCACCGTTTTTCTTCCTGTATATTTTGGACTGACAAGAGATTTTCTTTCCTCAAAATTGCTACATTGTGGTAATGAAAATATTTCTGATGTTTTTTTTTGGATTGTGTCTATTTCTGTGAGAACTCTGGTACTTGTGTCTCATAAAGCCTTCCCAAGCTCTAATGTTGTAATAACCTGTCTTGGTCCCTTAGTCCGCTTCTCACCATATATTTAGTAAAAATTGGCAGAAATTAGAAGCTTAAGTGCCCAGTGTTGTGAAAACAGGCATTGCAGCACCTCAGTGCCCGTCCCTTGGTGTGCAGGGTGCCAGAATTTCCCAAATTCCCTCCAAATGCAGCCTCCAGGATGAGCAGTGCACCTGTCCAGAGCCAGGCAGTGACAAATTGCGTGCTGGGGGAAAATCTCGGGTTCCTCCTTTCCTGGACCCTCTTTTTTTTTGGTATGCCCTGGTGAGGAGTTTGGGAGCAGATTTTCCAGAGCCACTCCAAGCAAACAATAGATGTAAGAGCCGTAATAACTGCACATTTTGAAGAAACAGAATGGGCTGAGGTTCTCAGTGGCTGCTGTGTGTAAAAGCCACCCCAAACTAGAACTCAGACACTCCCCAGTCTCTCTTGAAGAGGAAGCAGAGGTGCAGTTGGTGGTAAACTCAAGCAAACAATATTTATCACTTCTGAACTTCTCTCTGGAACTAACATCTTTCCCAAATTCACAAAGGACAGAGTCAGCAGCACATTTTTACTTCCCTCTTGCACCACTGAGATGCTGCTTCTGGGATGAGTGCTCAGCTCTCTTTATAATATGCATGTTATTCTTTCTGGTGATATTTCTAATCCAGCCAAAGGGACACTGAAGTTCAACTTCCCCGTTCAATTTTACTCCAAATGTGATAAAATCCACCCAGAAGGCCCAAATTCTTGATGCAGCCTCCGAAGCAGAGTTCAGGAAAAGGATTCGCTTTTAAAATTATAAATATTTACTTTAATATTTCCTTTCAAATGCAACTCTGTGATATGACTCAGTGGGTCACTCAAAGGTTGGGGGTTGGCCTTGATGATCTCAAGGCTCTTTTGCAACCTTAATGATTCTGTGATTCAATGATTTTAACTTGTACTGTTTTCACAGGTATAAGTTTCCTTTTCCTTTGCACTTATATTCACATACCAGGCAATACATTGGCAATGCTGCTGTCTTAGGGAAATTTATTCTATTTGAAGGGCCTAACCCATGCAGCCAGAGTGTCATATGTGAGTGCAAGGAAAGATTTCCAAGCAGAAAGAAACCTTGACAAAGATTCCAACTGCTCAGGTCTAGCCAGACTTCCTGCAGTTTTCCTCTCTGGCTGCAATCATCCTCATGAGGAGCTCTGTAGAACTCTGGCAACACACTGAGAGCCTGAATCCAAACCCTAAGAAACCATGAGGGATCTCCTTGCAATGCTTCTTACACATGGACCAAACAGATCTGAGCTACTGAAACATCAAATCAAGTCCCTGTGCATCTCAGGGGGAAAAAAACCACCCATCCAACGAAACTCAGAAGGAGGAGCTGCAAAGAGCAGCATCCTGTTCTGCTTCAAATAACTTTTGGGCTTCATAAAAATAATACATTGCCATCTCACAAAAGGGGCAAATCATACAATGAAAACTGGACTTTGTGTTCCAGAAATCAGATAAAGGAAACCAAGGAAAAGTCTTCCTAAACTGATGAGCCCTCCCCAGGTGAAGCCAACTTTGCCAAAGGAATCAGATTCTCATTTAGGCACCCGGGGAGGGACCAACCATCTAAGAGTGCTCAGCTCTCAGCAGCAACCACTGCATTTCCATTAGGCAAATTCCCAAGGAGTTCAATAACCCAAACCTGAGCTCATCTGGACATGCAAGAGGAGATCACATCCCCCTTGAAATCAGTGGGGTTTTCGCCACTTGCTACAAAGGAATCAATCCCACTAAAGGATTTCATCCCTTTAACTGATTGTGGATGCTGAGCTTGTTGAGTATTTCTGGCTTTGGTCATTTTATCTGAAGATCCTCCAAAAGATTTATGAATTATTTTCGTAATGATTCTTCATACTAGGAAAATAAAAAATATATCTGTAATAATCCTTGAAGTATTTGAGCTATGAAACCAACCCAATTCTGTAGAATTGTAGCACAGCTTTATAAAATGGGTTATGAATCTGTCTTATAGGACAGGCTCTTAATCCTGTGGGAATCACCTCGAGGTGATTCTTCCCCTCTCCTTTGCTCTTGTGAGACCCCACCTGGAATATTGTGTCCAGGTCTGGGGCCCCAAATCCAAGACAGATGTTGACCTGCTGGAAACAAGTCCAGAGGAGTCCATGGAGATGCTCCAGGTCTGGAGTCCCTCTGCTCTGGAGCCAGGCTGGGAGAGCAGGAGAGGGGGTCACCTCGAGAAGAGAAGGCTCCAGGGAGAGCTGAGAGCCCCTTGCAGTGCCTAAAGGGGCTCCAGGAGGGCTGGAGAGGGACCTGAGACAAGGGATGGAGGGACAGGACAAGGGGAATGGCTTCCCACTGCCAGAGGGCAGGGTGAAATGGGATATTGGGAAGGAATTGTTGGCTGTGTGGGTGGGCAGGCCCTGGCATGGGTTGGGCAGAGAAGCTGTGGCTGCCCCTGGATCCCTAGAAATGTCCAAGGCCAGGTTGGACGGGGCTTGGAGCAACCTGGGCTCATGGAAGTTGTCCCTGCCCATGGCAGAGGGTGGGACTGGATGGGGTTTAAGGTCCCTTCCTGCCCCAACCATTCTGGGATTCCATAATTCCATGCTATATCTGATTTCTTTCCTTGCAATAAGCTTTTCAAAGGAGCTTCCCTGAGCCCTGGACCTGATTAACGAGTCAGCCTCCCCACCCTGTGCCAATGTATGCAGTGAAGAAATAATCTTTTAATGTGTTAGACAAGGAAGATGCTTCTGTAAGGCTGTTTTGTGGGCAGGATCAGGGCTGGCCCTGAGCCAGCAGCCAGGGCTCCTTATCAGTGAGACTTATCTCAGCCCTTCCTGGTACCAACCACTTCAGCCCAGCTTCTAGAACTCAGTTTAAATCTTCCACTTGGATGTTTTAAATAAGGACTAAACTTGAGGCAAAGGCAGCCCTGATGCCCAATCACAGAAGGAACCACTGGAAAGACACAGGACAGCACACACCACATCCCTCTGAACTGCTCATCGGGAGTGTTCCTCCTCCTGCCAACCCCAATTTGTGAATGAAAAGCATTCCTGCAGTTGTTTGAGAGCACCAGGACTTTGCTTTATTAGCAGTGTGGCATTAATTACGGGGGGCACGCCTCTCCCATACACATTTCCCAGGCAGAGGGCAATAAATTGGGAATTTGGGATGAAAGGCTGGAAAGGATGGCTTGTGTCGGGTTTGTCAGCCTTACAATGTGCACGAGGCCATTGCACCCCTGATGCTGTGCAGCACAACCTTAACAATTTACATTCCTTTCCATCTCACTACAAACCCTCTGTTCCAAGCAAGGTCAGCCAAGTTCCCTGGGGAATAAGTCCAGGAGGAGAATATTCCTCCCCAAGTTGACAGCAAATCATAGACGTCTCACACCACATCACCACTGAATGTAAAGTGAGTTTAAACCACAGACAAAGTAGTTAAGGCATCCTTTTCAAGCCACCAATATCGTGCAGCACAGTGGACTCAGTGTTTGCATTAAAAATTCCCACAAATATGGAAGGAAAAGGTGTCAGGAATCACTCAGCATTAAGAAATTACTCTCGCCTGAGAGAAACCTTATCAGATGGGTGTGAAAATCTTGTCAGATGGAAATCATTATTCAAATGCATATGGACAACTTTTCCTGGTTACTGTCTCTGTTTTGGGCCCAGTCTATCAGAATTTGACAAGTGCAGCTTTTATGTCTCCTTAATCCTATTTTTAGTTGAAATCAAGGCACAGGCTACAGGATTATTTTGCAGTCAGTGTGCTCCACTCTGGTCTTATATTTTCCACAAAACCATTCCGTTTATTTCCCGGAGAGAAAACAAGATTGAGAAACCCAGGTTCTTCCCAGCAATTCTGGGACACGCAGTTATTGAGAAGTATTGAGGTCGCTACCATAAACTGTATATCAAATGGAAGAGCGAGGTCTTCCAATTTATCTCAGGGCACAAACATTTTGAGGCAAAAGATTTTTTTTTATATATAATTTTTTTTCCTAGGTTATTTGAAAGTTCCTGAGGTTCATCATTTTGAGGAACAGGGTGAGTTCAGTGCATCGATGACTTGATCAGTGCAATAGCAAGCTGAGACAATGCATGTTACTGATTTATGTGTCACTACATCAACATATTAATATAATTGTCAATCACGTGGACTCGCCTCGATTTTCAAGAAGGAAATGAAGAAACAGGCATAGCTGAAATCAGAGAGCTTTGTTCTGGTATGCCTCATGTTACATAGAGAGATAGAGCAAGGAAAGGTTTTATGAAGTTCTAGAAACAATTTTTATCTTCTAGAGAACAAGCGATTTATCCTTGCTATGATGAGGGGCAGATCCATCTCTGCTCTGTGGGGACCAGGGACAGCACCCAGGGAGTGGCTGGAGCTGTGTCAGGGCAGGATCAGGTGGGATCTCAGGAAAAGGTTCTTCCCCCAGAGGGTGGTGGGCACTGACCAGGCTCCCCAGGGCACTGGGCACGGCCCCAAGGCTGCCAGAGCTCCACGAGGGTTTGGATGATCCTCTGGGGCACAGGGTGGGATTGTTGGGGTGTCTGTGCAGGGCTGAGGGTTGGACTGGATGGTCCTTGTGGGACATTCTATGATCTTGTGATTCATTATTCCCCCAATTAACAGAATCATTTCAGATCTGAGCAATAGAACTGTACATTAGCATTTCATAGCAACGACCTATAAATTGGCTTTTAAGCTCTACTGAACCTGGTGAAAGCAGTGGCAGCAACTTAAGGAATTTGTCAAGCATGTTATGCATTTTCCTGCCTTGGATCTGCACCTGTGCTTGGCTCCAAAAGAGGAGAGGAGAGATCTCTCAGTGAGAAGTACATGATCTGAGAACTGCAAGCTATCTCCTGTTTTTAAGCTCCCTCCAGACTGGTAAGTGATTGACTGCTTTACTTTATCATGTCTTATTAATATAATTTATTCATGTAGTAATTCAGTTGGAGTTGGCACTGTGTGTTGCCGAAAGGAATCAAATAAAAAGAACATCGTGATAAAATATTATCATCACGCCACGGCTGCAAATCGAAGTGACAGAAGTGAAGTTCACCCTGATGAACTGGTGTCTCAGGGTGACAGGGTGACCGTGCCTTTAGGCCACTGAAAAGGAAAGAAGGCAAGGCTTTAGAAATATTAAACTCGGCTTTAGGAGTGGGCTGCCCTGGCAGCACAATCTGCCTGTGGTAAACATGCAGCAGTGAAGCGACCAGGCTGTGGAACCAGTCAGGGACATAGGAATGTCAGAATTTTATGGAATTTTATGGAATCATAGAATCCTGGAAAGGTTTGGGTTTGGGTGGAAAGGAAGTTAAGGACCAGTTATTTATTCCCACTCCCTGCTAGGGGCAGAACACCTTCATTAGACCAGGTTGCTCCATCCCTTTCAATTTCTTCCTTTCTCCTCAGCCAGATGGTCCTTTTGGAAAACAGGGAAGAAAACTTGGATCCAGACAAAATATGATTTCTTTATTGACCAGATGTCAAAGAGGTACTTTTTTCCTTCTATGAAAAAAAAACAACCCAGAGGGTTCGGTTGCCAAATCTGGGAAACTCAAAGAGCTGCAGAAATAGAACACAATTTCTCCAGGAGTTCTGGAGGGTCTGTTTAGGTCACTAAACCTGCCCCAGAGTCCAGCCCTGCTGATGGTTTGGGATTCCAGGAAGAACAGAGTCCAAAACTTCGGAGCTGCCTAAAATTGGAACATCCCAGAGCAGTGATTATTGTACCAAAATCGGATACTTCTAGTCCATGTTGACGCTTCCACAGAAATAATAGAAACTTCAGTTTTTCAGTTGTTTGGACAGAGGGGTCACATTTTATTTCTGAAACACCATTTTCTACTGTTTGTTGGAACTTGTGACGTATGAGAGGATTTTTTAGATTTTAAAAAGAATAAAATTAATGCAAACCAAAATGATGAATAAAAAAAAAATTAAATTACTTCCAAAATGTGATTCTGCTCCATTCGAGTCATTCAATCCTTTATTTTTTGTACTTAAGCATTAAGTACTTAAACAAAATGAGACTGTGAACCAACATTCACAATGATTTAAGAGAAATTGTTTCAACTAATGGAGTAGAATTGCTACTCCCACAGCAGGCTAGGACTAGTTCATACTAATTTACCATCTATATGATTACATGGTAGGCTATGGATTCAATTTTTAAAAGGTAAAATCTGTATTTGTTTTCCTCTATCATAAGAAAATTCTACTAATTAATCAATGGGATGTTTAACAGTGATATAAAGACTTCTTAAATTCTGATATGAATATTGCAATGATAAATGTCTTATTGGCAATAAATGGCAATTATCATTTAAAAAAAAAGGAAAAAAAAAGAGAAAACAAAGGGAAAAAGAGAAAGGGGACATAGAGAGAAATATTTTTCTTTCTCTAGAAAACCAAATGAACCCAAAGATAGATATCCACTCATTACTGACACTTTTATTATGGGTTAAGGACAAGTATAAAAATCATAGTGTGTCTCAAAATTAACACAGTAATGTTTTATGATGAAAAATACCACTCTTCATTTCATGTAAACACAGTTTGTATCTTCTAAACTTGCATATTTTCTGGGATTATTTTGATTTTTTCCTAATATATGTCAGTGTTGCTGCCTAATCCAGTTATTGCCTTATTTCTCTCAAAAATTGTAGTGCATTTTGATTCTTTTTAAACATTCTACTGCAGGAATGTGAAACACAGAATCAAAACCCATTGCCCTGAGAAATACCAGTAAAGCACTGGATTCTCTGCCAGTGACTGGGCAGACATAGTTAATTGCCTGATGAGATTTTAGATTAATTTTATATATTGTTTGCACTACACCCAGTTTAGATAACCATTGTTTGCTCATTTAAAGTAAAACTGTCACTTTGAATGGGAACTCTGATAGTAAAAGTAGTGAGCTCCTAACAATGACTTGATGGGCTGAAAACTTTGGGAATAAAAAAGCAATATTACTGATATCAGAATGGACAGGGCTGTGGGGATCCCCATCCTGGAGGTGTTCAAAGACATGTGGATGTGGCCCTTGAGGACACGGCTTAGTGGAGACCAGGGTGGGGGTGCTGGGCTGGACAGCTGGACTCGGTACTCTTAAAGGTCTTTTCCAACCTTAACAGTTCCCTGATTCTGGGATATATTGAAAAACTGCAGTCCAACACACCTGCACTTCTGGCTCGAAATCCTTCACAGTAAAACTGGCCTGAAATGAGCTGATTTCAGAGGAAGCACCCATGCTTCGTTCACTCCACCACCTTCCTCACCCATCCACTCTGCTGGCAAATGGGAGAAGCATTTTTCCCAGGATGGGTCTGAGGAATAATCCTATTAGAGCTGCTGCTCTTGCTATCCAATTAAGTCTATTAAGAAAGTACAGGGGTGGTGTAATTGCCATTAAATGTGTGAACAAAGCCGAGAGCGCACACTGGCTCCATGAAACACATCCTGAGGAGTCAGAGCCCAAAAGGCAGTGTGATTCGGTTCCTGTAGCTGAGTCAGAGGGAACATCACACATTCATGCCCAGGAGCCATGGAAAATGTCACCATGGACAGAGCTCAAGGGGCTTTCACCTAAAAGTCATCAGAGAGAAATCCCTGCCCTCTGTTTCCCTTGAATATATTGCTGATGATAATTGATACTGCGCTGGACACAGAAATGAGAGATGAATTGGTGGAAACAGTGGCTGAGAAGGCTCCGTGGAAGTCAGATCGTGCTCTGTTTCTGTGTTGATCAGGTAACTGATTACCAGATAACTCCTGTTTGCTTTTCCCACTTTCCAGGAGATACCTCCAAAGGCTGGAAGTGTTGGCTGCACAAGCCCTTCCCTGCACAGCGTTTTTGGGGTCTCATAAGGTGCCCGTGGTGGGCAGGAGAGTTATTTTAGGCAGCCCAGCACAGCAAGAGAAGCAAACTGAAGTTCCTCTAAAAAGGAAAGTGTTCAAGTGATAAGAAACAGAGTATTAATTTGCTCCTTATGTTTCTATGGAAAGTACTGGGTGAACTCAGTGTTTCACAGTGCTGGTTTCTCCTCTCTGCTGGATCAGATTTCACTGGCAACATATAGAACAGCTCTGGTGTGCCTCTCAGAATCCATATCTAAGTATGGATTTCAATTAGTAAATTTAATAAATAATTGAAAAGGCTTTAAATAGGTAGATAAATCCATCAGGTACTCTGTTGATTGCCCTTTCAACCAACAGCATTGACAATCTCCCTCTACTAAAATACACTTTTCTGCTGTCAAAACAAATCATCTAAGAAAATAAGCCCATTTGTTTCAGCAGAAATGCAAGTCTGTAATAGCATAAATGACATATCTCTGGATTGCCTCTTGCCTCAGAAAATAGATCCACAATAAAGCAAATCTAATCCTTGAGAATTTATTTGTAGAAAATCCATGAGGTGTAATACTGGAAACCCTCTATCAACATCACACATAAAGGCCTGTCTCAAGCATGTGTAATCAAAATCAAGTCTTTTTGTAATAAAAAAATTCCTCTGTCTGAGAAACCAGAGGGCAAAACCTCCAGCAGATTTCTGCTTTTGAGGGGTGAAAAAATGTTATTCTTTAATTGAAACAGATGAAGATTTTTGTTAAGCTTTTACATCCTTCAAAAAACCTCCGTGGCTGTCACTGATGTTATCTTTTGATCCAGAGCTTTGCAGGCAACATCTACAAGAATCTTTTCAAGCAACACAGTTCTTAAATGTCTCTGACTTTCTTTGATATTGAAAACACACACTGTCACAGGCAGAGCAAGAAACAGGGCTTGTCATTTCCTTGTGTTTTCTTTGTTTGCCATGCGTGTATCCCCATGACTGGATCTGCAATAATTAAAAAAGAAGATTTGTGGAGAGAAAGAGCATCTTCCATTTTTATGTTTGTGTATTTCCCTAGCATTAGTCCCAATGATGGAATTGGGAAAAAACAGGTGGCAGATTTTTAGTCCAGAAATGGAAGAATTTCTGTTTTCCATCGTCTGTGTCCATTTTGGGATGTTCAGAAGTCACAAAGGTTTCTGGTAATGTTTACGTGACCAGCACAATATCTCACTAATTCAATTAAACAATTATTTACATGAGAGGGAGAGGCTTTTATGGCATTATTTAGTATTTTCCAGCAGTTCTAGTCCTGAATGAGAAAGTGGTGGTGGTGATACACGTGCAACCTTTGCTGTTGGGATAAAGTCACAGGAGGCAGAATGATTTATCAAATCAGCTTTTTATTTTATCTTACAAAATAAACTTTCAAAGGAATGCCAGATAGCACATACGTGTATACCCACCTCTACCTCTATGTCTAGAGAGATATATCTATGTAAAACCCTATTACATTCTGAAGAAAAAGTGAATAATTTGAGTCTCAGTGTTGCCCTGAATAAGTTGGGTGTTTTTGAGCTGGTTTCCTTTTGTTTTGCTGAGCTTTTCGGTCTTTAAGCGGTGTCATCCCACTGATATTTGCATCCATCCAGCAGCACCAAATGGATTAAAAGCCAGTCTTGCTCTTTTCAGGCGAGTATTTTATTCAGTACCAGAATGGAGATTGCTTTAGCTTGGCTGTTCATCTCCTAAAATGATTTAAGTGGCCCTTGGGATTCGTTAAGAGCAGTGCATTTGATTAAATTAGCCAACAACAATTAATTGCTTCTAAGATCCTAAAATGCCTGAGATACCAGAACAAAGGAAGTTCTTGTGGTCAGCTCTTGTTCTTTTATGCTGAAAGGCCCTTTTTTTTTCTTTTTTTCCCAAATACGATTATGAATTTCATTAAATGAAATTTACTGAATATCAAGAAAGGCACTGTTCAGAATGAGAAGCTTGGGTTGTCTATGGCAGATGATCAATCACTTTATCTTCAATTTTTTTCAGAAAAACCATTTCTTGCTTATATAGTTCAATAAGGGACTAGATATAAGGAACATATGTATTAAAAACCTGTATAACTACTATAACTTTTAGAATTATTTGACTGCAAATAGCTATTTTAATTTACTTGCTTTTTTCATTATATTTTAGGAAAACATAGTTTAGGGTTTTTTTTTTCCCAATATATTCTAAAGACACACAAAACAGAGAGAGATGAAGCAAATTTTAGAAAGTCAAAATAAGAAAGGATTGAGTAGGAGGACATTTTTCCCTGTTAGATAATGGCAGTGCCACTGGGGAGTTCCCTGTTCAGAGCTGTAGTGGCAGAGGCACGTTATTGGAATAACAGAGTCTGCATGGAATTATTGGCGAAATAAGTTTCTCTGAGTTTGGTGCAACATAGAGTTTAATTTATTTGGAAAACCGGAATTTAGTACACTGCAACGGCAGTGGATTCTGTTAGTTTAAGACAACTATCAACTGCTTTAAAAGGTCCCAGACAGCTTGGGTGGAAAAAATCCCTACTGTGAGTAAAGTACAGAGAAAACATCACAATCTGACTGTATCATTCAAACCCCAGAGACTGCAGGGAATGGAAATACCCTGCTCGTCATCTGTGGTTTAAACGTGTGACATTTGAATACTTAATGGCTTTTATATTTCATCTCGATGTACTTTTGCACTCATCATTTTGGTTTTGAGCCTTTCCCTGTTTAAATAACCCATTAAATTTTCTAATGGCTTTGGTATGGCTCTTAATAAATAGAAAATCTACCCACTACAGAATGAATTTTCACAAAAATGTTTTACGTAGCATATATTTGAAAAGGTAGCACGAGGACAAATGCAAGTCTTGTGTGTTTTAAAGTCTTCATGACAGAGACTTCCAGATTATGTCATAAATAATCATCACTGGAGGGGTTTATGATAAGTACGGAACACGGGTTTGAGAGTACACCAAACCTGGGCAGGAGTCTTTGGGGAACCTCCACAGGAACCTCAAGAGCGGAGGGAAAAGCACAAAGAGAACAAGTTATGGCACATTTCATGTTCTATTTTGGCTTCACCATTCTGGAAAGAGTGTTTCTGTCTCCATGGCAGTTTCCAAGGGAGTGTTTTTCAGCATTTCTCTACTTTACTTCATTATCAGCTGAAGACATCTGGAATTCAAAGAGTATGCAAAGCTATCACACTGCCTCATCAATTTTTTTAGTATTGATTTCAATCTATAAAAGCAATTCCCTGGTCTGATATTTGGAGGAATGGCACTTAACCTCATCTGGATTTCACCGATACCAAAGGCTGAGCAAACCCCTGCAAAATCTTGCTGAAATTTCAATTCTTCTACAGAATCACGGGAGAATTAAGGTTGGACAAGACCACCATGATCACCAAGTCCAACCTTTGACCAAATCCCACTAAACCCCATCAGGAAGTGCCACATCTGCTTGTTTTTTGAACACTTCTGGGCAATGTGACTCCAAACCTGCCCTGGGCAGCCCATTCCAATGCCTGAGCTCTGTTTCAGTGATGACATTTTTCCTGATGTCCAACCTGAACCCCCTCCTGGCACAACCTCAAGCCTAAGGAAACACAGTTTTTGAAATCGTGCTAAACGATTTTTTGTTTGAGATCAATCTAAATCAAATACAGCTTTTGAAATTTAAACAAAAAAAAAAAAGGCTTTTAAATTGAATTTGGAGATGCAAAGTGGAGATTATCGAGAAACCTGAAAACCACTACAAGAATTTCACACTATTGGTAGAAACCTGAACATGAGAGTTCTTATCTCTGCTAAACAGATCTCAGCAGTGACTTATTTCCTGCTGTCCAAAGTTCAAAGTTCTCACTGAAGGCTGTTCACTGCAAGTGGTGTCAAAGCTGCTCCAAGGTCTAAGTTACATAAGGTCACACTGATGCTGTAGCTCCAAGGGATGAGCACTGCTCCTATCTCTAGTCTTATTCCAAGAGTACAATGCCAGCAGAAGCTCAAGAACATCTATTAATTAACAGTGAAATCAAAGTAGATCACAGCCAGAGTGCTTTGAAAATGACCATTGACTGCTAAATATATTCTGAACTTCAGCTGAGATGAAAGTTGGAAGCAAATCCCCTTGCCAGATACCTTGACAGGGCTGGGAACATTCCATATGGAATTCTAGAAACACATAGTGATGAATACGTGATTTTTTCCCCCCCCCTGCACTGATATCTAAGTTTTGTTTCATGCTGGAGGGTTTATACTCATGTTTCCATAACAACATGAAATGAAGCACAACTGAACTGTTTGGGTGAGGGTATGTGGAAGGAGAATGGCTGTCCTTTAAAGGTATCTGGTCAAAGACCTTTTCCCAGGCAAAATAAAAAAGGGAAATAAGAAAATCAGGAAGCTATAAACAGGAACCCACCAGGATACAAACCTGGCTGACAAATAGGGGAGTCGTTGATGAGAACCAATTGATGAGGGTGTCTGAGAGTGTTTATTCCAGTGAGGTTATCTGCCCTGGGATCTGGGAAATTGAGAAATTAAGGGGAAAAGGTAGAAACAAGGTGCACAGAAGCACAGGTGTGATAAAGCAATGACAAGGAACGAAGCTACACACTCACAGTTACTGCTGGGCTGTGGGGAAACCACAGGCAACACTTCCAGGAAGATCAGCCTGGATATTGGGAAGGAATCCTTCCCTGGGAGGGTGGGTAGGCCCTGGCACAGGTCGGGCAGAGACGCTGTGGCTGCCCCTGGATCCCTGGAAGTGTCCAAGTCCAGGTTGGACTGGGCTCGGAGCAACCTGGGCTAATGGAAGGTGTCTCTGCCCATGGCAGGGGTGGGACTGGATGTGCTTTTAGGTCCCTTCCCAGCCCATCTCTCCCAGAATGGGAGTGTGGGGTGTCCATGTGTATTCACCAGCAAATTTCAGGCTTGACCAGCTGGCATGTGGGGGGCTCTGGCCTGTGGGATTTGTACCTTAGTTCACTTTCACAGTATGTATTTGGGAGTTTGTACAGATCTGCAGGTGTGAAGGAAAAGAAACCCCACCAAACAGTCTCTTAATGTTAAATCTGTATTAATGTCTCTGGCAGCACATACAACACAAATCCTGTGTTTGGGATTCTGAACACTGAAGATGTGCAGAGGCAAGGGCAGGAGAAAATAAAAAATAAATGCACTTTTATTCTACTTCTCTCAAGCCTGTGCGTTGATTAACCACGACCTCGTGAAATGTCGTCTTTCAAAAGTATTCAAAAGGTATTAGATGGAGGGGAAGTATACAAAAGGAACAGGGATATTAATCCTGTTAACAGGATGCTAATCCCTCCATGTGCTGAGAAAACACAATCACTACATTACAATAGAAATAATTACTGAAGGTTCCAACATAACCAAGGCAGCATTTTATGATTGTTTTTTCTTTCCCTGCAAAAAGCTGGAAGGTCCCAGCTGAATCCCAAGCGTTATCCATCTTAAGTTGAGTGTTGTAAGAACATTACATGCAGGTACCCACTGAAGCAATAAGATTTTGAAATGTCCTTCACACACCCTTAATGGGGGAAGTTGATTTCTCTATGAGGCTGTTAAATCTCAGAACATTCAGTTCAGCACTTAAAAGACACAATTACTCACTCCATCCCAAACATCTGAGTTTCTTAGCATCTTATATAATAAAGGCATGGAGAGAACACAATTCTCATGGCATCTATTGCTGTGTTCGAAAATCTTTCTCTTCTTTCATTTCCCTGATTATTTAGTTAGTTTTTCAACAATATGAAAGATACAGTCAAGAGACAATAGCGTTCCCTAGAACTCCACAATCTCATCCCACAACCCTACCCTGTGTGCACTTGAAAACTGGAATGTTGATATAAAAACTTACTTTAAAAGCACAACGAGCTCTTTTCTCCTCCACTCACATTTTCCTCTCTAATATTGTGCAGATAATACAGCAAATGGTTGCGTGCTCAGTTCCGGTATCAGTCCCTGCATCCTGAATGATTTAGTGCAAGCTAAATCAGGTAAAATCCTGCTCAGAGGAAAGAATTTCTCATATTTGAAGTCCTCTGCTCCTGGTTTTTCAGAGGGCCAATATCTGGATGACTTCATATTGATCTCCTTGTTAGAAACAAAAGGACGCAGTTAACACAAAGGATGAAAGGCCCTCAATCCATAACCAAAGTGAAAAAGGTCTTAAAAAGAAAAGGTCTTGGCATTGTCTCATTCTGGATAAAACGTCCTGTTTATTGATCACAACCTATTTCATTAAGGACCATTTGCTTTCAGACATCTGGGGCAGAGGTTTGGAACTCTGATTATTCCATCTTGATTCCTTCTAGTCATTGTTGCACCACAACATGTGACAGAACTGGACAACTTAGAGCAGTGCATTGCATTCGATAGCTGTAAAATCATATTAAATTAGTGGATTGGACTATGTCATAAGCAGGCACTTTTTCTGCTCAAATGATGAGGAAACAATGGTGTCTTTCCTTTGGAAGAAATTCAAAAGAAAGGACAATATTTCTCCCCTCCAGACACACGAGCAGACTAAGCACTGGAATAAAATCAGGTTGACACAACAAGAAATGGAAAAGACAATGTGGGCAAGAATGAATTTCAGATAGAAATTAGGGGCAGGACTTCAAAAACACATAAAGAATATCTTAAGGGTCTAGACTTTGAAGTCTGTATGTGTTAACTGATATAACAACACAATTAACACTAAATTTCTCTTCCCAAGCAAAGCTGCAGCTAATATTGCTTTATATTTGGTGGAGTATTTGCGAAACAGGGACAGTTTGAGGCTGGCAAGTGTTACACTTCTAAGTAGTTTATGTTCCTATTAATCCACCTGACTGTTGAACATAATAAATCTGAGTCATTTTTTGCAGAAGATCAAGCGCTTCTCTCTCTTCTGCCCATTCTGTAAAGTCACCAATGAACACTGAAGAGCTGCAAATTGTTATTCCTTATCTGAAATGAAGCCAATTTCACCCCCTGTTACTTCCCTGTTGCTGCAGCAACAGAGGAAATTATGAGTGCTCAATACACTGTCCTTGTCTAGAGCGTGATTCTAGAGGCCAACACATATCCTATTTGTCTTTCCTCTCCTGTAGCTGGCAATAAAACAATATATTTGATTTAAGATACTCTTTCTCTGGGAGATAAGTCTTAAGAGGCTGGACTTCTGCTTTGACTTAATATGCTGATTTTTCCCATCAAAACCTGGATCAGCCTTTAATTTATTTACAGTTTGTGCAAAGAAATTGCCTATCTCGGCGCCACTGATTTTTCTTCCTGTGAGTTGTGCTTCCTGTACTCATCACAGCAAATGCCTTTGAGAAAATTACCTTTTCAGTTCAGAATCACGAGGAAAAAAGAGAAGAACACTATGCTCAGGAACACTCATTTGAAGAAAAGTAATTTCAATTATAGCATATCTGACAGTCTTCCATGAGTTTTTAAAAGCACTTGGGAATGAAAATATTTGTTCGGAAGAAGGTTTATGGAAAACTGCTGAAAATATTCAGGGTAAGAGGAGTGAGCACCCTGGTGCAGTGGAAGGTGTCCCTGCCCATGTTGGGGAATTGGGACGAGTTGATTTTTAAGATCCCTTCCAAGCCATTCTATGATTCTATCAATGCCCAGATAACTCAGGCAGATAAATAAAATGCATTTTTGCAGTGTCATTCATCAACAAGCCTGAGTATCATAAGCAGAAAGAATTAAGAGCAGAGGGAATCCATTGTGCAATTTTTGCTATACTCGAAATGATCAGCTCAAAATCCTGATCTAAAAATCTCTTTTTAGGATTAGAAGGAGAGAGGAGGTTGTGGAGCAAAGCCTGTGAACTGAGGGTGCCCATCAGGTTTGGGGAACACTCATGCTGTGGTCACGCAGCTTTCCTCTTGCAGAAGAAAGCAATATTTTTGCTGCTGGATTGAAATTTTCCCTTCAGCAGCTTGGCTTGGAAAGGATTCCTGGTGAGAAACACGGAGTGGCCCAGCACAGCCTGGAGAGTTCTCCCCTCCCTGGGCCACTGCACACACAGACACCTTTCCTCTTCTTTTTCTGGAAAGGCAGAAAGCCTTTAAGCAGGTCTTAAAAGGCATTTTAACCTGCCTTTAAGCAGGTCTTAAAAGGCATTTCTACTAAATCAACAGAATTCCTGTTTATGATTGAATTTCTTCTCTTACAGCAGACACTTAGAGCAAATTGACCATCCTTTCCAGGAGCATTTCACCATCAGCTGGAAAAAGCAAGGGCACAACCACTGAGAGGCTGAGGGATCTTTTCCACAGCACAAACATTCTATATGAACACAAACTGCTCTGATTCTTATAAAGTAAACGCAGTCTTTTGAGGCCAGTGGGGTTTGTACAGCCTGCACCTTGTGCCAGCTCAACAAAGCCTATGGGAATTCCGTCTGTGCCACTTGCAGAGGGCAGAGTTGTGCCAAGCTCATCCATTCCCATCCTCCTCTGCTGTGTCAGGTATTTGTACAGCCATTTCATTGGAATACATTCCCTCTATTGCTTATCAGCCACTTGCTATAGGTTTTAACCAGTCCAGACACTGTGGTTCACAGCTTTTCACCAAGGTAACATTTTCTGTGGTAGTTTCATAAAGTAGCTCCAAAATGGTGAGCACAAATGCCTGAAAGAATTATGGGACTAAAATACAGTTGAAAACAAATGGCACTTCTTTTGTGCTTTTTAATGAACCTCAAGCATCTGAATTGAGTGATAAAAGTATTATGGAATTAGAATGACAAGATTTTCACTCATTTGCATCTGTATTGTTTTCAGCTGCATGTTTGCAAGTCACATTTGGGGAAGGTTGCCAACACTGCAATAGCCCGAGGAAGGTTTTTGGCTCGAGCTCAGTGTGTAAAAATCCATGGAGCGTTTTTGTATTCGAAATTGTCTCTTGCAAAATCCACTAACACGGCAACTGAAGAAATTCAGAGGTATTTGAAACCCCACCAGCAAGTCTTCTTACGTGGGTATGTTTTGGCACATCATCCCATCACCCCTTACACTGGGAACGAAGTGTTGGAATACAAAAGCAGGAGTGTTTGATGCCCATTGTTCACTGTTCATTCTCATCATGTATCACAATTACATAAACACCTGTGCTAAAAACCTTTGTGCTGGTAATGCCTGAGAGCGTGTAGAGTGTTCAATTGCACTCAAAACATCTAATTCCCTATTATTCAAAATGCTCTCTGGTTTTCCCCCCTCCCCTGTTCTTTTCAAGAGTGATAACATTCCTTTCTGCTCAGGGCAAACATCCAGATTTTTTGATAAAAGTTATATATATCAGGCCTTTGAACTGTTTAATCGGCACATCTATAAATAAGTCAGCTGCTAAGCTGGCTGAAGGGGTAAAAAAATCTCCATTATCTGAATATGTTTCTATTTTTCACCCATGTTTCAGGAGTTTTGCTACCATTACTCTCATGAACATCTTGTACTTGTATTGACAATACAAACACTGGGTTCACTCTTGAATTGTTCAGAAACCTTATCAGAAGGGTGGTGGCTGCTTTCTGCATGAATTTGGTGGCCACTGTGGCAATACACAGGCAATTCACATCCTTTCCATCTTCAGCAATTGCTGGTTGAGAACCTGGTCTGGTGGAAAGGGATGGGAACAAGAGGAGCTTTAAGGTCCCTTCCATCCCAAGCCAGTGTGGGATTCTATGACTCTGATTCTATTATGACTATATTTCCTATGGCTTGTGCAAGATTTAGTTAATAGACCACAAATTCTTATTTTAAAGGCCTTTTCAAAATTCCCACAAGCAGGGATGGGAGCAGGTGGTGCTGTTTACCCTTGATTTCCTTTTGTCCTTAGAAGAGGGTTTAATACCTGGAACTGTTTTAAATTGGCCTAAGAAACTTTGGGATCTGCCCAAAATCCTGGATGAGTGTTTCCTGTGTAACATCCCATTGATTAGAGGGGATTAAAAAACACAGTAGTTAAGAGAAATAATTCAATTGATTTGTATTCCTTGTGATAGCAAAATTTCTGTCAGGAGTTGGACTTTGATGATTCTCGTGGGTCCTTTCCAGGGTATTCTGTGATTGTGTGATCCTTTCAGCAAAAGAGACCTAAAAAGGGTCGAGTTTACACCTCCTTTACAGTGTAAATGAAAAGTATCTTTTGTTTTCTAATTTTCCTGCCTTGTAGGGCTCATTTCATTTGATCAAGGGCTTTAGGGAAGATCTTCAAAAGACACAGATGACCAAAAGCAAGTTATATTGGCTGATTACTGAAATATTGATGCTTCTGAATATGCAACTTCCTTTTTTCCTTTAACTGACACTTTAATTAAGCAAAAAATACCCCATAAGAAACTCTAAACATAACAATATTTAATCTTGCCTTTGGTCCCAGAGAAAGTACTTAAGTAGTATTGAAGCATCTCATCACAAGACATTTCATACTGTTACCATGAGCAGCAGCACTACAGGGAAATCAGCAAAAATAACTTCTAGGACTGATGAAGAAAAAAAAAAAAACCTTGAAGATAAAAGTATGTTCACTAATGAGCTGAATGAATTAATTCAGAGCTTATAATCAATGAGGTGACACTCGCCTCACTCCTCTCTCTGTCTCTTGCTGTTCCAAGATCTGGCAAACTCAGCACTTGAGGGAATTTTGATTGAAGTGCCTGAGAAAAATTGATTCAGGGAGTAAGAAGACAAGTACACTCGTGCCACATCCATGGGCTGTCATTTCCTAAGGAAGGAGCTCTCAAAACTGTGGGAAAGAATCTTTGCCATGTCCAATATCTTGTTTGCTCTTTCAGCAGCAGCAGCTCTCTCAGGAAATGGAGCCAAGTCAACAAGTGAAGTTTTGTCAGGATTTAACTCTAAAGCTGTCTTTGACAGAGGTTCCCTCCATCCTTTAGGTGACAAGGTGGTGTTTGGTCAAGGGTTGAACTCAATGGTCTTGGAGGCCTTTTCCAATCGTGATTTTCTGATCCTGTGACGGGAACTTCCCACGGAAGTTTCAGGCTCCACAACAGAGCTTGTTAAAATCAGATAAGCCGCAGTCTTTGCATCCTTTTGTTTCCTAACTGTGCAATAGATTTGGTTGTTTCTGTGTCACTTCTTGGATTTCATGGCCTGATTCTCATCCTGTCCTGAGAAATATATGTCAAATTTACAGTATTTTGGTTTTGTCAGAATGAGGTAGACTTGTGATATTACAGAGGTACATTTTTAAAGGTCCTGTGATATCTCTAAACAAAGCAAATTAAAAGCACAAAAGGGAAACCGGTGGGCAGGTGAAAAGTGCTGGCTGAAAAGTTAGAGATCCTTCACCATAATGTATAAAATGCTGAGCCACAAATATAAAATACAATAGTGTGAGGTGAAACAGCCAAACTTTTTAGTTCAAATAAGCATTCTTTTTTCAATAATACCTCCTTCCTGCTCTATGAAAATTAGACATCTTGTTTATGCTTTAGATAATAAGATGTTTTAAAAATCCCAGACAGGGCATGAATAAAATCCTAAAATACCTTTTCACACAAAATACACCCCACACCACCTTAAAAATGGCTTTCCAGTTTTGATGTGGAAATTAGAGTAAGAGAGAAACTTCTTTCTTGTAGCGTAAAAAAAAAACAAACCAAAAACCAAACCAAAACTACCAAACAACAAACAAACAAGCAAACAAGACCCCCGAAAACCCCCGACAACTGAAAATATGAAATTCAGTTCCCAAAAGTTAGCCCAAAGTGTTCTTTTTTTACCCTCCTCCCCCTCAGAAGTATGTCTCTATTAATCCTTAATGACCTGTTGCCTCTTTTGTGATGGTTTCAGTTAATTGGCAACATTAGTCAAAAAGAAGAAACTCTCCAGAAGATGAATGCATGTTTTATTTCAGCATATTTTGAAAATCTAGGGTTATATGAGGAAAAAAAAAAAAATCTCAAGAGTACAATCCCCTGGAGACCTGGGCTGGCTTATTCATCAAGGAGACAGAAAGGCAATATCATAAAACACCAGGCAAGAGCCAAGATTGGGGTTTGGCACTGAGATTTATTATAACGCTCCCAGAATTGGAGGTTTTTTCCTTATCTGTTCCCAGCATAGCGACTGTCAGTGCAGAAATAAGGAAGAGCAAGTTCAGAGGCTGCATGAGCTGCGAGTAAAGACACCTCTGCTTTGGGTACAGCCCAATGAAAACACAACTCAGAGGACAGGAGAACAGCGTGGTGATGGTAGAGTGCCCTCAGAGTGGCCACCCCATCCTTACCACCAGAAGACACCCCACAGATGTGTAAATACATATACACATATGTGTACAAATAGGCGCTGGACCATTAAAGAACAAATCTCTTTCTTTGCCATGATTTTCCATGAGATGTGAAAGGTCTCCGTGAAAAAGCATCGCAGTCTTAAAGGCTGGAGGTGCCGACTGAGCTCTCACGGGTGTCTCACACGAAGCAGCAGCAGTGTTTGCAGCCTGTGACCAAAAATCAAGTGGCAGAGTGGGTTTCTATTTCCTTCGATATTAAGGATTTTCAGGAAGGTAGAACATAACAAATCTATTTCTGCCTTGCACTTCCCATTGGAGGCACCGTGGGCTACGCAAGAAGTGGTGGGAAAGGAAATTGAAGGATGGGAAGGAGAATGCTTTGTTTATGTCTGAAGATTTGTTTGATTGTTTATCAACACAGCTGTGGAGCTACACATTCTTGTCTGTAGTCTTTCACATGTGACCAAAGAAAGGAAATATTCCAAGTTTTCATGCATTATGTGTATATATATATATATATCTCAATGAGCACGTCTCTGATAGATCCCTGGCATCTTCTGAATGCAATGGGTGCATTTTCTCTGACTCTAGCAAATATGAATTCCCTGGAATCTTCAGGAAATATGCAGGTGCCACCTTGTTATGAGCCACCCCAGAAGGAGAGGGCAACCCAGGTTCTTGCTAATAAATCCTTTGGAGTGGATTGGAGTGAAACGACACTGACTAATCGGTGTTTGTAAATATATATATGTAGGGTATATTTTAGAACAATTTTGTTTCAAAGGTAGACAGGTGTGTTGCCATTTTGGGTGTTACCTATACCAATGCAACAATATTAAAGCATAAAAATAACGCTCATGGAAATGTATAAGGAAAGGAAGAGAAAGAAATGCTAGAAGTGGAAAGATGTGTATAGTCACCACCTGCTGGATCCAGCAATGCAACTTGGGAGCGGCAGCTTCAATCTGAAGGGGTGGATTTTGGTCCCTTGGGGCTGGGGGAAGCCCCCCCAAAACTCAGAGATCTCATCTCATACACTCCAGGCTCAAGGCGGGGGGGGCACCCTGGGGTGGGGAGTTTGACAACGGGGGACATGTGACAGGACATGCCAGCGTCTGTGACACCTCCTAAGATGTTACAGCTTTCTGTTATGTCAGCACACATCGTGCTCTATCGTGGTCCAGCATTTGAGATGAAGTGCCCAGGCCAGATATGAAATGTCTTTGAGGTTTCCCAGAGGGATTTTTACATCGGAGTCGTCGTGTAAGGGAGGACATCGGCCTCTTCTCTTATCTGGAAATCCAGTTTGTAGTTTCAGGTGTGCACACCCTTCTGCTTTTGGGGTAGTCAGACAGTGGCACCCACTTATCTGATCCCAAGGTCCTTTCCCAGTAGGAATATCTGGGGAGGAGTGGGCTTTGCTGGGGGAGCAGCTGTTTCTTTGCAGTCTGCTACAGTGGACCAAAGTCTTTTGGTGATCTTAGAATGTTTAAGCCGTTACCTATTTCAGTCACTTACACACCTTTGCATGTTCATATTACACCACACAACAAAGCATGGGCCACCTGCAAAAGCTGGTTTGGATGACAAAATGATCCCCTAAAGATGTCTATACCTAAATTAGACATAGAAACTTTATTACATGTGGACATAGAGCTATGTCTGAAGAGAAGAGTTGGAAAGATTCCTAAGTGCCACCAGGAGCATAGTTACATATATTCAAAATCACAGAATCACAGAATGGGTTGGAAGGGAACTCAAAGATCACTCCATGGGTAGGGACACCTTCCACTAGACCAGGTTGCTCCAAGCCCCATCCAGCCTGGCCTTGTACACTTCCAGGGATCCAGGGGCAGCCACAGCTTCTCTGGGCAACCTGTGCCAGGGCCTGCCCACCCTCCCAGCCAGGAATTCCTTCCCAATATCCCATCTAATCCTGCCCTCTGCCAGTAGTGACATCCACAATTTATTGTCCCTGTCAGTTTTGACTTTTTGTATGACCACAAAGGCCATTTCTGACAAGGAATGTTATTCCACATGTCAGACTCAAGAAAGAGGGATTTGGGTGGAAGGGCATCCTGATCTACATATCCTCTGAATCTCCTTTAGGAATTCTTGTGTGGTATGAACCCGTATCCCAGCTCCTGGAAGGTACATGTGGTGTTCCCATAAAACATCAATGCACATAAAATTGTGATCTTTCCTAGTGCTGCAATCCAAGTCCAACTTCTCCTGTTCCCCACAGCCTGTGGTAAATGCATGCCATGTGCAGAGACAGAGTTACAGGTACCTCTCCCTGGTTTATGCACATTTTAAAAACATGATTAATAATCAAATATACTCAGCAGCTTTATAGCACTGTTAGCTCCATTACTTCCCATTAAAAATAACAGGCTGCAGCAATCTTGGAGGTGACCCTGTGACAGTCACACCCAATGGCACTGTTGAGTGGAGCCATCTGGAAATGCTCTGCCAAAAGCAGATCCCACATTTTTAAGCTCTCTGCTACCAATTGGATGCGTGGCTTCCCAAGGACTGTAAAAATTCACAGATAAGCCTGGGTTTCTCCAGTCCAGGGCTGTGAGGGATCCCTAACAATGTGCCAGTGCAGTGTCACACCTCAGGGTTCAGCAGCTTCACCTCCCCAGAGGAAACCCTGCTCCCACAGCTCTGGTGTCATCATGGATTTGAGGTGCTGGTGTCACTACAAGACCCAGGAGAGAGAAAATTTGTGTGGTTCTATGTCAGTATTAAATGTGTATGTCTTAAATGGGACATAGACAAATATTGAGGAGAGAGGGACACAGGCAGAAAGTTGAATATAGGAAAGAGAGGGATCCAGGCAGAAAGAATGAACAAAGGGAAATCCTGAGGAAATAGTTGCTTGTACTTCAGGGACAATATCACACTCCAGTTCATACCATCTACCCCCACTGAGCCTCATTAAGAACTATCCCAGGAATCTGAGAGAAATTTCTCAAAAAGAACCCATTTCCAGCACCTCTGTGGGATTTTTACACCCAGAAGAGCTTTGCTGCTGCTGCCCAAGCTTGGCTCAGCACAGCAGTGTGTTGGGATTCAATTTGGGGCCTAAAGCTGCTACAAAAGAAGGAATTCGGAATCACAGAACGGTTGAGGTTGGAAGGGAGCTGGCAGAGTTCAGCAGGTCCTGCCCCCCCGCTCAAGAAGGGACATTTAGAGACAGTGGCTCAGGAAGTTTTTATGAATAAATAAATAAATAAAATTAAAAACATGAGAAAAGGATTTTCTACCCCTTGCATTTTAAGTGGTTTTTGGAAAATCAAGTAAAAGCTTGCTCAGATGAAAATATAATTAAATGGATCAACTGATTAGAGGGAGATCTACCTCCATGCTTGACTTCCCAGCCAAACCTGTGATCCCAGGGTGTATGTTGAGCTTTTGTGATTTCAAAATCCATTTTGACCTGGGAAATCTCAGGAGGAGACCAGACCCAAACACCTGTTTGCTTAAGCTGAACCCTGAAGGAAAACCTGGGAAGTGAGCTTGGATATTACTGCTCCCAGCATCCCTTTCCCTCTGTCCCCTTCCTTTTACTTTGCTTAAAAATGCACCACCTACCAACCAAAAAACACACAAGTAAGAAGAATAAGTATATTATTAGAAGGCTTTAATACCTACCAATTAAAATACCCTGACCTCCCTCTCCTTCCCCCAAATGTTTTTAATGAGTTGAAAGTTCTTTTAATTATTTTGCTATGACACAAAATACACCTTTTTGGTGTATTTTTTGCACAAATAGAAATATTTTCCTGTGATATTGTCCATGGCAGATTTCAACACCAACAAAATATACACTGATAGTGAAAAATTAAAAAAAAAACACAAACAAAGCCCCAAACCAAAGCAAAACAGAGAGAGTAAATGGTTTAAAAAGACGCTCTGAGGTACAAGTGAAGTAGGAGGGAAATCTGATAAAGAAAGGAGCATGGAAGACTTGTAGCTTTCAAATAACTTAAAAATCAGATTAAACATGAAAAACTTTGTTGTTTTAAGGAAATGTCAATGGGAATTGGCTTGGGATAAATATGCTTCTCCAGTTTGTCATTTTCAAGAAACATGATAGATTAGTGCCCTTAATTTTCCCAGAATCCCAGGAGGTTTGGGTTGGAATTCTAATGAGGAAGAGTTTTATTGTTTCTAGCCGAGTTCTTTATGATGTGTTCTGCTGTTGAGAAGATTATATATACTATTATCAGTCTTTAATTTGATAAGCATAAAGCAGTTGTTAATCCCTACCTATTTCCTCACTTTTGCCCATAAAATTTTTGTGGAACTGTGCATTGAATTGACTTGGTGAACTTTTTAGGGCATAAATAATTCATCAAAATGAGGTTATAAATTATCGTTGGTATGAATTTGATTTCCTGATGGCAAATGTTAAATTTCATTTGAAGAGAAGCAGAATCCGTGATGAAAGGACTAAATTCTCCATCACGGAAACTCCTGTTGTTTTCATCTACTTAATTTATTATTCACAGTGTTTGACCTTAAAGAAAGGACTGAGAATGCATCGGGTTCATCTCACTATTCAGAAGATTTCAGAAATATAATGGCACAATCTCTTCCTGGGAAAGTTTTGAGGGCAGAGCCTGGAATAGTGATTTCAGCTGAGCGTCAGCTGTGAATAACTAATCCCAGGATCAACCCAGAAAGAAAAACTGGGATATTCGGCAGAGTGAGAGCTGAGTGCACAGTGACAGCAGTGATGGTTCTCTGCTGCACGTTTTCGTTGTAATCACGGATTCTTGCAGCGTGATCTGAGAGCAGCGAAGAAAATTCACAATTAATTGAAGACAGGCCAGAAAGGAATGCAAAAAAATCCAACTACCGAGGGCAGAAAATATTAATAGCACGAATGGAAAGAGGATAAGAGCTCAAAAGGAAAAATTCAGTGTAAGACAGATTATAATTAAAAGAATGTCATGCACTGAGAAATAGAAAAAGAATGATGAACTTATACTCTGTTGGTGATTTGCTGGTTCTGTGGTACTCAGAAATGGTTTTTTTTTTATGGTAAGATCAATAATTTAATACAGGCAACAACTGACGAGACAGAAAAGAAAGGCAAAAAATCAAAACAACAGAGACAACTACAGGATTTCACATCCCATTGGTTAAATACGAAACAAAAATAGGAGAACAACCCTGAAACAGCTCCACCAACAAGGCAAAACCCGACCCAAACCAAGAGAAAAGAGGCAATTTAGGTCAAAACCAGCCCTTTGGTTAAGCAGGGTTTTAAACCCGAATCCATCAACCTGGATTAGTGGGGTTTCCCAAAATTGCCATAATTCACAGAGGCAGCAAACAGTGACAAGAGAGGATCAGATTTAAGTTTGGTTCATTCCTGGAGATTTCATAAAATTGCTTTTTCAGAAGAAAGGCTTTTCTTGGCATCCTCCAGAGCAGCTTTCTTATTGGTGGGAGGAAACGGTTTCTCTGTAAATCAACTGACTGTACTGCGTGGCAGGACAGGAAAATGATTTGATCCCCTCAAGTAATGATAATTTTATTTTTATTAAAAGGTGATGGAAAGATTATTCCAAGATACACCCTAAAAAGGTATCAATTTGAAATCACTAAAAATTAAGCAGCCTACAAACCAACAATTTGTTTCCTGACTCCAAGGATGGTCTGACTTGGAAGGCTCTAAATCATAAAAACTAGAAAGATTATTAAAATTACCCAAAGGAGCCCTAATGTCAGTGTTGTGAACGTGCCACTGTTACTGCTCCACTTGGGAATGCTCTGGAAGTTCTTTGTTCTGCTCTGACCCATCGATCTGAGTTTGCTTTCTCAGCATGAACAGGTCACATTTTATGGCCATAACGGGAAACAAGCCAGGATTATGTTACATATTTTAAAATGAAGGGGAGTAAATACAATATCAATCTATTTATTGACAAGCCTCTTTTATTTTTTTTATGTCTTATCATCCTTTATATAATGTACCTCTTTATCATCCTTTATATAGTGTACCTCTTACCATCCCTTATATAATGTAACTCAGTGACAACAGAGATCTAATTCCAAAGGTGAATTCCAGAAGTCTATAACAAACTTATCAAAATATTAGGCCTTATTATTTTTAAAGTCTTCACTATGCAACATATGTAGCTGTCATGATACGCTCAAGTATTCTTTAAAAGCCAGTCAAAAATATGATTATTGATAACTCCTGGAGACAGTGAGTTCCACAGATTAATTATGTACTATAAAAAAATTATGTAGTGTGAAAAATAATGTTATGTACTATAAGAATAATGATATTATGTATTATAAGACTAATTATATTATGTACTATAAGAATAATATTATGTATTATAAGACTAACAATATTATGTACTATAAGAATAATAATATTGTGTCCTATTAAAAATATTCTAAACTTATGACCAATTAGTTTTGTTATGTTTAAATTTCTTATCTCACTTATTAGAGTGGAAAACAGGTGAGGAAACCTTTGGCAGGCATGGCGTAAGTTTGAACACAAACGAGGATAAGTAATTTTGTCCTTTCTCATTTTTTATCTCACACTAATTGAAAATGCTGGGTTTGCTTCTATTTATTTTTTTATTTTTTATTATTATTATCTTTCCCAGTCAGTTTAATTTCTCGCTTCCTCTGTCTCGAATTGTTATGACCCGTTGCCATGGAATCACCACGATGTTAATACCCATTTTTTTTCATAAGGGCTCATGAAGACTGAATCTTTCTTTATAACAAACATAAATAAACACGTCACATAGAGTGGCAATAGGATAGAACACATTTAAAGTGGCAGGAAGCTGCTTATAGTTCAGCTTTTCCACTGGCGAAAGGACAAAGCCAAAGCCCTCGTGAGGCTGTGCCACAGTTGTGACTCTGAGCATGCCAAGGGTTCCACTGGAAGGCCTATCCCAATAAACACCTGCCCCCCAAGCCAAATGGAATCAGCCTGGAATAAATATTTTCCCACAGGCAGTTCAAACTGTCTTGGCAGCGCAAAATTCATTCCTAATAAAAGAAAGGAAGTAATAAAAAGGCTTTAAAGAGGCAGGGTGGCTTAAGGGAAATAACAGAGCTGGAGTGCTACAAAATTGGACAGGGATATCCCTTTTCTGTGGTTTTATCCTTTTCTCTCTCCCCTTTGTACAGTGTGAGGAAACCAGCCAAGGAGCATCCTTTGTTCAGCCCTGTACCCAGGGATGCCATTGCCTATGGAGGTATCTAATCACACAATCCCAGGATATGCCGAGCTGGAAGAGACCCACAAGGACCATCCAGTCACACCCCCGACCCTGCACAGGACCATCCCCCAAAAATCTCTCCCTGTGCCCCAGAGGATCATCCAAACCCTCCTGGAGCTCTGGCAGCCTTGGGGCCGTGCCCACTGCCCTGGGGAGCCTGGTCAGTGCCCACCACCCTCTGGGGGAAGAACCTTTTCCTGAGATCCCACCTGACCCTGCCCTGACACAGCTCCAGCCATTCCCTGGGTGCTGTCCCTGTCACACAGAGCACAGATCAGTGCCTGCCCCTCCCAGGGAAGCTTTAGAGTGCATTTCTTTTGCTCCACCCAACACCTCCTGTGAAGCCGGATGGGTCCAGAAATAAAGTCAGATTCCCCTTTCCAGAGACCCTCAGAAGAAAAGCAGGGGCTTAATTCCTCGGGGTTGTGTAGAGTGGAAGTGAGAGAGGGGAAGGGTGACTTCCTCCCACCAGGGAACATCAGGTGCTGTCCCCACGCAGGGCTGGTTCCCCCCTGGCAGTAGAGAAATCCATGCTGGAAGAGCTGATCCCATTATCCCGAGGGACAGGGTTGGAATCCCCCCAGTGCCACAGCTCAGCAGATGCCAAGGTGTTGTAACCCAGAGCAGTGTTCACACCTGGCACCGGCAGCAACACCTCTCCCCACACCCCATGTGCCAAGGGGCAAGCCAAGAAGCATCATGGTCATGAAGAGGCGAACATTTTGACTGCGGAGACACGAAAAATTCAATAAAACCATCCACACATTGAGCCAACCCTCCTCCTGCTGGCTCCCACAGTTTTCCATAAATGTGGAATGGTTTATAACTGGACAAGGTACCTTATGTGAGGAAAGGGGGGAATATTTGCTATATATAGCACTGGCTCTGTTAAGATTTGTTACCAATTGCTCTCCCCACGTGCAATTATCACTCTCATTTCAGCAGCAAAATGTGGCTGCAGAAGTTAATTTCCCATTTTTTTCCCAAGTCTATGCAATAAAGTTTCACACTTCTTTCCTGCACTGTGTTATATGTGATTTTACAATATCATGGATAAACCTTTTCACCACCTTTTTCAAGCAACAGTGAAGCCTTGAGCTGGATCTGCCAGCAATTTCAAGGGGTTTCTGGCTAAAGCCACACATCACATAGAATAAATAATAATGATCTTAACTAGAAACTTTTAAACCAACCAGGCCTAAAAAGAATTAATTAAAAATCCAAAATAAATTAAAAAATCTATTATTCTATGATAACTAAAAGATATATTTTATTTATAAGGCAACTTAATAGAATTAATTCTTTGAAAATTCTGTCTTTTCAAAAAGAGCAGGGTTGTTTCTTTAGCATGTTAAGCTCAGGAATGTCCCAGAAAAGGCACCTCCATCCCACTTTTTCCTATTTCCCCCTTGAGCTGGAAACAAACAGGGTGGCAGTGGGGGAAAGTGAGACTAACAGTGTGAATTTGAAACACAAGGAGTTGCTTCCATTAGAAGAGTTTTCCCTCCTATTAGGTCAGATCTTACACAACCAACATCACAGGAAAAGCTCCCACTAACCTTCTGCTTAAAAAGATTTTTTAAAAGCCGGATTTTTGTAAGTCAATGGGTATCTTTGATTTATTTGAAAGGAAAACCAGGGTATTAATGTTTTAATCTTTAGCCTCATTATAACTAACATGTACTTGAAAAGGCACACTAATTCCCAAAAGCAGAAATGTGACATCTATTTTATTATTCATTCAGCAATAGCTGCAGTTTAGTAGTTATACCAGGGAAGCATCATTATGAAAAACAGCTAAAATGCCAGACACCCTCTCCCTGACAAAATACACCTTTTTCCCTCTCTCTTCCCACCTTCCTCTTCCCCTCTCTTCCCCCTCGCTATTTCCAGTCCAAGTGCAGCACTGACTAATCAATTTAGGGATGTTATCAAAGAGTCTTTCAGAGCAAGAAATTGGCCTTGGCTGGTTGTTTAACCAGTCCAAGCAGCCCAGTTAAATTAAGGATTACCACAAGAAGGTTTTTATCTACTTGATTGATTGTGTCATCTGTGGATCACCAATGGAAATGAGGGATTTTAATGAATCAGAGGGAGAAAAAGCTGTTTACACTGCTCTGGTATAACAAACCAGCCATAACTCTGTGTTTGCAATATCCCCATCAGGTTGGATGAGAATTTATCTTCCCAGCATCACCCAAAATCGATGGAACAGGCTTCTCTTTGTCTTGGCAAGGCTGATGAGAGAAAAGGAAAGCACAGGTTTTATGCCAAAAAGATTTGCTGGTTATAGTTTTTGAAGAGTTCATTACTTTTTATTGCAGAGCAAGTTGCCTAAAACCTGGATTAAAACACACAGAATATACCCCGAAAAATTCCTGTCCCAAAGGAACTGGGATCCAGCTCACAATACAGATGAAAGGAACTGAAACAAGTGTGGAAGTCAATTGCAAAATTGAAATACATTAAAACACATTAAATACCTATATAAATATCTATAAATATCTATACAAATACACAAGGTTGATTTTTCTGTAGTTATTAATTTATTCATTTATTTAACAATAAAGGGTCAAACCACTTGGTAGAGCTGTCTTATTTCAATGAACCTTTCCCTGCAAGTTCTGAGTGGAATTTGTGGGAAGAACACTTCTCAGTGGCACCCTGCTGGGACTCTGTTGAATTTATGTGGAATATGGAATTTCTGAATGGAGTATTTGCTCCAAAGCCAAAAGGACAGAGACTTGAATCCTGTTTGCAGGCACATGTTCTAATGATTAGACTATGGGCTCTAATTATTAGACAATTGTTCTGGGTTTTTTATCAGATACATGTATTTACATAGATAGACTTTCACTCTTCTAGCCGAATTCCTGGGGGAAAATAGAGAAAAAAAAAACATTTATAGTATTAAGTACATTGAGTTTTAAATCAGCTGTTTTCCCTCTCAGCCCCACTGAAATCTGAATTGCTTTGTGTTCTAATGAATTACAAAGAGCCCTCAAACTCCGGCACTGAGATCAATCGTATATAAAGAATACTTGTCAGAGCCTGCCATGGTTTGGGATTTGATATTCCTTTTGATGGGACTCCGAGGACCAAAAGTGAGGTCACAGATGTGTAGCCAAGACATCTCGTCCGTGGGTGGGGCAGGGGGAGAGTCAGGCACTTTCTTGGTCAGAAGAAATGGAATCCCCTCCAGAGGGAAATAAAAAGAACATCCCCAAATGCTCTGGAAACTCCTCATTGCGCTCATTAGCCCTGTTCTTATCACCACTGATCTGTCTCAAAGGAAACAAGAGCATCCAGGGATTCAGGTGAAAATGGGAGAAACCCCCAGATCTCAATTTTCAGCTCATGCACAAAATAATATAATTTATCATCTTTTTAATAAAACCAGATTTGCCTTCTCCTTTTCCCCAGGTGCAGTCTTGAGGAAAGGGATGCAAACTTTGTGATTTAATACCTTTACTACTTTCTTTCTGTGTATTCTTTGTAAGATTGCCCATTGCAAAGTGTCTGTTTTTCCTTTGACCCATATTTAAGCAGCGTCCACAATACAATTTTCATCTGCATCTTCATAGAAATTGAAGAGTTTAAATACACAAAGTTTTCCCCGGACCCAACTTCTGTCCATTTATTCCTTTCAGTCTTCCAAGGAAGCAGTTTAATTCCCTTCCCTTAAAAACTTGGCTTCGGATGTCAGTGAACATCATTTAACAATGCCAAGTATTTAATACCAAAACATTTGAAGTTCTTTTCATGATTTCCCCTATAGAAAGCTGACACTTCAGGGTTTTTTTCTACAGAAAGAGTTGTAAAGAATAAGGAAGGTAAGATGGGTCCATATTCAAGCAACCACCACTGAAATTATAATATCTGAGATTAATATTTATTTGAGCTTCATAATTCTGACTGAAATTTAGATTCCCTTTTATATAAAAGACAAATAAAGTTCATTAAGAAGAGTTCAGAGATTTAAGTTACATGTGATCTCACCTGTCACTATTTTCTAATTTTGCCATTCCTTTAGCAGTGGCCCAGTAAAAGAACATGTTTTAACATGACCCTAAAATATTCTGTATTTTTTTAGCTCTTTAACAATAGCTCCATGGTTTTCATAATTATAAAGTCTATATTTTTTTAGGTTAAAAAACCCCAAAGCAACAAACCACCTGCTTTGTTCTTACTGCTTGAACATGCTGCAGGATTTTTACCTTTTGCATAAATTTTATTCTATTCTTATTAAATAAAAAAAAAAATTCTATTTCAACATTATTTTCTGTAACGGGGCGAAAAAATACAGCTTTAAACTTATGTTCTGAAACTTTCAAAAACCTGGTTTCCTACAGCATGTTAAAAGAACTGTGAAATATCCCTCCCTTTGCTTTGACAGCCATATAGAAGGATGGTTTATACTTTTTGATTTGTGAGTCCTGAAATTCACTCCAAAGCCACAAATTACTTTAAACTACACTATAAATAATCCAGATCGTAGTCCATGTCTTCTGGATTTAAGTCAGGCTTTTGTTACCCAGTTACAGACTATTCACTGCACTTCCTCTCCAGTGGATTTCACAAATGCATCAGGACAGACGTAACTGCACCCCAAACACATTAAAAATCTTCATTAATGAAGTATTCAAATGTGAGGGGAAGTAAAAAAACTGAGATCTTTCCAGAAGGATTTCTTTAGAAACTTGTAACGATATTCATTGTCAGTCAGCCTTTCTGTTTGATAATGCAATGAAAACTAACCAAATAGTCACATTCAATTATTGTCTCAAATTATCTTCCCATGTCTGAAATCCTTGTTATTGTCACTGTAATTTGCTGTGATGGAAAATGCACATCATGGGCCTTATCCCAGCCAACGACTTGGAGTTTTGCCCCTGGCAAAATCACTTCTGCTACTGGTAAAAAAGTCATCATGAATAACTCCTGTTATTGCATTTGTGCCCAGAAAGGATTGCAAAGAGCCAACCCTCCCCTTCAGAAAGAGCCTGCACTGAATTCCCAACAAAGCTGGCTCATGGAGTTTGAATCCCAGAAGAATCCAGAGTGGTTTGGGCTGGAAGGGACCACAAAGCCCATCCAGTGCCACCTCCTACCATGGACAGGGACACCTTCCACCAGCCCAGGTTGCTCCAAGCCCCATCCAACCTGGCCTTGGACACTCCCAGGGATCCAGGGGCAGCCACAGCCTCTCTGCCCAACCCGTGCCAGGGCCTGCCCACCCTCCCAGCCAGGAATTCCTTCCCAATATCCCAACTAACCTTAACACTGTTCACTCATTTGGTGGCTACTTCACTTTGCACTTCAGACCTTTAAAATCTAATATTTTTTTCTGAAGAGTAAATGGATTAAATGTGTTTTTAAAGCATTTTTTTCTTTGCTGCTTCCTATGTGCAGAGAAGTTATTTTCTAATCGTGCTCCTTATACTTTTGTCTGTAAATTTTCTTCTGGAAGTTCAGGCATGAATATCCCAGACGCTACTCAGAAACTCAACATGCTGTGTTGCTTTTCTCCCCTCCTTTTTTTTCCTTAATTTTCTTTTTACGGTATAAAGGATAATAAGAAGATAGTAAATACATATGGAAAATAATTTAAAAAAAATCAAATTATGCAAAAAGAACTTCCAGCTGGCCTGTAAATTTTATTTAACCTCTTCTCAAACCAACCACTGTAAGAGTTCAATAAGAAAGCAGAGATTGTGATCCATTGTAGTCCTGTGGGATCTCTGAAGTCAAAAGTATTCATGGGCAGTGTGTGTGGCTTCTATTTCAACATCTTTTTTCCATTTTTTTATAGTATTATAACAAAAAAACCCCCATAGACAAAAACAGATATAAAGTTGACATGAACAGTCTTTGATTCTTGCTGATTCTTAATTTTTATGGTTATTGTTGTTCTGATATTGATTTTTTTATAGATATTACATACATATTATAAAAACTCACAAAGGAATAAAAAATGTTCAATATATATGGCAGAAAGGGAAATTTGAGCTCCTACAAAGGGGGTGGGAGGATATTAAATCCTAAAGGAAGTTGGGATTGCTCTCCCACTGTTGCTAAATACGCTGTTAATTATCAGGGGATATCAAATCTTGGTGTCCATCAGCTTTTCCCATCGACTCTCCCCACTTTTAAACAGTGATGAGCTCCGTCACAGCATTTTTAAAAAATGCTGTGCCACAGGTTTTTGTTGAAATTCACCACTAACTTTGCTCTCAAATGGGATTGAAAATACCCCATCGTGGGTGGAAGACACTGCATATGGATTTTCTTTCCCTGATTTCACTTTTGCCTAAGAAAGGAGAGGAAACAAAAGTGCTGAAAAGTAGCAAATTTGACTCTTCCTCAACCATTGATTTTTTTTTCCTACACTGACTGATTTTGGCCTTGTTTGGAGGAGACTATTTAGGCCTTTCAAGTCTCATTAAAATCCCTGGCAGGCAAGTGTGTTTTCCAGTATCCCCAAGAGTTTTCTGACACTGCTTCAGCACTTTCTTACCAAACAAAAAAATACAGTTAGAAAATGAGAGAAATCATGGAATTTATTTTTTGGGGGGGAGACTCCACAGTGATGACATGAGAAAGATTCCCACTGTCCTGTGGAGCTCTAAATGGAGATTTTTCTGCTCTGTTTTCTCACTGACATGGAAGGAACTCTTTGAGTCACAGTGGCTTCTCCAGTCATATGGCTGGAGACAAAACTCATTGTATAAGACCAGCAAATAACTCTCCTGAGAGAAAGGTATCTCCTAGTCTTTTGGTGAATACAGCCTGCTAAGTTTCCATCTGTGAGCAGAGCCTGTTTCTTGACTGACTGTCCAAATTTATTTTATCATTGTGGTATTTACAAGTCCCCCCCCGCCCTTGGCATTATATTTTTTTTTTCTGTCAGAAAACAAGGGACCACTGGAGGCTCAAAGACAAATGAAGCTGAAAAACTATGCAAAAGGAGATATAGCAGTGGCAAGAGTCCATGGGGAGTGGCTCCTTCCATCAAACACTGCGGGGTTTAAATCTTTTTTAACCTTTCAGTGTCACAGATTGTTGTCAAACTGCTCTTCTGTCTAGATCCTGTTGTGCACAGCACTGAAACATAGAAGTATCATCTGCATGTTGGAGTCATGGATAGGGCTGTCCAGATTCGTAACTCACTCCTGTCAACTGAGTCCAATCACACACACAAACTGTGAAAATGGTAAAGGAAATCAAACCCATCTTTTTCAAATAGGAAACTAATACTTAATCAAGAGTGCGGGGCAGGAGCCCTTCATTGATCAGGGCTCTGCTGAGAAAACAATTGATCCTCTCCAAAGCAAGGGGTCCTTGGCCATGAAGAAGTGCTGGGGGAAAAAATGCAGATGTAAAAGCTGTAATTGGCAAATGGCTCCCCTCTGCGAAATTGTTTCACGCCGTGAACAACTTCGGTAAAATAATTCCCTGAGGTGGCACCAAAGAATGACACCGATGAGGGATGACAGCAGCTCACACGCGCTTTGTCAAGCCCCTGTCACACTCACACGCTCCTGGGTGAGGGGGATGCAGCTGCCACAGCCTTGCTGTGGGGGGAAAACTCACAAAATACTGTTTTCTTCAGGGTCATGAGACGTGAGCTGGACTATCAAAGCTCACTTAGGTCACCATCTTCAAGTCAGTGACCAACAATTATATTCACTCTTTCCTGTCATGTGGGATTGGCTTTTAAGCTTTTAAAATATCAACTTTATAAGTAGTTGTTTTGAAATAGTTTGCCTTTTCCCATGGCAAAGTACAGAGGTACGAGGTGTTGGTATTTGGTCACAGGTTGGACTTGATGATCTCAGAGGTCTCTTCCAAGCCATCTGATTCCATGACTCTATGACTTCCAGTCAAATTTTGGAGCTCATGTAGTTTTTCTAAGCCAAGCCTAGTAAGGCCAGCCATATCCCAAGTGGCTAGCTAGAAAATGGGACAAAAGTCCCTATGAACTTGATTCCCTCCAATGATCTGAACACATTTTTAAACTAAAATGAGTGAAACACAATATAAAACCATACAAAAACATATACAGAGAGTTATTTTTCACAGTTTCACAAATTAAGCTGGCCTTGATTAGAAAATAAATCTAACTGGCTGTATTTTCTGCAGCTCCTCTCTCTAAGTGGATTCACTGGGAGGTTCAGCTACCAGGTGGATGCAAAAGGCACAAATGTTCTAAAGGGATCTTTCTGGTAACTGCATCTTCTCCGCTCTTGGGCTCACAAACAATATGGATAAATAACCAGCTGAAAAGGAACAAACACCACAATTACATTTTCATTTGAGAGTTTAGGCAGCTCTTACAGATGGGCAGATGACTCCACTCCAGGCACAAATCTGATTTCCAGAAGAAGGCTGATTATGATTCAATTAACCCTGACACAGCCATAAGGTTCTTTCCCCCCCATAAATCACTGCAGATACAGTAGATAAATATGTTATTATCATATAGATATGGATATGTTCTGTTGTTGTCAATGCTACAGTGGGAGAAGGCAGGAAGGTTTGAGGACCAGTGTGGTGACTCATCCTGGGAACAGCCTTAAATTATAGTTTATATTACTATGTAACATTTATATATCATGCATACTCTAATAAATATCTAATACATATAATTTACATTACTAGTTCTGAGGAGCACTGTTTCAGCTTTCCCTGTCCAGTAAACTTAAAGCGCATAAAAAGCCAGAAAACAAATGTTCCATTTGTGATTTAACTAAAAAAATAAAATCAAATAAAAAAATAAAAATCTACCCCGAATGCAAATTTGCAAGAGCCTGCCAAATAAGCCACTTCTGAAAAATATACTCTGCCTTAGAAGGCTTGTGCCTTTTCGTTTGGCTCCAATTGAACTTCCCCCTCATTAAACAATAATCTTTCTGGTGACTTGAATAAAGATGAAAAAAAAAAAAAAAGAAGAAAGATTCTGAAAAGAATGCATAAGTAATTCTGGTTGCTTAGCTGTGGCAATGAATTCCTGTTTGTTTTGCCACTGAAGGGTGAATGCAACCCTTTGAGCAAACGGGAATTCATTATTGCAGCGACTGAGAAATGATCCACTTAAAGAACCTAATTGGTTCTACAACAGTGACTCCTTTCAAAGCGGCGCTTCCGGAAGACACGACAAAAAGAAGGCAGCTCTTTGACTGGCCCAGGGGCTGCAGGGGACATTTGCCTTCCCATGTTTCAGCTTTAAAAAGAAAATGTCACACGTAGCCGAGACAAAGGAACAAAGAGCCAGTGTCTTAAAAGGCACAGAAAGGGAGCAGGTCCTGCACGTCTTGAGCTGTAAAGCTGAATTTCAATAAATAGCAGTGCATGTTCATGACACTTGAACTGTCAGCGAGGAACAAAATGCTTTACTGACCGGTTTCAGCTCCTTTCGAGGGTGCTCATTAGTAGCCGAAAGCTGCTTGAATATTTTACTATGCAAATGCAAAGTAAATCGTCATTATTTACCGGTAAGTGTTATGGAATAAGTGAATTAATATTCCCAGTCTACTGAAGCAAATAGAATACTGTCATTTATTTTGAACCTAATCAATTAGAATATGCAAAAAGGAAACTCAGATACACAGGTAGATACAGACAGTTCTCATTTACATCTCAATAGTTAACGTGGGAAGAATAACAATTTTGGAGTGATGTGTTTGAAGGCAGAACCTTAAACAAGAGTTTTTTTGGAGCCAAGGTGTGCTCAGAAACTAATGTGGTTGGGGTTAATGGGTGGAATTCTGCTGGCTTTGAAATGAGCTTCAAAAGTGGCCCCACAGAGCAACAAATCTGCATCGGAACAAGAATCTGAGGGAAAACTTCCAGTGCAGGCTTGAGGAGTGACTTAATGCTGTTTTTAGAAGTGGACTGAGGGACACAAAAGGAGGAGTTAATGAATTATTTCATAGATTCACGGGATGCCAGAGGTTGGAAAAGCCCAGGGAGCCCATCCTGTGCCCCATGCCCACCTATAATCACCTTGTCCCCCAGCCCAGAGCTTTGAGTGCCACGGCCAGTCCTGCCTTGGGCACCTCCAGAGCTGGGCATTCCAAACCTCCCTGGGCAGCCCCTTTCAAGGCCTGACCACCCTTTCCAGGAGGAATTGGGTACTACTGTCCCACCTGCCTCTCCCCTGTCCCAGCCTGAGGTCGTTCCCTCTTGCACCTCACTTCCAGTGTGTGTCCCCTTCCCTAAGAATCAAACTGACATTAAAGACTCCAACTGAAACAGAAATGTCCCCATCCCTGTTATCCAAGGGACACATCAGCACAGCTGAAATACCCCCAGAGCAGGGGGAACCATTCCCGCTTTCACAATGCCCTTCGGTTTTTCCATCAGAAAGAAGTTGGAGTGGGTGGCAACAAGAACGGGCCAAGTCAGTCAGTGACATCAAATCCCAAAATCACCCAGAGAGCCAACAATTTGTATCCTCTGACACACACACTCCTGCAGGGCACACCAACCATCTCCTTGTCTGCTCCAGTTCAGAGCAGCACCACAGACCCAGACATGCAGGGACACTTGTGTCCCACCTATAAATATGTCAAGCCCTGGCTGGTGGCCTCATAATTGCACACCTCCACTGCAAGCACCTCAGCAGGTACACAGCCCCACAGATGTGTCACTTCCACCCCTCCAAAGAGCCATTTTATTCAATAATTCTTGCTTTCTACATTAGCTTGTCAACATAAGCAACCAGTGGCTTTGTTCATCCCATGGCTGATCCAATCTCCTTGACTTTTCCATGTTTAAATCCAATTATGAGTTGATTTAGAGGTTTCTCCTCCCCTGTAGTGTCCTTTCTGAACCTCCTGGAAAAGAGTGCAGTGTGCCCACTACTGAGATGAGCTCCAAACTGCGATAATTCAGTCAGCCAGAATTGGGTGGGTGTTAGTAAGGTTTTATCTGAATGAGATTTGACAGCAGCAGTTCTGCCCAACAGTTCATCAGCACTATGACTTTTCAGTTTCCATCTCTTGCCCTAAAGTTACACCAGGTCAAATGACCTCCTGAATATACAGTGATTATAATTTTCTTTGACTTTTACTGTCTGCATTTTGAAGTAGCTCTGTACCAACTCAGTATTTCTGAATAATTAGAATCATTCATAGAATCCCAGAATGGTTTGGGTTGGAAAGGGACATTAAAGATCATTTAGTTCCAAGCCCAGTGACTTCTCTAGCAGAAGTTTTCAAAGTTTTATGACAGGCTGATATATCTGTGCTTAGCTGACCTGTTTTGCACTTCTCACAGTGCTCTGCACATGTTTGCACTGCTTTCAACTGCTGGGCACCTCAAATATGATGATGCAGCCACATCCTCAGGAAAAGTGGTGCTTCAGCAGACTCTGGTTCTTTGAGGAAAGATGTTGAAACAATGCAGGAGGATGAACACCTCTGCATGTCTGTGTCATCTAATTAAAGGTTTAGCTGAAGTCCACTTCAATTGGTGTGTCAGCCAAGGGCAGTTGTTGCAAGCACTTCCATCAGTCCTTAATTAAGGTTTTAAAAACTATACCCCTGAAGTAATTGTCCATTCCACGTTCCAACTGAGTTTTGATAAGGTTACTGTTTTTGTGCAATCATTCCCAAGTCCTTCCCGAAGTGCAGTGTTGTGCTTTTTCCTCAGTGATAGGTATTTAAACTAAACCATTTTAATTAACCATGTCTGGCTGAAGGCTTTGTCTTCACTTTCCATAGCTGACCTGGTGTATATTGCAGGAATCTCACTGTCCCTGGGCACTGCACCAGGCAAGGATTCCCTGTTCTTTATAAATTGCACAAGAGCAAAGAAACATTATTTACAGTTTTATTTCATAGAATCATAAAATGCTTTGGGTGGGAAAGGACCTTAAAGCCCACCTCCTGCTCATGGGCAGGGACACATTCCACTAGCCCAGGTTGCTCCAAGCCCTGTCCAACCTTGCCTTGGATACTTCCAGGGATCCTGGGGTAGCCACACCTTATCTGGGCAACCTGTGCCAGGGTCTGCCCACCCTCCCAAGGAAGGATTCCTTCCCAATATCCCATCTCACCCTGCCCTCTGGCAGTGGGAAGCCATTCCCTGTGTCCTGTCCCTCCACCCCCTTGTAAATAGTCTCCATCTCTCTTGTAGCCCATTCAGGCACTGGGCTTTGGCCTAAGTTTGGTGTTTGTATTTACCTTTAGTTTCAGGCTTTGTTGCATAAAATTAAACAGTCCTTTCCAGTGTCTCCCAGTTCCCTCCAGTGTCCTGATGCCTGGGAACACCCACCCTTTTACAGTGTGCTTGAGATCCCTGCCCAATGGAAGCTCCATAAACATGAAATACTATTAATAATAGACTTTATTTACTGTGCACAATAAATGTTTCACAAGCCTGACAGTGGATCACACTCATCTAGCATTTAATTGGCACACAAAGTACAAGCACAGCAGCGATTCATTAGGTGTAAGAGCGGCTGCTGATGGCACAGTCCCTTTTATCGGAGCTAAATTGGAGTAAACATTCCAGCACAGGTCCCTGCTGGACTCTCCATTAGCAGGGAGATGCTGAGGATCACTGTCCATCATGCAAAGCCAGGCAGCTGAGCACAATTAAGCTTTCAAACAAACTGCAGTGGAATCACATGGCAGTGCAAACACATTATGCACTCATTAGCACACTTACTGCACCGAAATGGAATGAAGCTGCTCTGATTAGCAGGCTCTGATGCATTAAAAATCTTCTTTTTATTTAATACTCTTTCACAGAGTAATGAGCAATTGTACAAAGAAGATCACAGAACAACACATTGAGCTCAGCCTGCAATGGGGAGCAAGGATTGTGCAGCAAGTGAGACTCCAAAAGGTGTATCCAACTGCTGCTGACCACTTTAAACTCCTAAAAAGACAAGCATTTTTCAAAAGGACAAAGCTCCTGGGAAGATTAGGCGAAACTCTTTAATTGGTTTTGCTCTATAAACATAAGAGATGGTTTCTGTTTATATTTGCAGAAGATTTTGATTTACAAATGATGCTTTTTGTCTTCCTCCTCAAGGAGCCAGCGCATTTTCAGCCTCCATGGAAATAATCTTTCTGAGGTAAATGGGATGTGCCAAAAGTCTCCTGAATGAGATGCAAAATATCCAGCTTTTATTCAACCGTTCCTTCAGGAAATTTCCATTTCCTCAAGAAAGACACTAAACCCTTCAATCCATCCATGCAAGACGGTGGATGAAACAATGGTTACAGGATTAAGAAAGCACAGGAATAGAGCACAACGAAGAGTGGCACAAGCAGGGAACAGAAAGATCCAGAATACCAGCTCTTGGAATAGCAGCCAGAAGAAACTGTCTGAAAAAAATTAGGAGAAAGAAGAATTACGTCACAAACTCTGTTACATTTCATGGAGGACGCAATGGAACCTTTTCCTCTTTAAATGCTGAAAGCAGAATTTCCTAAAATGTGACTGATCCCTGTCACCTCATTATAATAGCTGGGAAAATGTAAAAGCTGTGCTCAGAAATAGTACCAAAATCACAGAATTGTGGAGTCTCAGGACAGTTTGGGTTGGAAGGCACCTTAAAGCCCACCCGGTTGGCAGGGACACCTTTTACTAGGCCAAGGCGCTCCAAGCCCCATCCAACCTTGCCTTGGGCACTTCCAGGGATGGGGAAAAAATCAATCAATCAATCAATCAATCAATCAATCAATCAATCAATCAAATCAATCAATCAATTACAAAGCACATTACTTGAAGGAACGGGGTGAGACTCAGCTTTAAAAAAGGCAGATAAACCCCAGTTTGGTGTAACTCAGGTGGAGACTGGAAAGCATTTTCACCACATGGCCCACAGGAGTCCTCTGAGCTTCCAGATTTACAAGTTTCAGTGCTTGAAATGAGGGGCTGTGCCCATCTGTCATTTCAATCCTCAAATCAGTGCAGAACATAATAAATGAACACATCAATTTATTTTTTTAAGGTTCTGTTCAATTATCTACTGTGAAGAACAAATGGCTTCCACTGAACCATATTGGCTTTTAAGTATTTAAGCTCCGAAGCAATTATTTTCCAGTGCTAATTAAATGCAGTTGAAAAAACAGTTCGAGAAATAAACAATGCAAACACACTTCATAGAGCAGAGTTTGAACTGGAAAACAGTTTTTCTCCATCAGATGGGCTGCTGCTGGTTCTTAAGGGCTGATAGGGACCATGAGCAGGGCTAAAAGTCTTCTCAAGAAAAAAGATGTTTATAAATGTACACTCTGTTCTTCCACTAAGCTGTCCATGCTTATTAGGAGCATTAATTATCAACTGTTCTCCTAGAAATTGGAATTTACACAGATGTGATTATCTCTGAAGTTTACAGCCTGTTGATCCCTGTTCTGCAGGGACATTAATTATCAGGAACTGTCACAACAAGTCCAACTGGTGGTGGGGCTTATGCAGATTTCCTTCACGCACTCTCCGAAAGACAGAAAATTCCCTTCCCCTTCCTTGCTTTTCCTGCTTGGTTAAACAATACTACAGGAAGAGAGAGATTAAGTGTGAAGCTTTTACTAGAGGGATTTAATTTGTAAATCCAAAAATGCAGCAAAGTCCTTTTCTGGCCTCTTTCATGTACAAAAGTGTGCCTGAAGTTGGTGAGATCATGCAAACAACAAGGTGTCAAACCATTTGAAAAGAACAAATCCAGGTTCCTCTAAGGAATGTTTCCACAACATACTGCCTGAAGTGATTTATTCCATATAAACTGGGGGTTGGGGCTTCTTCTTTCGAAGGACATCAATTACTGTATTAAAACCCACATTCATTCTTTAATAAAATTGCATTACTGTGCATGATGCTACTCAGAGCATTGTCCTCCTTCCAACCAAACCATCGTGGAATTCCGTGAACTTCTGTCTGCCCAGGGAGGTCAAAATGAGAAAGACAGAAGGCTCTGAGGCCGTGGGAGCACTAAAATATCCCCATGTTCCCAGTTTTAGCCACCAGTGCAGAGCAGGGCAGTGCTGGGATTGCTGGAAAGGAGATGAAATCCATCCTAGTGAGCTCAGGACACTTGCTAAGTTGTCCATCTCAACCTACAGCACCAAAGACCTCAGAACCGTCTGTAGAAAGGTCTAAACCACTTGTTTCCCTGTGATTAATTCTTAATATTCTATTTAAAAGAACTCTTCCCAGCATGCATAAAAATATGAGAAACAGATAACAAAGCAGAGTTCTGGTGGCAGCTTCTTTTATAAACCAAAATGATAAAAAAGAACTGGAAAAAACCCTGAAACAAACCCTCCCTCCCAGAAAAAAATTAATAAATGACCGTGATCTTTGTAAGCTCAATAGGGCTAGAGTATCATCTTTGAATTTACAAGCAGTTTTCAGTAGATTTATATTAAAATTAAGGAATACACAAGCCACTATTACCATAAGTTGCCTAGAGGAGTGGGTGAGTTGTTTAGTTTATATTTTTTTTTCCTTGTGGACAATTGGGAATAAGATTTTTTTAATGTATTTTTTTTATGTCTGCATAAAATATAAATGAACTGTAACATTCTTATAAATAACAAAATCCTCAAAGGCCTCTCAACAAATTGCCTACAAAATGCAATTCTTAGAAACCACTAGATCAGTAATATATGCTGAGCTCCTATGGGCTTTTCTGTTTGGTGATTAGTTTAAAACTTCCTCCCCCAAGAGAAAAAAATTAAAGCAAAAAATTAATAAAAAGTGCCTCTGTTTTGCCTGGAAAATAGCTCTGTACAGTCTGGAATCAACCTGATAGGGAAAACCCACTTGGCTTGAACAGGGGCGTCATGTAATCGACATTACATTGATGCAAAAGAGAAACAGAATAATTATTTTGCAATCTTTGGCCAAAAGTGGTGTAACAGGCAGAGCACGTCACGCAAAACCCTGGGAGGAAGACATTTACGGCGGCAAAGTTTTTTTTGTTGAGAAAGGAGGGAAGGAAAGAAGGGAGGAGGGAAGACAACGAAGGACATACTCCTGGAAAGTCCCTTCCAGCAGCCCTGGAACAGGGAAATGAGGAGGAGGAGAGGAAGAAAAGCATTTCCTGGCTATAACAATGACAATTATACACTCCTCCCCTCTCCAACCTCCCCAAAAGCAGAGAGAGCTGATTAAGTGGGAGTATCACTTTACACACTGTTGTACCTAAAGATGTGAAGAGCCACGGACCAAAGCAGACAATTTTAATTAATTTCACTCTCAGGCACATCGTTTCCAAAGGGCCTCAACATTAGTCATGTTCTGTTGTGTGTTGCTTTGACATGATTTCAGCAAATGTGCATTTACACCAAAAGCTGCATGATTTTTTAAACTCTAAATGCGGTTATTTCTAGAACGGTGACGTGACTATAACACACTGTTAATTTACATCAGCATTTTCCTTCCACAGTTAAACAGATAGGAGGGAAGTGTGCGCTGGGAAATGAAAGCAGTGAAAGAAATTTCTATCTGGTAATTAAGACCCATTCTCTGTCATGCTTAAAAATCATATTATTTGCGCTGTTTTAATTCCACATTGATGCCGTGTATCCTAAAAGGGACACCTCACAAGGTAACGTTTTCCAGAGCCTTTGTAATACAAAATAGAACAGGGTTGGTAGATCATGTATCTCTAAAGAAGAGGGAAAAGTTGTGATTCTCATCCCTGTCATCTGCAGGACTTTGCAAAGAGCTCTGTAAATAACATCTGACCCCTCAAAAATACCAGCCACAATCTTATCACTTCTATTTGCTCTAAAGGTACATGGTAGAAAGAGGCAAAATCTACCCAAACTTTTTCAATTAATTCGAGAGCTGCTTTTCCACAGATTTTTAGAGCTAATAACTTGTTGATCCTAATTTCCTTACTAATGCAGAGATAAAAAATTGTTGCTTCAGTTGGCAAAAATAATTAGGCCTGAGTGTCCTCCCTGAAGGTTTAGGCAAGATTTCCCTACCAAAATTAAGCCCAAGGGAGCAAGTGGTGCATTTGAAATGGAAAACACCAGGCTCAAGTTACCACTTTGCCATTTTTATTCATGCATTATGTGAGTCAGCTGGTTTTATGTCACAGAGAATGTCACAGAATAGTCTGAGTCGGAAGGGACCCACAAGGATCATGGAGTCCAACCCTGAAGTGAATGGCCCATCTGGGGATAAAACAGTGACCCTGGTGTTTGGTGAAGGGTAAAATGCAGGACTGGTGAATCAAAATGCCACTGGTTTAGAAAAACTGGGGCTGCAACGTGGCTGTGGTGAACCCTGGAATATAGGACAGATGAACAGATGGAGCAGCCCTGGGAGATGGACCTTGGGAGGGAGAGGCTGGACATGCCCTGGGCTGGTCCCACAGCATGGGCAGCAGGACAGGGGTGGTTCTGCCCCTCTGCTCCCCCAGGTGAGATCCCACCTCCAGAGCTGCCTCCAGCCCTGGGGAGCAGCACAGCAAGGACATGGAGCTGCTGGAGAGAGTCCAGAGGAGGCACCAGGATGGTCAGAGGATGGAGCAGCTCTGCTGGGAGGGAAGGCTGGGAGAGCTGGGATTGTTCAGCCTGGAGAAGAGAAGCTTTGGGGAGACCTCACTGTGGCCTTGCCATGCCAGAAGGGGTTACAAGAAGGATGGAGAGAGACCATTGACAAGGGATGGAGGGATAGAACAAGGGGGAACAGCTTCCCACTGCCAGAGGGGTGGTTAGTTGGAGTATTGGGAAGGAATCCTTCCCTGGGATGGTGGACAGGCCCTGGCACAGGGTGCCCAGAGAAGCTGTGGCTGCCCCGGATCCCTGGGAGTGTCCAAGGCCAGGTTGGATGGGGCTTGGAGCAACCTGGGCTGGTGGAAGGTGTCCCTGCCCATGGCAGGGGATGGCACTGGGTGAGCTTTGAGGTCCCTTCCCAAACCATTCTGGCATTCCATGATTCTATATAGGATATCAAGGAGAGGATGGAAGCTTGATTGAAACAAACTGTCTGACTCAGAACCTGCTCCTTGCCCATGTGTCCACAAGTCTCAAAAGACCATGACCTGAAGGAATGGTCTGAAGATAAGCCAACTGCTTTGCACAAGCCTGGTCTTTTCATGAAGGCAACAAGGAACCCTTTAAGGAATTTGCTTTTTGTAGGCAACTGTGCAGAACAAACTCAGCTCCTTCAGGAAATACTGGATTATCCTGGCATCACGTGGCAGGTCCTTTAGCAGGACACTGCTGGGCAACACAGCCCTGCCTTGGGTACCCGTTCCCTACATGAAGCCCGAAGGAATGAATTTAAACATTATCATGCAGAAAGAACCATTGGCCACACGTCTGTCACACTTTGGAAATGCCAACAGCACTCCTGCAAGGCTGATGTGGGCAGCAAAGAGCATTCCAACCTGCCCAGAGACAAGAGAAGGGTTTCTTTTGCAGCCCAGAGGCTTCAGCTGCCTGGGAGGGTTGTCTGGGGCTGGAAGGAGACAAGTTAATCCTCAGCCTTAGTGATGTGCAGGGTCAGACCAGGGCATTAAAGCTGTGGCTTTAAAGATGTGAAAAGCTACAGAATTTCACATCTATAAAAAGTGACTCCACTGCCTCAGGACCAGATTTCTTCCTGCCCTCATCCCAAGCTTCTTCAGCCTCCTTAGCTGCAGATTCTTTACACTCAAAGAAATTCACATAGAAGACCTGATTATGAAGGAAATCCAGCTTGTTCTCCACAATTTACAGACTCTTTGCTGAAGGAACAGAAGCATCTTTGTGTTATGCTCATCCCCAGTGAATCTGATGGCTATAATGTGCTTTTTTGTGCTCTTATGGAATATTAAGCAATTGCTATTCCAATGTCTCAAGTCCTCACCTCCATTATTATGGGGCGATTCCTATTTCTTTTGTGCAGCCACTCAGGACTCATCTCTGCTGGGAAAGTCGAGGTGTAAGACTCCTAAGTGCTCCTTTTGAGGACTGGATCCTGGTTTTCCTGGGTACCCTGGTAGTTTTCTGTGTTTAGGTGGATTCTAGCAATGCTGAAAAATGAAGATGTCCCTTTGATTCATAACTCAGTAAGGGCAGAAATCTGACACAGTCCACACTCACATTTCCAGTAAAGGAAAAGGAAAACAAGGCATCATGTGCATATGTGCTAAAGAACAAGTATAGTTTTACAGTGTTCGTTAGAAATTCAGCAGTGCTTGAGTAAACAAAGGCAAGATTTGCTATTGAACTTGTTTCTGGATCTAAAATTTTCTCAGAAGAACAATAGAGCAATTTACCAAAAGTACAATGAAAAAAAGAAAAATAAAGTAGCTAATACTTTTCTCCTTCAGTTGTAATGCAAGAAAGCACATCAGCAAAACAGATGAAATTGTACTTTAATAATACCATAGAATTGCCTGGGGGAGAGTGCAATAGAGATTTTCATTAATGCCTTCATCACAGAGTTGGTTAAACATCATCTGATATTGTGTATTCACAATGTTGCAGCAAATGCTACACAATATGAAAAGGTTCATAGTTTCTACAAGTTCAAAAAGACTCAGTTATGAACAATGTAACCAGGGTGGGAATAAACCTTCAATTAGTATCGTATATTCATCTGAACCTGTTCAGCCCCAAAGGAAAACAGGATGTGCAGTGTTTGGGTTTGCTGTGCAAACTGGCAGGATTAACATCTGGAAGTTTCCTTGTTCACAGGTGTAAACACATCTGGGCAGATGTTGGACCGAATGAATTATTGAGTAAGGCCAGCTTGAAAGAAAAACAAACATTAAAATCAGGGAAGGGATCCTACCTTGGGTTGGAAGCACGTTTAACACTGGACTTGACTTTAATAATATTTCAGTGTGTGCCCAAATGCCTTACTAAGTCAGCACCACAAAGAGTAATAAAACAAATGCAAGGAGCCAAGTGCTGTTGGACTTGGCATGGCAAGAAGTCCTGGGAATAACTTAAAGAAATCAGGTGGAATTCATAACCTAAAGAAAATTTTAACATTCAAGGGGTCACAGAGTTTTGTATGACACTCTAACTGCAGCACTCCAGAAAAGACCAGAATGTAAAAAAGATGAAGTTTTACACTGTCAGAAAAAAAAAAAAAAAGTGCAGAATGTATCTATAAAATCTGAAGATGGACAACTGTAAATAGGAAATCTGGGAGGGGTTTCATTTTGCTTTGTTTTTCCAAGAATAGCTGGATAGATAAAAGAACCTCAGATTTTATTTGACATGTGTCAGTAGCATCAAAAACCCCAGATAAACCAGACAATCATCACTCATGAAATGTCAGTGTGCTCCAGGCAGGCGCTGTGGAAGGACTCTCACATGGGCTAGAAGGGAATATGTACTTGTGGCCAAACTCCAACTTAAAATATTTTCAAAGTACTTGAAAACAAAACAAAACGAAACAACATCCAAACTCTCTCAAAAACCTATCTTGGAAAATATCTCGTCCAAAAAAGAGAGGAGTTAAAGAGTAGGAAAGGAAAGGTTACACAGTGCAAAGTTAAATCCAGGAATAAATGATCTCTAGTCTATGAAAAGGGCTGGAGGAAATCATATAGCTGGTAATCTCATTAAAAATATTGCTATAGAAACGAAGAGTCTGAGAAACAGTGTCTGGAAGTGTCTATAACCCAAACAAATCCTCCCCATTTCAATATACACTCAATGAGCCATTAATTGGTTGAACTTCACCCACTGTGTTAAATCAACTATGAACTCCACAGCACTAGAAACATCTACAAAATCTGAATTCCTTTTAGCAAAAAGTTACCCTTTTAGCAAAAAATGGCTAGAAAAATACGCAAAACCTGAATTTCTTCTAGGAAAAAATTACCCTTCTTATCATTATGTTGGTGTGTAGGTTTCTTACACCTCATGTTCTCACAGACTTGCAACTGCCATCAAATTGAATTAATTAACTTATTCGGGTAGTTGGTGGTCGCTGCTTCCATTCTCAAGGACACATGTGGGACTAAGAGATAGGCAGTTTTTTAGTCTGTCAAAAAATTGGATAGCAGCAATAATATAAAATGGTAGATAAATTATTTTGCTCTTGAATCCAGCCTGTACATTGCATGTATGCCAAGGCTACAGGTCCACCAGTGTGGACAAAATAAATGACGTTTTAATTTGTTGACTTAGTCCTGGCAATCTCAATATGGTAAACTGAGGATTTATTTTTACCTACATTGGGTTGCTCCCTAAAAAAAACTTTTTTTTTTTTTTTCTGAGAAGCTGTGGCTGCCCCATCCCCGGAAGTGTCCAAGGCTAGGTTAGATGGGACTTGGAATAGGGCAGGGGGTGGCACTGGATGAGTTTGAAGGTGCCTCCCAACCCAAACCTTTCAATGATTCTATGATGCTACATATATATAAAATGTTCATAATAATTGGAACATTGGAACATGTCGCTTGGAGATATTTTGGAAACTTAGGACATTCTTCAGACTTGCAGGGAAAGGCCCTGCCCTAAGCTGTGTCTGCTTTTAGTGGCAGTTTGGCCCAGATAACCAAAAAGGTCCTTTCAACGTGAGTTATCACCTTGTTGGTGACACAAACTGGTGTTCAGTTCTGATCATGGAACTGGTGAGGAGCGGTTCTCCATTTAGTCAGCTCAGTTCTCTGTTTCAAAAGGTTCAATATGTACAGTGGAACACTCAGTCAGTTGCTCTCTGTAATTTTATGCTCTTTTTGCATTTTTTGAATGTCATTGATGGGGGGAGCCTTTCCCCTCAGCTGAAATACCCTTGAGAGGTTCCCCCAGATGTGTGGTTGTGGCAAACCCTCTCTAGAGAGGGACACGTTTCATCAGTGATGCTCTGCAAGTCATTGTTGTAGGTTAAACAGTCATGGGCACCACAGGAATGACCCAAAACTCACTGAAACTCAGATTCTTCCAGATTTCATTGATGTCACTTGGTCTGTTAATCTGAGAACTATTCAGAGTCATTGAATCATGGAATGGTTTGGGTTGGAAGGACCTTCAAGCTCATCCAATCCCACTCCTTGCCATGAGAGGGACACCTGCCACTAGCCCAGGTTGCTCCAAGCCCTGTCCAACCACTTCTTGAATATCCCGCATTTGGTGATTCAGCGTAGAACTCTGTCTACTTTTTTTTTTGGGTCAGCCAATGAAGCAAATGAGTATCCTAAAACATTTATTACCAAACTGACTATTGATATTCTTCCTGAAAGACATAATTAATTGCAATTGATTGATGCATTATAAATCAATGCAGAGGCAGAGACTGTTAAATGAAGAAAAAAATAGTGATGATTTAAAGACTGTTAATTAATTGGGGGAAAAAAAGGCAAAAACCCTCAAACCCACAAACTGTATTTGCTCATAACATCCATTATCTCTTCAGTGTGTTTCTTATTCAAGAAGACAAAATTAGTTTGCCAGGCCTTGAACTGATTTTGTTCCCTCTCCATTCCTGTACACATGGAGGTAAATACACTGAACAGGTTCCTAGCCTGAAATCCAGATTAGCTCTAGACCTTTTGTTTCTGCAACACTCTTAAAGCAGCAATCAGGCATCAATGCTTTGCCTGTCACGAAGAAACAAACAAACAAGAATATTCTCACATTTAAACCTGGCCTACATATGCAAACAATTACAAATTCAGTTCCAACAGAGCTGGCAACTAGAACTCTTTCTTCTGGATGTTTATCTCCAGTGGAATACCCAGGAAACCATAAATAAATACACTATTTAACAGTGCAGACCTCATGTCTTGAGACTCCTAGAGTACACAGGCATTTTACTTACAGCTTGTAAGTAAAGAAAGTCAAGGAAGCCTCGAGATCATCAAATCTCCACTTGAGTAATTCCTGGCCTTTGCTCTTTCATGATCCAGGATTTTCCTGGTGTCTTGTTAATTCATTTTGCATAAATCTCCCCTTATATTAAACTGATATAATTATCCAATAAGCTGCTGAATAACCTCTTCTCTGTTTCACAAGCTCTTGGAGAACAGATCTATTTCTGCCACATCCAGTGCCTCTCTGGAAGGTACCAGAAAGAGTCTAAGTCGATGTTGCTGCCATTAAAGGTCAGTGGGGGCTTAAAAAAAAAGGTATAAGGGAAACAAGATAAAAGCAAACACAAAAAGAAGCACTTTGTGGGATATAACAATTTTTTTTTGTATTTTCAGAGGCTTGCCTAGAGGTCCTGTGGCCACAGCCTATTGTAATTAACTTTTAATTAACTTTATCATAAGCATTGTTCTCTCTTTTGAGGACTCACTTGGTATGGAACTTCTGTGATGGCCCTTCCGTCCCCTATAAACACTTGAAAACAAAAATGCAATTTAGAATTGGAAAATGTTCTACTCAAAACCTGACATTGCTGGAAAAGAACCCAAACCTAGACTTAAATCCAGGGATTTGTTGTGGGTTGGGAAAAGCCATCAGCCTCCTGAGATATCTACTGTGTGGAAAAGCTCAGGTTCCTTTCCTTTTCAGTCCTGAGTAGGCTTGAAGATATTTTGAGAATTGCCAGAAAAATAGGTAATTAGAAATGGCAACTTAACTCTTATTTGGAGCTCAAGGAGACTCTTTTTATTTAAAAAAAAAAAAAAAGGAACAATAAAGCGAACAATAAAGCAAACAATTTACCAGGTTTCATGGAGAGCTTTTAAAATGAAAAATGATATTGAGCGCCCTGGAACGTGATCTGAAACCCATAATGTTATCAACCAACATAAATTCGAATATTCCCATCAAAACGGACTCGTGCCAGTGTAACTGGCAAAGGCACAAGGATGCTGGGGGACAGCCAGGCGGCAGCTTTCAGGAATGCTTGGAAGTGCTGGGATCACCACACAGCTGGATGGCAGCTGCACAGGAGCCCAGGTATTGGCCAATTCCAAAGGTTATTTAGAGTAGATCTGGTCACTAAAGAGCCAGTGGACACCACAGTGGGTACAGCAACATTCCAGGCTAAGGAGCCCCAAAATACGAGCAATGGTGAAGAAATTCCTGGAGGAATGGTAGGAATGGGAATAATAAAGACATCCTTATGGCAGGCATGGCCTCCCACCCACTGATTGTTGATTGTTTTGGAATCATCTCAAGGAAATTTTGAGCAGTTCAGCATCAGCATGATAATAACTTGCAACATAATGGGCATTTTTTAAAGAGTTAAACATATTTATTATTCCTCATTCTTGAACTCCTTTTTCTTTTCCATGACACTCATTGCTGTTCCAGAGAGGGTGAGGGCAGCAATGACAAAGTCCCTCCTGCTTGTTCGGAAGATCTGAGTTCCATTGATTGGGTAAGATTGTGTTAAAAAAAATGTTGCTTATGCTAGAGGAAAAAAAAAGGGAAAATTAAAACAAAAATTAAAACAAAATAAATCTTTCATGTCGTGTTTTATTTTCTTTCTCTGCAAGTTTCTGCATAAAGGACTCATTGGTCCAGAATTGTATTTTTGTGTTAAAGAATCTTCAGTGAACTTTTTTTCTCTAAACTTCTCTAATCATTCCATTGTCCTTGGTGCACTCTTGGTATCCTACCATAATGAAATCCAAAATATATTCACATGTTATTTCCCTTTTATTGGTTCTAGACCTTGTATGTTGTAGTTTCATTAGAAGTTTTCTATTTCTGAGAATCACTGAAAAAATAGGTCCCTGTGCACCTGTTGTTTGAGGTTTTTCTAATGTCTTCATCACAGTCTCCTCTAGAGCTTCTCCAAGCAGAAAAGTCTCGGTTTATTTAATGTAACCATTTGCAGAATGAAGTAGATTAAATTTTATTCTTGAAGTCATATTTGCTCCTCTTCTCCATTCATTATTTTTACCTCTTTCATGCCCCTGTGGTTTTACACAGTGCTACGATATCTTCCCTCTCGGTCTCTTATTCTTTTGCTCACTTTTACCATAATACTTGCTTTCTGAACTCCCACTAAAGCTGATATTTTCATATAATTATTCATGATATGATTTCAAGAGCACTTCAGTGAGTGCCAATACTAGCTGAGAACCTGCCACCACCTACCAGGCAGAGCTGTTTTCAACAGACACCTCATCAGCTGAACCTCCTTGGCCACATTTTTAGTCACACAGAGCACTTTGGAGGCTTTTGAAGCAATTCACTGATGGATTCACTCTTTGCATGAGGGGAATTTGTGTGACTCAACCTTTGCCACCTCTGTGGTCCACAGTAGCTTTTATTCTGCATGGAGACTAATTAGACAACAGATTTAGATCAGTGAATTACAACTTCAGACCTTCTGGGAACTCCTCTTTGGACATCACAATGTCCAGTGACCTCCTCAGCGGAACTTCAGCAGAAATAAAAGCTCAGCTCTAACCAAAGCTTCTGTCTCGTGCCCTGTCAAGATTTACAGGTTCTCCACTTTAAGATTTACAGACTTTGCAGCTTATTTTTTCCTCCTAATACACTGTTATTTCACTCTACCAAGTTCATGCATATGTGTCCACTTATGTCTTTCATTATCATCCATAAATGAAGCATTGCTGCATTTTTTCTTATCATCACAAAAGTACTAAAAGGAAATTTAACCTGAAATCTATAAGTAGACTTGGGGGTTTTGTCTTGTATTATCACCCTCTCCTTTTCTTCTGCATCCAAAGAAGATGTGCTGCAGAAGGCAACTGCGATGTGCAGTAGATACCAGCAGAGAAGGTTATTTGTCCTTTATTTCATAGAATTCCATACTTGTTTGAGTTGAGAGGGGCCTTAAAGCCCATTCAGTGCCACCTCCTACCATGGGCAGGGACACCAGCCCAGGTTGCTCCAAGCCCTGCCCAACCTCACAGTCATTATTTGAAACCAGATGAGTTTCTAGTGAGAGATTCCTCTTTTCTCCTCTCTCTGTTTTCATCTTGCATAAATTTACTTCCCACACCTGCTGTTTATTCAGTGTTTATGTCTCTCATTTTCACCTTTCAACAGACTACACAGCAGCATGTCTTGTTTTTCTTACTTAATAATATTTCACTGGTCTAGGATTTGAAGAATGCGGTTCTATTCCCTTGCCAGCAACACCATTAGCTCACACCTGGGTTATGTTTTCTCTTGGGTTTACCTGGTAAATGCCCTGGGACTTGGAATTTCCCTTCCTGAGCAGCTTTAAGGCCTGCTCCTACTGTTGCTGCCCATTATTTAAGGTGAAAGCCATTAATAATTATGATAATTATGTGATCCTCTGCTTGCTGTGAGCGTGGCAGTGACAAACTCCTGGGCTGTGTGGCCTGTGCTCCAGGGGCCTTCAGGGAATCTACAGTCAGGTGAGAAGGGCTGGAATTCTTTCCCAGGAGTTGCAGATGCCCGTGCCCATCTCCCAGGGACTATTTGGCTGCCCTGAGGTATCTCAGTGACCTGGAACACTGCAGTGAGGGGCTCCAGAGTCATGGGGACCTGCTGCTCAGGACGGTGCTTGCAGTTTGTGCAGCAGTTCTCCTTTCTGCTTCTCAGTCTTTTAGGAACTTCTCCTGGCACCAAAGAATCATCAGGGCTGGAAAAGACCTCCAAGGTCATCCAGTCCAACCTTTCACTGAATCCCACCATGCCCAGTAGACCAGAGCACTGAGTGCCATGTCCACTTGTTTTTTGAACACCTCCAGGGATGATGACTCTGCTACTGCCCTGGGCAGCTGTGCCAGGGCTTAATACTTTTTCAGTGAAGAAATTTTGTCCTGATATCCAGCCTGAATCTCCCCTGACAGAGTCTGAGGCTGTTTCCTCTCATCCTGTCCCTTGTTCCATGCCAACAGAGACCACCTGGCTCCCCCCTCCTGTCAGGAAGTTGCAGAGAGTGAGAAGATCCCCCCGAGCCTCCTTTTCTCCAGGCTGAGCTCCCCCAGCTCCCTCAGCCACATCCCAGATGTTCAGAGATCCTCAGATGTTCAGAGTCAGGCTGCTGCTGGGAAAGTGGGACTCCTGGTCAAGGAATATCAAGAGTCCTCTAAGAGAGAGCGGGGGAGGGAAAGAAAGAACAGCCCCATTGTGAGCACAACCCCCAGGAGCAGATGTTTGCAGGATACAAAAAAGACAGCTGCAAACTGCTGGAGACACACTGGGACCTATCAGTGATGACATTCCATATCAGTGGTGATACTGAGTGGCGAGTGGTCCCCAGCACTGCCCCAGAAAGCAGAGTCTCTTGTTCAAAGTTCCTCATGGAGGATGCTCTTGGATCACCAGGAGTGATGGAGTTGTGGGACACTACAGTAACAGTGAGCAGGGGTCAAGAACAAAGAGTGCAAAGAGATGAGAGGAAAGAGGAATGGGAACAAACAAATGGGGCAGAGGCACAACTGCCTCTGGTGTGCTGGGATCACTGGGATGCTGTGGTGGACAAGCTCCTCAGGAAGGACAGGCAGAGATGACAAGGAATGAGCAATGGGACCCCCTCGTGTGGCTGGAACTCAGCAAGGTGACCATGAGCCAGGTCACAGGAGGGCATGACCAGGGCCATGGACTGGAGATCAAAGCGGGTGCCATCCGTCGTGCTCAGCACTGTCGGAGCACCTCCAGCCACTGTACCCAGAGACAGCCCCTCCCAGTATGAGGAAGGCCATTGGCAGACTGGGACAAGGTCAGTGATGGCCACGGGCTCTTCGGGGCTGGAGCATTGGCCTGGGAAAAGTCACAGCAGTGGGGTTTGGTGCATGGGGGGCACAGGGGGACCCACAGCATTGCCCTGGCTGTGGGAAGGGCATGGAGGACATGGAGCCAGAGGTTAAACTGGCTGTAAGGATGCAGCTCTTCTCCATGAAGACAATGGAGCAATGGGAGAGGCTGCACAGGGAGAGTGTTCCACCTCCATCCTCAGAGGGTTCCAAGCCTAACCCTGAGCAAGCTGGTGTGACCCCACAGAACAGGAGGTTGGGCAGAGATCCCTGAGGCCCTTTCCAGCCTGAGTTATCCAGGAGAGATCCATGGCATCTTTCATTTTACAGCACGCTCCAGCTATTACACAAATATTAGATCCCATCCTTATGAAAAAGGAAGAGAAAGAAAGGGAGGATGCTGGAAGTATTAACATAATGAATTTCAGTTTCAAGCAGAGATCTCTTTTTCCAGCGAGTAAGAGAAGGGTATGGATCAAGACATACACAACACACAGAATTTATTCCTTCTGAAGGGAAACTAGAAATTAGAGATGTAGAAAATCAATCACAGGAAGCTCAGAACAGCAAGTTTTGATATTATAAAACAAATCTGTAAATTCAATCATCAAATTAAACATCATGCCTAGTTTGAATTTTTGGCTTTGATAAATTTTGAATGTGATGTTGTATAATTTTTCCTATTTTCTGAATATTTCTGTCCCTGTTATAAATAAAAAAATGCAAGAAAAGGAGTCCAAGAAATGAAAGATTATTCCTATCTCATCCATATAATTTTTTTTAATAAATCAATCTCCTTGAACCAACAAAATTTTGCCCTTCCCATAAATTGTATTAGAAGTTATCTCTGATCGTGGGTTATGTGTCCAGCCAGCTCTGATCTCCTTTCAAATACCAAATCCCTCCAGAAAATTTATTCACATCCAATGTCTTGTGCTCAATGATGACACTAATTCATGCAAATTATTTTTCAAATTGTGATAAAATCAAGATTAAAACATTGGTGCCCTGTACTTCAACAGCATACAGGTGGAAGAAACCAAGAGTTTAAAAGTCACACTGAACATGTGCATACAAAATAATACAGAATACTCATTAAATTCTTTCAAACTCTTGCTGTATTGATTAGTAATCAAACTGTCAGGGAGCTGACTTGTTTGCTCTTCCCATAGAATCCTTCTGACATTTACTGTGAGAAGGAGAAATGTGGCTCCTCATCCAGTACTTGGGTAGCAAATGAGGAAAGTCAGTGCAGGAGCAGAGAAAATAAGATACTAGGAGAGATCACAGACATATTCTCATTTAAATTAATTATAAATCATTAATCATACACATGATTCTTTGTATCCTTTGGACCACAGAGATAAGAAATGAGAGTCTCACTTCCACCCCTGTTTTCCTCTGGGTGATTGCACAGCAGGAAATGCTTCACAACTGCATTCAAACCTTCTCCTGAAATCCTAACACAGGTGAGTGAAGCATCGTTGCTGTCAGCTGGCATCTGTTCTGTGTGAAACAGGGAGGTGCTGGCTCCTGTTTCTGCCTTCCCAGAAGGAAAGGCTGTGATACCATTCATATCCCTTGGGAATGGCAGCCTGGGAAGCAGAAGGAGCTCCAAAGCAATTGTTCTTCAGCCAGAGCATTTCCCTGTCCCTCAGGGGGGGTCTCAGTCAGTGGACAGGGGACAAGCCTGGCTCTGTGGCACTACAAAACCCAGCAGTTTAACTGGACATTTCCTTCTCTGTCAGGTCAGGTATTTTTACCCTGGCAAGGACGAGGCATAAAGGGAAAGCAGTGGGATTTCAGCTCCCAGAGCACCCTCTCAATTGCACCGTTCCCTTTAAACAACACAGCAATTGGTGCAGAGGAACTGGCTCAGAGCAGTGAGTCATGGACTCCTGGGTATGGCAGGAAATTGTTCTATCTGTCACAGGCTGCAGTGTTCTCTCTGTACTGCACATGTAAAAGTACCTTCAATTGGGACTATTGTACTGTGACATTTCTATTCCAGACAATTGCAAGTTAAATCAATGCACATTTTATCATGTCTTTGAATGTCTGGTTTCCTGCACAGAGCCTTGTCAAACACTTTGGTGAGAATATTTACCCAGGAGAACTCTGTAATTCTGCACATCCGACTTGGACTGCAGGGAAAAAAATATCTTCTGGGTCAGAAACACTGTCATTCCCATCCTGCTCCTGCCCAGACATGGGAGGAATGTGGGAAGACCCTTTGTTTCTTGTCAGTGAGCACAGAATGGAGTCAAGCTCTTCCCAGCCCTTCACCATCACTGAACTACACATGGCCAAGCAATGGGGCTGCAGAGACAGCACTGACATCTGGCAGCACAGCTGGAATCAAACCCCCGTGGGATGAACCAGAATCGGTAACCTCACCCTCTGTTCATCAAAAAGCAGGAGCAGGGTAGACATGAATTCCTGATCTTCTGTTTAGGCCTGACTCAGAATGAAAATTGGTGCAAAGAAAACTAAATCACGTTGGTAAGTAAAACCAAAACTCTGGCATTACATACAAGCCTGGGGTACCTGCAAAATGGGCAGTTCACAGCCCTTCTTAGTTTGGTATGTTTTCTGTCATTTAATTTCAGGATTTAAACCCACCATCTAAGCCTGACCCACTACAACCAAATGGCAGTGGCAGGGGTGGAAACAAGCTGGTAAAAATGAAAAATGACTGACTCTCTAACTTACAGTAACCATGCAACCAACCTAGGAGTAAACAGAACCAGCTCTTGTGCTCCAGTTCAACATTTCTTTGCCTGTTTGATACCCTAAGAGGAAACACATCTTTTAAAAGTCAAATAGGACTAATTTATTAATGTATTCTTAGCACGTTAAGAGTAATTAATGGTGATTTTCTAGTTTTCTGTTGCCAGTAATAAACAGACAGCTCTTAGGACACCAGTGCATCATGGCACTGCGGAGATATTTACTGTTCTAAGAGACATGGAAAGCAAGGTTCTTGACTCATCAGAATTTGGACATATGTGGCACCTCCCTGTGGAGGTTTTTAGTGGAATAGCTAAATTATTTTTCTTCTTGAACAAATGGAAACAGTATTTTTGAGAGGAATATAGCTCCTTCTTGAAACTACAGAGACCCTCACCTGATTCATGAATGTTGGGAAATTGGTATCGATGTGATTAGAACATTTCCTGTTAGATGATACAACAAGGCATCCAAAGCCCTTAGAAAATTCTTCAATATCAACACCTTTTAATCAGAAAAACACAAGGTTGGACTTGGTAATCTTGGAGGTCTTTCCCAACTTTAAGGATTCTGTGATTCCATAAGAATGAAAAGACACCAGATCCCAGTACCAATCACTTGCGTTATCCATCAACCTCTTAAGATTATGAAAACTGGGAAGCTTCCTTTCTTCTCTATGACAGCCCCAAGTGTCCCTTTGTAAGGTCAAAGTTACAACTGTCTAAGCTGTTTCTTGGTCTTGGCACAGTATTAAGAATATCCCAGAATTACACCAACACAGTTGGATTCCAAGTACTCCTGTTCATTCACTCCACAAAAACAGGCAAGGGCTAATAATGGAGCATGAGCACATCCCAGTTACATCAGTGAGTAGAGGAAGACAAGGAGCATGAGAAAACCAGAAAATAATCCTTGATTTAGACTTAGAGAGCCTCAGAGATAATCAGTGTCATGAGTGCAGACTGGGAGCAGCTGACTGGAAGCAGTTGTTTAGGAAGAGATCTTGGAGTAACGGGAATATTTGTATGACTCCATTAAAATCCACCCTTGCTCCAAAATTGAATCAAAGGAAAAATGAGAACGTGGAACAAATTTATCTGGGTTTCTTTGGGCTCCCTTTCCCAAAGAACTCTTTGTGGCTCTGTGGGTTTATTGTCAGTTAAAGCTGAAATGAATCATTCACAGTCAGAGCAGGAGACAATCATGCCATGGTAGGAAGGCAGACATCCTACAGGAAATATAGAGATGAATTGTAAGTGCACATGAAACAATTCTCCTCCACTCAGGCAGCATAAATGCACTGCAGAATATCTTGAGAAAATACAGCTGAGGACGACAATAATGGTCAGAGGTCTGGAAACTCCAGAGAAATAACGGAAGAAAATGGAAAATTTAAAGAAATGGCTGAAATGATTTTTAAGAGTCCTCAGCTCCATTTGCTGGAGGAAGGAGAATTCACTTTCCTGTATGCAAATAGGCAGAACAAAAAGTAACCCAGAATGAGAAAGATACAGATGAGACATTAGGGAAATAAGTTCCCTGCTAATTGTGGACTCTATTTTCTCTGGTCTGATGAGTTAGACTTAATTAGACTTGAGCACTGTAAACGGGGTGAAAAATATTTAGGTCAAATGGACAGAAATAAACTCTGTGATTTCATAAGCACAAATTCTTCATCCTTAATCAGGAACAGAAAGAAACTGGAGGGAAAGGGCAGAACCTGCAATGACCAGGAGGGAAAGAGGAGACAGGGAGGAAAACTCCACTTTGAGCATCAACTACCTTTCTGTTGGGCACTCCTACAGTGCCCAGCACAAAGATTTCCTAAATGAAGGAAATATTTATTAAATAAATGCAAATACCACTGGGTAAAAAACTGACTTGGTACTGGTAGATGTGTTTATTTGACAGGCTGATAAATTACAGCAAGAATAATGTGTTTTGTCGTAATATTTTTTTGGCCAGAAGGATAAAATTTGCTTTATTGCTTATTTTCCCTTGGTTCAATGACAGAAAAATCCTGATGATGTGTTGTCAAAATATTTCAAGTNTAGACTATCTGTCAGCATCCACATCTTCCATCACTGTAAAACGTGAAAAAGCTCAGCGGATTTTCCAGAAATCTTTCCTTAGATCTCAAAGGCCTATGAACAATATATATATATATATATATACATATAATGATTTTCTTCATGACAACGAATGTAGGTACATTTATAACTTGCAGCAACAGAACAAAATACCTAAAAAGAGCTTCATGCTTCTAAAAGACATTTTAAATGATGTTGATCATCAGCACTGGAAGAGTCCTGCCCAGTAACAATTAAGAAAGAATTGCATTAGAGGGAGCAGCTTACAGTATTACAACANCATATGTGGCACCTCCCTGTGGAGGTTTTTAGTGGAATAGCTAAATTATTTTTCTTCTTGAACAAATGGAAACAGTATTTTTGAGAGGAATATAGCTCCTTCTTGAAACTACAGAGACCCTCACCTGATTCATGAATGTTGGGAAATTGGTATCGATGTGATTAGAACATTTCCTGTTAGATGATACAACAAGGCATCCAAAGCCCTTAGAAAATTCTTCAATATCAACACCTTTTAATCAGAAAAACACAAGGTTGGACTTGGTAATCTTGGAGGTCTTTCCCAACTTTAAGGATTCTGTGATTCCATAAGAATGAAAAGACACCAGATCCCAGTACCAATCACTTGCGTTATCCATCAACCTCTTAAGATTATGAAAACTGGGAAGCTTCCTTTCTTCTCTATGACAGCCCCAAGTGTCCCTTTGTAAGGTCAAAGTTACAACTGTCTAAGCTGTTTCTTGGTCTTGGCACAGTATTAAGAATATCCCAGAATTACACCAACACAGTTGGATTCCAAGTACTCCTGTTCATTCACTCCACAAAAACAGGCAAGGGCTAATAATGGAGCATGAGCACATCCCAGTTACATCAGTGAGTAGAGGAAGACAAGGAGCATGAGAAAACCAGAAAATAATCCTTGATTTAGACTTAGAGAGCCTCAGAGATAATCAGTGTCATGAGTGCAGACTGGGAGCAGCTGACTGGAAGCAGTTGTTTAGGAAGAGATCTTGGAGTAACGGGAATATTTGTATGACTCCATTAAAATCCACCCTTGCTCCAAAATTGAATCAAAGGAAAAATGAGAACGTGGAACAAATTTATCTGGGTTTCTTTGGGCTCCCTTTCCCAAAGAACTCTTTGTGGCTCTGTGGGTTTATTGTCAGTTAAAGCTGAAATGAATCATTCACAGTCAGAGCAGGAGACAATCATGCCATGGTAGGAAGGCAGACATCCTACAGGAAATATAGAGATGAATTGTAAGTGCACATGAAACAATTCTCCTCCACTCAGGCAGCATAAATGCACTGCAGAATATCTTGAGAAAATACAGCTGAGGACGACAATAATGGTCAGAGGTCTGGAAACTCCAGAGAAATAACGGAAGAAAATGGAAAATTTAAAGAAATGGCTGAAATGATTTTTAAGAGTCCTCAGCTCCATTTGCTGGAGGAAGGAGAATTCACTTTCCTGTATGCAAATAGGCAGAACAAAAAGTAACCCAGAATGAGAAAGATACAGATGAGACATTAGGGAAATAAGTTCCCTGCTAATTGTGGACTCTATTTTCTCTGGTCTGATGAGTTAGACTTAATTAGACTTGAGCACTGTAAACGGGGTGAAAAATATTTAGGTCAAATGGACAGAAATAAACTCTGTGATTTCATAAGCACAAATTCTTCATCCTTAATCAGGAACAGAAAGAAACTGGAGGGAAAGGGCAGAACCTGCAATGACCAGGAGGGAAAGAGGAGACAGGGAGGAAAACTCCACTTTGAGCATCAACTACCTTTCTGTTGGGCACTCCTACAGTGCCCAGCACAAAGATTTCCTAAATGAAGGAAATATTTATTAAATAAATGCAAATACCACTGGGTAAAAAACTGACTTGGTACTGGTAGATGTGTTTATTTGACAGGCTGATAAATTACAGCAAGAATAATGTGTTTTGTCGTAATATTTTTTTGGCCAGAAGGATAAAATTTGCTTTATTGCTTATTTTCCCTTGGTTCAATGACAGAAAAATCCTGATGATGTGTTGTCAAAATATTTCAAGTCTCATTCAGCATTTTTGTGCTGCAACTATGGCACAAAGAAGTGCCACTTCTGGACAGTGGATTTTCTAAATGGAGAAAGAAATGACAAGATCATATCGAATGGAACAGATTTTTACATGCTCAACTTCTGAATAATGACAGTAACTTGGAATTGTGATTTTCCTATTCCTTGTAAATGGTAAAAATATACAAATGTGTATGTTTGAGTAGTAGGATGGCAGTATTCTGGTTGCTTTATCTTTATTTTCTATCCACATATATATATATATATACATATAATGATTTTCTTCATGACAACGAATGTAGGTACATTTATAACTTGCAGCAACAGAACAAAATACCTAAAAAGAGCTTCATGCTTCTAAAAGACATTTTAAATGATGTTGATCATCAGCACTGGAAGAGTCCTGCCCAGTAACAATTAAGAAAGAATTGCATTAGAGGGAGCAGCTTACAGTATTACAACAAAAGAACATGAGATAATCTCTCTCTCCCACTGTCTTCACAAAAGGAAAGAAACAACAATGAGATACACAGAATATTTGTAGATCTTCTATTCTTTCTGCAAAGTAAATGACACTTGATAAGCGACAGTGACAGCCCGAAATGTCCTTTTTATGCTACACATGATCTTTAGAATTTGTGAACCATAGCACCCTTTTGAAGGTTTTTATGTTATTTCTAGTTTAAATCCAAGCCAGCTGAACCACTTGCACATCTTTATGGTTGTAAGCCTTGCTAGCAGCTTTTTATTGCAAGGAAGGGGAATTCTGAGATCCGCTTCTAAAAATCCCTCCACACAGAGACTTTTGTTGGAGAGCAGCAACAACAACCAGTGGAACAGCCACTCAGGGAGGTTGGAAATGGATAATCCTCAATGTCCCTTCCAACTCAAACCATTCTGGGATTCCATGAAATGGTTCACTGATAAAACACTCCTGCTTTCCTCCACATCCCCATCTCCTGGTACAATATTCCTGCCTTCCTGAAACCCCCCACTGAAGTCACTGGCAGTTTGGGTGGGCTGACCCTTCAGTGAATATTTGGATTTAAAGCCTTTCTAAATGTTCCATTTCCTTGTGGCAGCCTCTCACAGAGCCTCACCCCACTGTTGGAATTGTAATTTCATTAATAAATGCTGGATGATGCCCACATGCAGTACATGACATTAGCAGGAGTTTAGTGGTTGTTAACAATAATTTTAAGACGTGGTAGTTGAAAACAAACACCTCAGTTTTCATTCTAATTGATGTAATCCATTGCTAGCTCCCAGTTTTCCTGTTTCAACTAACAAATCATGCCCAGCATGTCCTTGGCCTGGAGAAAGGTGGGAGGCTAATCCTGCACAGCCATGGGCAAGCTCTGCCCTCTCAGACAGTTCTGGGAAGGGTCAGCATGGCCTGGGCTGGACCTCCTTCTTGAAACACTTGAAGGTGTCCCAGTGTTCTCTTGGAATCTTCCCTGGAGGAACTGTGGTCCACCTATGCTGATTTGCTCGAATGAAACCTGGGAAAGGAAAACTTCAAATGTTTAAAAGACAGCTCTTTGCAATTCCTGTCAATGGAAATTAATCGTGGGTGGACTTCCCACACTGTCTGGAGAGAAAGTAACACAGAATATAAACACTGTTTTGTTGCTATGGTTGTCATAGAATCATTGAGGTTGGAAAAGAGATCATCGAGTCCAACCCTTAACCCAACACTAACGCACAAAATGGCAAGACTTGAGTTCAAAATTAGCTTCTATAAATGAAATGAGTATTGTTTGAATTACTAACCTTGTACTGCAGGCAGAAACCAAACCACAGCAATTTATACAGCCCTCTAAATGCATCAGGACTGGGAGCATGATTTAGACAACCTGACTTGAAGCCAAGATAAGCCAACCCAGGGCTCTCTAAATGTAGGATGAAGAATCTTACCACACTTCCCTCTTTTTCACATTTGTCTCTTCTTCGCTGTGTACCTTGGAGACATTTCCTTCACACTGACAAATATCTTACTGAGCTTCTCCAAAATACTCATCAGTGACCATCTAAATGTCTGGAAGATGGAACAAAGGCAGCCAAGAAATTCCATCGGTCTCAATTTAAAATGGAACTTGCAGTGTCACTCCAGTCATGGTGCCAAGCATGATTTGGTTATTTCTTCGTTCTGGGAGTGAATGAAGTCAGTAGATCCCAAGCACTACATGACATTTTTTTTGAGGCAATAACCCCACCCAAAGTGAACAGAGTCACCAGCTGTGTTTCCCTCTGTGTGTCAGTATTTTGTGGCTCTGTGTACCTGTATTTTGGGCACCACAGTATAAGGAAGACATGAAGCCATTGGAGAGAGTCCAAAGGAGGGACATGGGGATGGGAAAGGGCCTGGAGGGGCAGCGGGTGAGGGCACTGAGGGCACTTGGAGTGTCCAGCTGGAGGAGACTTAGGGGAGACCTCATTGCAGGGACAACTCCCTGGGGAGGGGCAGAGCAGGGGCAGGTACTGATCTCTGCTCAGTGGGGACCAGGGGCAGCACTCAGGGAATGGCTGGAGCTGTGTCAGGGCAGGGTCAGGTGGGATCTCAGGAAAAGGTCCTTCCCCCAGAGCGTGGTGGGCACTGCCCAGGCTCCCCAGGGCAGTGGGCACGGCCCCAAGGCTGCCAGAGCTCCAGGAGGGTTTGGATGATCCTCTGGGACACAGGGTGGGATTGTTGGGGTGTCTGTGCAGAGCCAGGAGCTGGACTGGATGGTCCTTGTTGGTCCCTTCCAGCTCAGCATATCCTGGGATTCTGGGATTGTATCTGGAAGGTTGGGAAACTCAGGAGCATCTGCACTGGATTCATAATCAGAGACACTTCCTGCAGCTTTTCCTCCAGAGCTTTGTAGAAGCTTTCTTACAGTGAGTATTAAATTAATTTCATTATTGTACTCTGATTCATTAGCAAGGGCAATGATTTAACATTCCTGACATTCATCAGTAATTAATCACAGCTCAGGTGACAATAATGAATTATCTTTTTGTGCCCCTGAACCAAAACTGGTTCAAATGATCTCCTGAGCTCACCATGGACAAAGTTCCAGCCAGGTGACCTGCACCACCTTTATTAACAGCTGAGGCACTAGGATAGGATCAGATGCTGTGCATCTAAATCGTATTCAACATGCAGATAAAACTGGATTTAAAAACACCTTGGAGAACTTAAAAACATCTGGACACTCCTTCTTCCTACCTTTTTTTTTTTTAAATTAATCATGATTAATGAATAAGTAAAAGTGTCCAGATTCAGCACCTGAATAAAATCAGTAGCAAAGATATTACTCATCTAGTTTCTTGTTTTCTTCTATTTTCGATCTTATGCTTCTTAAAGTATATCTGAAAAAGCCTTGAAAGAGCCCAGTTCAGACAGCATTTTTGAGTCTGTGGATTAATCAATGCATTACTGGAGTATTAATTTTACTTTTTGATTCTCTTGGAACAGCAAAAGAACAGATTCAAAGGAACCAAATGACTGTGGCTGAAGTGGATATTCAGTGCCAGGCAGATTTGGTGACTATACACACGTTTCCAAACACAACACTGCGGTGATGGCACATTTTAAAAGGTATGGGCATATTACACATTTATTCTAAATAAACTAAATAAATTCAAAATGTGATATCAGAGTATATTGTTTAAATGTCAAATATTCCTATGGGCACTTTATTTGCCCAAATTAAGGTCCATCTTCAATGATTAAATGATACTTAGAAATAAATTCAAATTAAATTCCTTTTAATTTGAATTTATTTCATAAAAACTTCATAGTAATTTACTATTTACAGGAGAGTGAGATGTGCACACACATATATCTAATCTAAGAAATGCCAGCACTCTTATGTTGCAATAAAAATATTGTTATTAAATGCAAAGTAGGAATTGGGAAGCAACACTTTGGTCTAAAGAGAACAGAAACCAATATGGTTCCTAAAAGGGACCTCAAAATACTGCGAGCTTTGTTTTGTTTGTAAAAAAATAGCAACAAAGCAAACATTTCTCAAAGGAGAAAGAAAAGAGGTTTCACAAAGAGTGATTCCAAACTACCACTTCATTTCTCTTAGTCACTATTTGTAGACTTAAAAATACAATAATCTCTGGATTTAAGCACACCTTTCCTTGTTTGATATTATCAGATTTTCATGACCAGTGACAGAAAACACTCTGTACAACACAGAATTGTGAAAGTGTGAACAATACTAAACCAAACACTTGACTGTGAATTTTACATGGAATTCCTCTCAGATCTCCCACTCCAAGAGAAAATGAAGAAAGAAAGAGATGGATGGATAAATAAATAAACCAGTGTTTTCCAGTGAAATCACACTATTATTTGCCAATAGCAATTAATATCAATTTGATACCTGGACTTCATGACCATCGGTTTGATACAGATTAATTTAAAGCCTGGGCACTTGAGGAGAAATGCAGCCAAAGCAAACAGAGGAAAGAGAATCTCAGTTAGCGTTGACTTTGAATCCATAACAAAGTCTCAGTTAGTGTTGACTTTGAGTCCATAACAAAGTCTCAGTGTTGAGTTTGAGTCCATAACAAAGTCTGTTAGTGTTGAGTTTAAGTCCATAACAAAGTCTCAGTGTTGACTTCGAGCCCATAACAAAGTCTCAGTTAGTGTTGACTTTGAGTCCATCTCTCTCCCAATCCAGGTTTCCAAAGGAATGGTCCAAAGGAGGTCTTTGCCATCAGGAAGGAGCCTTTAAAGCACTTCAATGCACCCCCAGCAATTTCCTCAGCAGGTTGCTCTTCTTTGCCGTGCTCTGTCCCTCTCCCTCTGCCTTTCCATGCCCAAAGGATTGCAGCTCTCCTTGGGAGCAGCATTCCAGCAGGATTCTCCCTTGAGGGCTTTTTATGGCCCCTTAGTGGGTTTCTGGTTGTGTTTGATCTGGGATGCACAAAAATTGCCACTGGGATGAATTCAGGGCTCGACAAAAAGGCTTCCTGAGTTCTTATTTTTTCCCACGGGGAGGCATCAAAAGAAGGAAACTCTAATAAAAATTGATTTTTATTCTTAAAAGGCATAAGGTTCTATGACACATAAATGTTATAAATGCGCTCTGTGAATGTTTATATTTTTCTTCAGGATTAAGCACGTGATTATATTAAATAGAATGATGGATTGATTAATTAAACTCAAGAATCTAATACCTAGGAGACTTTTCCTCCTAAATCTGCATTAGTTTTTTCCTGTCATGAGAACTTTGAAAAGTGCTCTGTTTAATGCTCAGCTATCATCTCCCCCAGAGTGGCAAATGCACAATAATGGCTTTAAGGCTCACAGTTATTGTCAATATTGAATATTATGGTGCTAAAAGCAAATTGAACTAGAAATGGCATTTCATCTCCCCCATCCCCAAAGGGGCAAAACCAGAACTATGTTTAAAATAAAAAACATAGGGACATGAAATGCGGTTGAATTACCTCAGTTAAGTTACTAGGCACCATTTTTCTTATCAGAATGTTTTCCTAATTGAGATTCAGAAGCATTAGCATATCAGTCATTCTTTTGTACTCATCTAAGATCCTTTCAGAGCAAGTATATCATGATTCACTGATGGACTTCATCCACTGTAATGCAAAATTTGAAATTACATTATAATAATAATGTGGTAATACATTGAAATGTTTACATAATCTGTGTTAATAAAATGCTGAAATATGAGATTATTATTGTTTGACTCTTAAACACATGACTAACATACTTGCTTCTCCTGATATTGCTGATTCATTCTACTTGTTTTGACTTCCAGTAGTTTGATATAATTCCACATTAATGTTGTTCTGTGTTCCTGGCAAGTTTCCCTCTGTCCAACAGTGACCTTTCTTCTTGACTTGCACAGATATTTATTTAAGAGGCTCGAATTTCACTGAAATTATATGATCAGTTACTGGTAAAACACCATCTTTGAGAATTTAAATGGACTACAGTAACCTGGAAAAGGTTTCTTAGGTCAACATGCAGAAAAAAAATCCAGTAAAATTGGAGTTGTTTTTCACTGTTATGAAAATTTTACTTTAAGGACATGTTACAACTTAGAGCTGAGCCCCTCTGATGCTTCTGGTGCCTCTGTGCTCATGGATTGAAGGCTAAAAACCCTGCCCAGCAGTGGTGAGAGAGAAGCTCCACGTGATCGGCACTGATAGCACCTCGTGGTGGCTTTTTCTGCTCTCCGCCTCCTCACTGAGCTGGCTGAGGGCACCAAGCCCTTAAAGATTAGGGAATACCAATTTCTTTGCCTGGGGTAATTTTCTGCCAGACCTCCTGAATAGCTCACTGAGAAATCAGGTGATAATGCTGAGGGTGCTCAGAGGGTGCAGATGTTGCAGCATCACCCAGGCCAGGGCTTTGTTGGTACCAACCTGCTCAAGCTGAAAACACAAAAAAGTAAGTAATGCTTGAAGCACCAAAGAGAAAGGAAATCAAACGCTATGTACAGTGGGATTTCCAATCTGTGTATAAAAGAGAAATAAAATTCAAGCATAAAATTCAAAATGACATCAGCACGCTGGTGTGTCCTGCTCAGACTCCTCCAGGAGTCCCAGATCTATTTCAGACTGCTGTGGAGCTGAAAGAAATGAAATAATAAGTAATTTTGTTATGTCACAGGGAATAAAAACCAAGTAAGTCTGGCTCTCACAAGACTTTGCCCGCGACCTTCAAACCCGATAATGTCTCATCTCTGATTTCTTTCATGAAACTTTTACTGTCTTGTTATGTCTTTAATCCCAAAGCATCAACGCTCCTGTCTCTTAAGCTTAAGCTTATTCCTTGATTTTTATTTAAGTTCAGTGAAGGGAACTTAAAGTTCTGGTTGCGTAATTTGCCAGAGAGTTTAAGTTCTTTAGAATGTACTAAAAGGAAATGAGCATAATGAACTTTAACAAGTGTGTTTAAAAGGGTCTGAATATTTATTTAAAGATGGACTTGTGGAGATGCAGATGCCTGTACCAACAATAATTATTTTTTATATTAATTTATATTTTTATTTGTAGAAGATCTGAACAAAGAGAAAGATGATACTTAAGAAGGCTTTGCTCTGTTTAGACTTGTACCTTGAACATTGTGCTTATAACTCAGGACTGAACTAACAATGCCAACCTTTCATTCTTTGCAGGACAGTTACTGTTACTGTAATTAAATTTCTTAGATATGTGTAGTAAAAATGACAGAAGTTACCTCAAAAGAAAGAAAAAAAACTCTTTATTCTCTGGCAGGGAAAGGAAAATCAAGACTTTTTTTCCTTGTAATTTTTAATTTTGTTTTTAGTCTCCTTTTAAAGTGATAATTTGATTTAACCCATTCCTCTTACATAAGCACAGAATAAAATACACACAATAAGGGAATTGTGTTTTCTTCGATGCAGAGATCTGCATTTTGGAAAGGGAATTATTTTAAACTTGTGTTTGGAATATCTGCCTCCAAATCTACCTAAAACCCAGCAAAGAAACAACTGTATGATGGAGACCACGGCTTGTTTGGCCACAAGTCCTTTGGAAGTTCTCTCTTCCGTGGGGATAGGAATCTAGGAATGGGATAGCACAGGTTCTAATAGTTTATATTCAAGCTATTTGGGGGTTTATTAAAAGCAGAACTATGAGACAAACTGCACCTTTTCCTCTTTGTTCCCCACTGAGGTCAATCAACAATTAGAAAGAGCGTTGGATTTTTACAGTTCTTCCAGTTTAAAAGAATTCTTCATGCTTATTGTTGTGGTAATTCAAAGATTCATCCAAAGAGCAAAATATACTTCCTGACTTTTGTTCAAGTCTTTATCAGCTGGGAATAAAAGAGCACTAAATGCAGTTTAAGCAGCACTGCAGTTTGCATAGGCAGATATTGGCATCATTCCAGTCACTTGCTGGAGGTATTTGTAATAAAGATGGATTATCAACTCCTTGGATTCCTTATGTCTTTCAGAGCACGGATAATACAAACAGATACATCTGGACACTGCAATGAATTAAGTGGTGTTTTTTATTACAAATCCCTTAAATTAGCTACTGCAGAACAGGCCATTGAAAGAAATGAAAACATGGTAAAAATAATGAAAACAAATAAATTAAAACTATATGATACAGACAGTGAGTTTAAGATGTTAATTTTATCCAAGGAAAGCATTAGGTTTGGACTAAACTCACCGCTTGTAAGTCAGCTGGAATCTTAGGGGTTTCTTACCTTAATTCAGCATTATTATCATAACCAAACTGTTTTATCTAAAGGGCAAACTCATTCATCATACACTTCTAGGCAATAAAGAACATTCCAATTCACATTTTTCTGTTTTTCTTCAAATCTTGAATGGAATCTGTGAAGACACAACAGTATATAATAGTATATAATATATTGTGGAAGCTCACCATGAAAAAGTATATTCCCCATAACCCAAAGAACTTGTTTGCTCTCCTACCTTAACATGGTTATTATTTCATTTCATTTAACTTTCAAGGTTTTAGGAAAAGCTCATAAACACCAGCAAGTGTAACAAAGAGATGGCAGAATCAGGAACTTCACGTTTCCAAGCAAAAAGCAGAACCAAAGAGAAAGTTCCAAGCCAGGCCCCCAAGGAGTTTCCACAACATGGACTTCCCTCCTTCAGGGACTGAGGCCATTGAGTTCAGTCTTTAATTAATTTAATATTTCCTCTGCTGTCATCTGACAGTTCATCTGCTTGGTCTCCTGAATGTTCTGGTTGACCGTCTTTGCTTTTCAGTGTTTTGCAGCCTCTTTCTGGCTCACAAGCCAAAATTTCCTTCTCTGAAGGTGTTAGTGGGTGTAGGGATGATGCCAACCTCTGCCTTGTCCTACCAAAACAACGTGGCCAGAGTGCAAACACAGGCACCAGAATTTTACACAGCAGCACAGAGAACATCTCTCCTAGATCTGTAAGCAATGAGCATCACTGTAACTTTCACAAGAGACCTTGAATTATTTGAAGATACTAAAAAGCAGCATTGGACATGTACACAAAACGTGTTCTAAGGGTTATTCTGTATTAAATATTTCAGTTACCTTGTGAGTGGGCCTAGGTCTGCTGGTGGAACCATATACCCACTAACACAAGGGCTATGGAAAGGCAGATGCTGGGTTTGTGTGTCCTTTATTTCCTAATAAAAGACCAAAAGGCCATGAATGTGACCAAAAATCAATATGAAATATAAAAGAAGCAATAGACCACCACAACAATACATACCAAAGCCCTGCCTCCCACCTTGCAGTGATAATATTGCACTGACATGGTTGGGATCTATCAAAAACTTGAATTTAGGTGATGCTACGCCTTCCTAAATACCTAAAAGAACCTTGATAAATAAAAGAACCGTGGTTTGTGTGCATTCCTCTAATGGCCTTCACCATTTCATGGGTATTTGCTCTACAGAAACAAAAGGCATCCTATAAGATTCAGTAATAGAGGCATAAAATTCAGAAATGACTACATTTTGGGGTTTATAACATCAGCATCTTTAGATTTTTACTTTATCTTAGCAAATAACAGTATTGCAGAGGGTGAAATTAGATAAACTGCTTCTGCCCAAAAGTCTGGGTATCTTTGGGGAAGGTTTTTTTGGTTGAGTTGGCAGTTTCAGATAACAGTCTTGGTAATGAAAATGTTGAAATTACTTTAACAGCCCAAATGGCACCACTGCAATAAACTGCAGCATAAAAATTCAGATTCTCTTAGAGCTTATAAGCTTGCCTTAAATAGAGCAAAACCTGACTTAAGTAGCGTCTTTTATTTGTCCAGATTCAGCATATTTTACAAACAGAAATGTAAGAAAATATAAAGCAAAAATAATGATCGTTGAGTACTGAGTCCTTCGCTTTCTTTACACTAAAAATAGATTGCTAAATGTAGCGTTTACTCAAAAACACCTCTAAGCAATAGTGGGATAATGCAGACAACCATTATCAGAATCATTCTTTTAATGGCCTGGATTTTTTCTTCCCAAAATCTCCCCCATAATGAGACCTAACAGAGGGAATGCACTCACTAAAATCCCAAATCTTGGTATCTGCTTTAATTTTGTTTAGATGCCTCTGCCTACTTTCTTTTCTTAAAAAAATACAAAAAACTCCAACCAACCAACCAACAACCAAAGAGAAGAAAACAAAGAAACCACCCCAAACCCCAACAACTAAAACCCAAAGTGAGATATAAATAATTTGTTTTTCTATTTTACAACCTGGCTGTGACCAACAAAGCCATGAGCTCGGGAAAATGTTCTCATTCAGATCACAAAGGGGACTTCAAGGACTTCTGCATCCCAAATAAGTCCGTAGGAACGGAGTTCCTAAAACGTTAGAGCTGACAAATCCTTGCTCTGAGCTGTGATATTTCTGCATCATCATCTTGCTTTCCCCACATTTTGTGTTCTGGTACTTCTTGTTGTCACACAACCTTTCTGGTAATCAAAAAATGGTTCTGCAGTAAATCCCATGCACTGTGTTGTCATGTAAGATAGAAATCGATCATCATTAGCACCCCACACTAGATGTGCTAGAATTAATGAAAAACTTCTCATCACTGCTTTAATATAATTTCTGTGAATTACAAAAAGACAGAGATACAGCGAGAGACAGAGAGACAGAGAATGAGAGAGGCAAAAAATGCCAGCGATTTTTATGTTAAAGAGCCACTTGTGATGTAACATCACAGCTCTGTTGTACAGACAAAACCAGAAATCAAAAGGGGTTTGGGAAACAGGAAAGGGAGGCTGAGGAATCATTTTTGAAACTTTCTGCTGTTTTGAAGGTTGGGCTTGATGATCTGCCACCATCAAGGGTTCTATGATGGTCTGTCTTTAGAGATCCATCATCTTGTTCAGATCTGTCCAGCTGGAGGAGACTGAGGGGAGACCTCATTGCAGGGACAACTTTCTGAGGAGGTGTAGAGGAGGGGCAGGCACTGATCTCTGCTCTGGGGGGACCAAGGACAGCACCCAGGGAATGGCTGGAGTTCTGACAGGGCAGGGTCAGGTGGGATCTCAGGACAAGGTCCTTCCCCCAGAGGGTGGTGGGCACTGACCAGGCTCCCCAGGGCAGTGGGCACGGCCCCAAGGCTGCCAGAGCTCCAGGAGTGTTTGGATGATGCTCTGGGGCACAGGGTGGGATTGTTGGCGTGTCTGTGCAGGGCTGGGGGTTGGACTCCGTGATTCTTGTGGGTCCGTTCCAACTCAGCATTTCCTGGGATTCTGAGATTCTTGTTAAAAATGAACAAACCCTGAGGATTTGCTAGTCAAGATTTGAAGTCAAGACACAGCTCTGACATTGCTCTTCTTTAGGGATAAATTCATCCAACAGATAAATAGTTGATGAAAAAAACTGAAAAAGTCACAGCTCTGGGAACAGATTGGTACCTGTGCCCAGAGAAGCTGTGTCTGCCCCATCCCTGGAAGTGTCCAAGGCCAGGCTGGAGCAACCTGGGCTAGTGGAAGGTGTCCCTACCCATGGCATGGGGTGGCACTGGATGGGCTTTAAGGTCCTTCCCACTCAAACCATTCTGGGATTCCTTGACTCCCTGCAGAAAGAGAGAAAGAGCTAAAAGGAGACAAGAACAGCTCAAAACGTTTGCTGAGCCCTGTGTGTACAGATCCCTGTGTGGGAGGCAGTTTGTTGCTCCTGCCTTTTATTGTCTCCTGGGGCAGGAATAGACAAGCAAAACTGTGAGAGAGGAGAAAGTAACACAAAAAAATGGGGCAGGTGAATAGAAGCAAGGCAGGAAAAACTTTGAATGGAAAAGACAGGAACCTGAAAGTTTCTGAGTGGTTTTAAGGGTACTTAAAGCTATGAGAAAATATATTCTCTCCTGGTTTTTAATCCACCTTTGATAAAACAATAGGTTACTACCCTCAGGCACATACTTTACCCTTGTATATCCTGATAGCCATTAGCAGGTCATGTATCTTGTTTGACTGCCAGCATTCGGGAAGAAACATTTCTGAAACCTTTGTAGGCACGTAATACCAGGATATTTCTGCACAGAACCTGATAAATAGACACAGGAAATTTCTTTTCAGTGTCAAATGACAAGCAGAATTAAGGTAAAATATCCAGTATTTCCAATCTTATTATTTGTACATCAGGTCATGCCAGGCTGAGAAAATGCATCGTAGAATCCCAGAATGGTTTGGGTTGGAAGGGACCTTAAGGATTATCTCACCCCACCCCCTGCCATGGGCAGAGACACTTCCCACCAGCCCAGGTTGCTCCAAGCCCCGTCCAACCTGGCCTTGGCCATCATTTGGGCTTTGGTCTCCTTCCCTGTGTGTTGTGGAACTGCATCCCCCTCTAGGGAGGGCTCTGCTTGTCTTGGCTCCCAACAGGAGGGACCAGCTCCACTACAAGATTTAAATTGCCTGAGTGAGGTCTCTCAAGCACCCCGTGAAAGGCAGCAGTCGACAGGTTATTTATTTGTTTTCATTCCCCTGACTTGTTAACACTTAGTTGTGAATTTCTGTGCTGGAATAACTTACCTTTATAATCACACTCAGCTGGAATTTTTGTATCTGAGATACAGGAAAGAATATCTACTCATCACTCTGTCAAGTTTTGTTTTATGCACCTCATTTTTTTTTCTTTTCCACATTCATAATAAAAAAAAAAATCATAACATTGAGAAATAGTTATCTTCAGGGAAAAAAGAAAGAACTGGATCAAGTCAATCAGACTTATGCAAGTACAGAAACTTCTAACTTTTTATCCTTTCCTTTGTGAATATCATAAAATCACTGACTGGTTTTGATTGGAAGGAGCCTTAAAGAGCATCATGACCTGTGCAGGGCCAGGGGTTGGACTCAATGATCCTTCTGGGTCCCTTCTAGCTCAGGATATTCTATAACTCTGTGATTTTCCAGAAATCACCAAGACATAGGTTTTGAATCAGCAGCTTAACAAAGTGAAAGGATAAGAACGAAACCTGCGAGCGAATACAACCTCTGCGATGGGGCAGATTTGACCATCAACAGCTTTCAAAACATCCAGACACTCTCACCAAATAAATGGAAAGAGAAGGAGAAGGCAATAAATGGGATTATTGAGTAACAACCCCATTAGCCATGTGGAGAGGCCAACCCTGCTACCCAGTGAGGTTCACGAGGGACATCAGTTTCTCATGGAGCATTTGTCAGACTGTAGCTGTGGACACCTAGACTGTAGCTCTCCTTCCTTTTGTCACCAGCTTAACTGATTGCATTTGCACAGGTTGCATCCTAAAACAAAGCAATGGATGCATTTCCAAAGGCATCTCTTCACCACACAGGGCAAAATAGCCGAGGAAGCAGATCAATCCTCAGCTCATGTCTGCAAGGTGTGGGCAGCCTGAAATCCCTCCTCGCCCCTGGCAGGTTTATGTTTATAGCTGTTATTTGAAAGGTGTTGAGGGAGTAGAGGGGCAAAGGAAAAATGTCATATTATCCACAGAAAGTGAGGGCAATTTTTTTTGCCAATGGCTCTTAAATAACACGGTATAAACCCATTAATCCTGTTCTCATTTTATCTTCACTGCAAAGTGCTTAACTGAGATTGATCCCTCTGAGGTGAAAATAATGTCCATGGGATTTCAAGGAGCAAACCCCCCATCTTACAGTAAATTAAATTGGTATAGCTGGACATTAGTGGATTATTTTATTATACTAAGGACAGCGGACATTTAGTCCACTTTCTGAAATATATTATTATATGGTCATTGGTTATATCCATTGCAGGACTATTCCCACAGGAGCTACATTCCCAGTGAAAGTTAGACCAGGATCTGTCTTCCTCCTTGTGCAATAGCTGAATGAAGCTGAAGCTAAAGTTGCCATATAAGCAGTCCCAAATTTTAATGGATTTCCTTATCAATTTATTTCTGCCCACACAGGCAGGCAAAGGAGCAAAATCTGGAGAAGGCAGGAGATTTTTAGGGCAATGAAGCTCCTTTTAGTCCTGCTTTGAAAGAAACTTATTAGATCAGCAGAGAGATGCTTTAGGACAGAGGCTGTTGAATTAGATGCTTGTTTTTTGCCAGGGCTCCGAGAGCATCCCTGAGAGCTCAGTCTGGCCCTGGAAATGGGGCAGGTCCTCCATGGGACTTCTTCAGTTCTTCCTTTCGAGCTTCCCTGGCCCTTCCCCAGACACCCAAACCCCAGGAGGCGAGGGCTGCCCTGGAGTGGGGTGTTTTAGTGCCTTTCCCCACACTGCAAAGCCCTTGTCTCCTAGTTAAATCCTGGGGCACCTGAGCCTGTCTCAACCCCCTGCATGGGACTGAACTGGGCCAGGAGCTCACGGCTTTCTGCTCTCTGTGTAACCCTGCCCTTAAACTGGAAAAGGCAATGGATCAGAAGGATCAGTTCCTTGAGGAATTCCTCTCCAAAATGTGTTTGGGTGAGGAGATATCTAACTGGTTTCCCTATGAATCGCTATTGCCTCGTTCTGTAAGGAAAGTATCAAGAAGAGCTGTAAGAACTGAGCCAAAATCAGTTTTATGGTCATCCAGGGCAAATTGAACAGATGTTCTTAAATAGATGGAGAAGTTATTTTTCACCCAGTCTTTCAGGTGCTGGAAAGGCAGTCTTAGGTCTCTCCAACATGTAAAATCTGCATTCTGCAAAGCCTCTAACTGCAGGGTTTTTACCTTTTTGCGAGCTTCACTTTGCACATGTGAAAGAACAACATTTTTTCCCTTGTTTTACTAATTCATTCCTAACCAGCTCTTCCACCTCCTTATTGCCTTGTGATAACACAAGGGAACCAGGTAGGCAGAGGGAAACCAATGACATGATCAGGGCCAAGGGAGCATCCGGATTCTCCCTCTGGCAGGGCTATCATAGTGGGATGGACATTCCATGGCTTATGGGAGAGTCCCAGCAGGATACCCCAGCAGGATACCCCAGAAGGAGAGGCTCCCTGCATCACCTTGCAGACAGAAGAGAGGTAGGTGACTTATTATGGCATGTGGTCTAGTGGAAGGTGTCCCTGCCCATGGCAGGGACTTGGAGCTGGATGAGCTTTAAGGTCCCTTCCAAGCCAAACCATCCTGGGATGGATCCTGTGATATGGGGATTGTGCCAGGATAGTCAGGCAGGGAAAGGGAGAGATTTGGGTGAGCTATGAAAGGCCAACAAACCCTGCGTGTCTCTCTGCATTGCCCATGTGTGTATGTGCAGGGTGGAGTCCAACCTGTGCTAATTCCAAATACCCTCCCAGCCTCATTAGGGGCTGCACCCGGTCACATGGAGGGGCAGCACCTTTGTCAGACCACGAGAAAACAGTATTTCTTTTGCTTTAAAACCACTGGGATGGCCACAGATATTCCATAAAATGTTTCCTTTGCTTCCCAGCAGAAGCCTGCCAGTCCTGCCAGCCCCACAGGCAGGTCAATCCTTCGCATGCATCACTACAGTGACACTATAGGTCCTTAATTCCTGGAAATAAAGATCTAATGAAGCAGATCAGTGTGGGCACATACGGAGCTGAATGGAAATTGTTTAGCAGCATTTGCAAATTGAGTTTGCTTGGGATCTGTAATCTGTTGCATGTTGAACGTTCTCTCAGTTGGAAAAAGTGTTGGGTTTTTTTCTCATGTCTGATCTTTATTCTTAAGCAGAGGGTCCATGGTTGGATTTGATGATCATAAAGGTCCTTCCCAACCTAAATGATTCCATGATGCTTTGATTATTCACCTTAAGAAAGAGTGGCAGAATTGGGCAGTACAAAAATAATGTTATATTCTACTACCTCATCATTTATACACGAATTTCTCAATTTTCCTACCAGAATATGAGCAGCTACCTTGAAGGATCACATCTGAGGGCATCACCAGCCTCTGGGAAAGATTCTTTGGTTCCTCCCTTGCATCTCACACAGGACAAGGACAAAGCTCATTAAATAATTCCAGTGAATCGTCCTTGGAAAACCTTCATTCCCCTCCCTCCCCTCCCAAAGAACAGCAAAACATTTAATTTCTGCACAAATTCTGTTTGTTTTTTTTTTCTAGATAATAATCATGAGTGAGGAGTTGGGAGAGGAATACAGGTTGTGTATTATAGATGTAAAATGCCATCAGTGCTTGTTGTTTTGCTGGGTGAATATTTTGTATAGAATTTCTGAGAACGGAGTCCTTCAAAACAAAATGCTGCTGTTTCAGAAAGAAAGAAAAAAAAAAGGATTCAAGTTCAAGGCTGTTTATCACCAATGTGCACCTCAAAACCTGGGGTTATTGTCTTCTCTCTGTTTTATAATTATGCATTGAAGCAGAAATGTTTTTTTTTTCCTAGCTGAAAATTCAGCATAGAAGAATAAAACTGATGACAAGAGATAATTAATTCAGGGGAGCACACAGAGAAACTCATTAAAAGGCAACAGATTGATGACATCTGTTAAAGCATTAAATATATATCCCCAAAGCAATAATGTTGGTCTTTGATCCTTTTCTTTCCAGACAAATGCAACAGATTTTTATAGACTTTTAAAACCATCTTTTTTTTTCATTCAGATTAGTAGGAAGTTGACTAAAAGGTCTTGGTATTTGTTCAGAAATAGGATATATTTGTCTTCCTCATCAACATGAGGAAGAGAAAACTGTAACACAACAGGTTGAGCTTTAAAATAGTCATTCAGATCACAAATCAGGCTGCATGGAAAGCAGGCCCTCAAAAGACCTAGGCTGAAATTAATTAATTTAATAGTAATTATGACCTTCATCATAGACATTTAAGGGCGACCTGTAAGAACAATCCCCAATAATCTCTCTCTGGATCATTTAATTCATGGAATCTCCATGTTTTCCCACTCCAAATCCTTTGAGAATTTGTTACAACTAACTCACTTTGCTGTCTTTGTGCAATGCAATATTAATGCTTTGAAGTTACTTCAAGAATAAAGAAAAAAAAATCAAAAGGAATGGATATTTTAAAGACTTACATTCACTAAGATTTGGGAGATGCAAGAGAAAAATTCTGCTGGAGGGTGAAGAACTGGGTTGTGGGAATGTTCAATCCATAACAACAGATATCCAAGGTGTTCAATCCATAACAACAGATATCCAAGGTAAGTCCTACAAAACACTTTCTGTCAGGCGGCATTTGGAAAACTACAACAGAGTTTGAGTCAAATTTGTGGAGACCTCCCAGTGATTTGCACATTATAGCAAGAACATGGCAAATTATACACTTAACTGTCCCTGGATGATTTTCTTTCAATAAAAGGAAAGAAATTGCAAGCCAGGTAAAACCTTCATTGCTACCAATTGGAGTGCAATGAAAGAGTGTGTACTTATCACCTTGCAAACTCTGGAATGTATTTTCCTAATTAAAATGGCCCTTTTGCACAAAGTAAAACAAGTTTTGCAGCCTGAAGATATTCTTAAGTGAAAAATCAATCCTTCATATTGTTTTTCTGGTATTATCCATATCTTTGTAGGTATACAGGGGTGAGCAGTGGCCTCTGCATTTTGTAATGGATAAGAAAACTTAGAATCCAACAAAATTTTTCACACAAGTGGGAAATATACCTTTTGGGGGGATTTTTAAAGATCTCTCTCCATTTGTGTTATCAAAACCTAGACTGAGAAATTTCCATGTAGAAAGCAAATAAGAGCTGGTAAGTAAAGCCAACAAAGTATGGCTACAAGTTAAATTAATGGTATGATAAATTATAAATGTGTAAATGGAATATTTATAAAATTCACAAATATTTCATGCACTTGAAAAGCTGGTGGGCACATGTGCATGGATGTATAAAGAAGAAATCTTTAGTGACAGCAGATATACAGTCCTAGTTAGAGTTAAAATTATGTTTTCTTTTTTTCTAATGGCAAAACTGCCCCATTCCTGGCTCTGCTGCCAGACAGAGGGAAATGAAGCCACATTTTTGTCATACTGGGAGAAACTGGGAAGCTACTGGAACACACAGGCATCTGAGTGCCCTGCCAGAGGAGTGTTGACTAAGTCCAGCCCCTCTGAGCAGCAATAACACTGGCACATGGCACACAGTCCTGCAGCTCTGCATAGAAGACATTATTTAACTCAACCTTTAAATAATCCTGATAAAAACACATTTTTCTACCGATACTCAGCGAGGAGTTGAGTGTGTCTGGTTTTATTCATGCAAGCCCTCAGTGTTCAGATTTCCTTGGGCAGGACTCTATGGAGCAGCCAAATTGGAAAGGTGAAGCCTGGCTTGCATCCAGACTTGTTTCAGGACATTGGCAAGGACTCAGGACCCAGCTTGGTTAGGTTTAGTCTAAACTCACCTTGGCCTTAGGTTTATGGAGGTGTAACCACGGTGTTCCCAAGGGTGATAAAGTCGATTTTTGGAGGCAACTTTTAAGCACACAGGGGTGATCAGGAGCCACTGAACAGCCTGTTTCTTGTCTCAGCCAGCAGAGACAATGAGGATGAGCAGATCCAAGGTGGGGCATTCTTGATTCCCAGTCATTAGGATTTGAGAAATACCAATTTTAATGGTTTTATAGTTAGTTCTAGGACGATCGTTCGGTAAAGAACAGCTTCCCTTTTTAAGAGAGATGAATTAAAAATGAAAATGGGAGAGTTTCTTGTATTTATTTGATTTCTATAGCACCTTCTTCCTGAGTGCATGAGGATTTTGTTACTTTATAATGATATTGTCTATATTTACCTTGGAGAAAACTTCATTACTGACAAGATTATTAAAGGACTTCTCTGTTTGCTGTTGCCTTTGCATGTCATTCAATGTTATCCCATTTTTTACATTCTTAGATATAGCAAGAAGTGGAGTTTCTTTAGAATTTGATATTTCATAAGTCATACTTTATTTCTTTCTTAGCCCCGCTGAAAACTAAATTAGCCTACTGCTTTTTTCTCCCCAAAATGAGAAGTTTTCCATGCTTTTAGGATAACTTTATCCTTCCTTGAAATCATAACCAGTGAGCTGATGAGATTCTCTTCATTTACTACAATTACAGCATTGCTAAACAACTTGGAATTTGTGAACAATTCCATGGGTTTCATTTCCTGCATTGCTATTTTAAATCTAAGTGAACCTTCCCATTTCCAGGATTATATTCTGCCTCTGCCCCTCTTTATGCCTAAAGAGAAGAGATTTTGCTGTGGCTGCCCCTGGATCCCTGGAAGTGTCCAAGGCCAGACTGGACAGGGCTTGGAGGACCCTGGGCTGGTGGAAGGTGTCCCTGCCCCTGGCAGGGGGTGGCACTGGGTGGGCTTTAAGGTCTCTTCCAACCCAAATCACTCCATGATTCTTGTATTAAATAAAATAAAGAATGTTTCTACTGGAGATCTGACAACTGCACTCCTCTAACTCCAGCATGAATTTTAATGCTGCTTGAAAAATTCACACATCAGAAAAAGAAAATCTCAGCACATGTTTCCTCATCTGGTGTCAAAATTGGCAATATTTGAGGCAGAACAGGGAGAAATAGTCCATAAAGTTCTATCATTATTAGTTATCTCGTGTTGTCAGCAACTGTCACATTGTGATTTCCATAATGTTAACGCAGTGTCACCACTGACACCGGAGTGTCTAAGAGCAGCACAGGACAGTGCTGCAACCACATTGCAAGCTTGTGCCATTAGACCTCAAAATGACATTTTTAATAGCAATAGCAGAATTTTAATGCCCCATGTTTAGTCTTCTTTCCAGCAGTTTTCGGTGCTGTCTTATCAGAGGCATCAGCTTTCCCCAGGCCTGGCACAGCGTCAGGGCACAAATATCATCTCACACTTCACACTTGAGGTGCCACGTGCCGTGTGGTGGTACTTGCTTGGAGCTTTGATTCCCTATTTTTCCTTTTCTCCACTTACTGAGGGAGCAAATTGCTTTCCCATTATAGTGTAATGATGCAGGAGGGTGGTATTTTCTCACAATAGAAAATAAAAAGGAGCTGTCTTTCTGAGCAAGAAAACACAGCCATTAAAAAGTATAAATGCTATTAAGCAGAATAAAATTAGCTTCCACTGGATATTGTGATAAATAGCAGATTAATGCCATGAAAAAATTTGCTGCTAAGGCTTCTCTTTCCATTGCCTTTCTCAAATCAGGTTTGTTTTCTATACTTATAGTTTACATATAGTTAGATACAGCTATAGTTATTATAGTTCTTGTTAGTCATAGTTATAGTTGTTATAATTATAGTAATAGTTAGTTATACTGTCCTTTGCAAACTTTTGATTAAATTGATGATTTCAGAACTGTTTGAACGTGTACCCTGAGCCAAAAACTCCTAAAGATAATGTTTAGTGACAGGCAGAACTCTAAGTCCAAGTGGCAGGAAATAAATTTTCCTCAAGCAAAACTACTTGTTATTGTTAGGATTAAAAACATCATTAGATAAAAATCTTTGCCAAACGGTTTGTAAAGATAAGGACCACTTTCTGTATTTCTATAGGCTTGACACTTTCACCTTCACATTAAGATACAAGATTCAAGTCTCTTTTATTTCTCCTTCTTGTAATTAATTATTTACACAGCTTAGAACAAAGACTGGAGGCACCTCAGCTGAGAACGGGCACCTGGGCAAAATAAGTGCCTAGAATTTTGAGTGCCTAGAATTATGCAAATCCATTTCACAATCTAATTTTTGCTTCAAATTTTCCATTTGAAGTATATATGTTCATGATTTCTTTCTATCCACACATTGCTTAGTGAGGATGTCTAGTGAGGATGTCCCACCGTGATGTGTCCTACATGACTGGGGGGGGGGAATCTAACAATTAAAACTGATTTTAATCTGTTTTTAGCACCTTTTTATCATGTGGCAACCCCCTTGAGTTAAGGGGCCCCATTTAACAGTCCCGTGATTTGATTAATTCAAAACAGGGACACAGATCAGCGTGAGCTGAGTGACAACCCTCATTTGAACAAAAGAATGAAATAAAAAGTATTGCCTCGTGTATAACACTGAATCTGCAGCTTAGAAACACATGGGAAATTACAACTTGTCTCCACAGAATAACATGATTTAGTGAATCTGTAGAACTCAGTTTAGCTATAATTAACTCACTATTGCATAACAATTTCTGACATTTAGTTAAGTACAGTCAAGTGCATAAATATAAAATTGAAAACACTAGGCTAGGGTGAACTTTTACACAAGGAATCCCAAAGGACCATGAAACATGTATAAAATACCTATATATTTTTTTGCCATCTATTATTTCTATTAAATGTTCCTTCCTTCTCCTCCTGTCCCTGAAGAAATGGAATGAAATAAAATTGTTGGGACCAAATTCTCACCTTGTAAAAATTATTATTAGAGTTCAGGAAGCAACCAAGTCTGAATCACATAAAAGAATCTAAGATACTCTTGCTGTCACTTCTGGCCCATAAAATATGAATCCACTTTGTGTTCACAGGCTGATAAAAGCAGTGAGGACTTTGGAACCACTACCTTTTTACCCTTATTACTTAATAGACTCTCTGCTTTCTTCCTGTTCAGCAGGTAAGTGCATTTCAGCTCTAAACTCTCCTGTGTGGGATTATGTATTTCTTCATTACATCTTTAAATCCTTCCATGCCATTATTCTCCTCATGCTGAATGCACAATGAACCTTCAGCTCTGGGTCTTTTTGCCAAGTGTCCTCTCTCTCCTCTTTCCAATAACTCATTAAACCCAGATCTTCCAGGAATCCCTCCTGCTTTGTTTTTGCTGATCATTAATCTCTCCATGCTTCTCACTGCTTTAAATCCTGCTCAAATCTCCATTCCCTCCCCGTCATGAGGTGAAGCTGACTCCTTCCTGTAGCTTTGATTAAGGAGAAGATGTAAATCCCTCACCATGTGGAGACTTTAAACAACCACGAGGGGGAAAAAAACCCAGATAGTTTTTCTCATAACTTGAAAAGTGAAAATATTTGGTCAGAGGACTTTGCATAGAGAGAAGGACCCTGGTTGGTAGCTTCCCCAGACATGGTTTCTTGGGGGAATTATTTATTTCTAGTATAAAATGTATCATCTATCAAACTATGAATGATTTGGCCTTGCAAACTCTTTCAGAATCCCTTGGAAGTGTATTGATTGGAGCAATAAATTGCTTTACTTTCTAGTAGTATTCCCAGGCTTTTCCATGCATGTGCCTGCCCTTGCAGCCAAAATTTTGCTGTAACTCAGATTTTTCGTACAATCGAAATGGTACAAATTTTATTTATAGAGCTAAAATCTTAATTATTTTAGTCCAGTCAATGTGTAGAGTGCCCCAGCCGAATTAATCAGCTTTTACTTGTGGTCCAGCTGCAATGCTCTGTATTAGTTATTAATACTCATAAAGGTGACAGGTGAGAACTTCTGGCAGCTGCCTCTGGTGTTCCACCTCATCCTTGCAGAGCTCCTCAGAGCCCCTTCATCATCCTCCAGGAAGATCCAGTGGGAAGGGACAGGACAGGGATGGCACGAGCAATCAGAGCACGAAGTTCTCCTCTGGGAGGGACTGTGATGGTGCTGCTGGTGTTTTCTTCCTCCTCAGCCACTTGCCCATTGGATTTAGACATTTTATTTACATTCCGCTTCCTTTTCATGGTCTTGCAGCTAAAGATTGACAACTATAGTTTCCCTCAGCCCAATTAATGCAGAGGGATAGGATTTGTAACCAAGTGGTAACCTGGTTTGGCCTGAATTTTAATGTGTGTGGTATTGGCAGAGCTGAAATAACATTGGCAAGAACCAGGTGGCCACAGGCAAAAATAATCCTAAAACTGAGTTAGCTGGAGACAAATCCAACACCTGCTCTGTCAGGTCAATACAAATTCTCTGGCTTCTTACTAGTCAGAGAAAAATGAGAATACCCAGGTTATATCCTTTCCACTTGTCAATATTATAGTGGTGGCAAGGAAAAGAATTTATGCACGTGTCCAGAAATTCTTCTCTTGACATCAATGGGACACTGCAATTTGGGTCTGTCTATTTTCCACATGATCCTCTGATATCTTGGACACACAATCCTGAGGCACGCAGCTACAACAGAAGAAAATGGAGCTGGAAGAAAATGATATTTGAATAAAAGGTTTAATAATGTGGGCATGTCTGAGCCTCATTTAGGCAAAAGAGGCAGGAAAAATGGGCAGGGTTAAAGTAATAAATCTCAAACATCATGAATGTAAATTGACAAATACCACAGATTTTTAACCCTGAGAGAAGAAACTCCTGTCACCCCCTTCACACTGAAGACCAGGATTAATTCTTCCCCACTGTTGTCTCGTCCTTATGCTGCTTCCATTTGAATACTTTTGTTCACCTGCAGCCCTCTCCTCCTTCTGCTTGTGATTAAATCACCCTGAGCTATCTTTTGTGACAAATTCAACAAGGAGATTGGGGTTTGCATATTTGATGGGTTTTATGCCCAACTAATGATAATTATTGGTTAAAATATTAGGGGTTTAACACACTTTGGTCTGTTATATAGGACAACATCCAATTCTAATGGCAATTCCCTGTCAGCTATTCCTATACCTTACATATGCCAACAATAATTACCAAATTGCTGCCAGTGTCAAGATACAAAGATAACACACGCCATTGACAACAGCTGCATAATTTACAAGGTTTCAGTCTAGAAACTGCTTAAGCTGCTCCTAACATTTTATACTATACAGAAAACATTTGCTGTAACTCTTTTTTTTTTAATTTTTCCATCTAAACTTTCCTCCTTTCCCTTGTTCTGTGTATTTAGTGATGTTTCCAAGCTGTCCCAGCCAGGACTGAACATCACTGAAATTACAGCTGTTTCTTGCGATGCTTCCTGTTCCCTCCTCTCCTTTGTCAGATTTCGTGCCACTTAAATTTTATGGCTATTAAGTTCTTTTTACCAGCGTATTAAGAAAGAGAAAATTACTCTGTTTATGACCCTGGGGCCTGTGCTGTTCCATTAGTGACCTCCCTCTTTATCAAATTGCTTCAAATGCTGAACACTGCAAAACTTTCCTATGGAAACAATAAGGTTTAGAAGCTTCTTTCAGCATGGAGGGTCCATTAGCGGCTCTGTAGAGGAATCCTGGTGGGGTTCCTTGGAGCACCAGCTCTGTCCTGACTGATCCCTCTGACCCATAGCAGATGTTGGAGCTACTTCTGAGCTCCGTGGAGGGGCCCAAGTGTGGTGCATTTTGGGCCTCTGCAGAAATATGAATCCCCGTAGTGTTAAATAACTTCAAATAAATAAATCTGGTGTGAACCACTCAACCTCCACGTGTGGGATACCGAAAGAAACCATCAAAGGGTGTTGGACTTAGCCCCAGAGAGGCTGTGGCTGCTCCACCAATACTGGTCCTAACTGGGCTGGAGGAGAAGAGCCTGAGCTGGTGTGTGACCTGTGTGAATGTCAGAGGACAGAAACCTTTGAACAGGAATTGTTATGCACCTGCAGTAACCCGTCCTGCCTCACAAATAAACTTTAAATAAGCTGTTTCCACCATGACGAAACGAAATATCCTTCTTTAAAGAGTGATGGGGCTGACAATTAAGGAGAAGGGAAATTAAAGGTGTGTGTGGAAGTTAAAAGGATTAAATAGGTATGTAGAGAAGCTGAGGGTTTTAATCACTGTGAAAATCTCTTCTAGAAGGCTCACAGAGTCAATGTGTTTACTACAAACTTTATCTTGACCATCTGCCACCACTAATCAGATGCAAATGGCACTTGGAGTTTGAAGGGAAACATATTCAGGACCTGAGATCCCTCCTGGATAGCAAGCAGCTAAAAGTTTATCTGAACACCACACTTCATTTGAGTTTGTTTACCTCGGAGGAGAACAAGATTAAGGATGGAGCAGATGTTCCTGAAAACCACGAGGTGATAACCTGGGAAACAAACTCGAGGGAGTAAAACACACCCAGGGAAACAAATCCAGGTTATGGTGGATAAGCAGGTCCTTTCCTCATCGGACTATTGTGATGATTGTTGCCAAAAGCCTGAAGAATTGCACTTGCCAACCCACATTTGGACATTTCGACGCACGGCTCTTGGGGAATATCAGCATCACATCTGATAAGGCACCACAGTTGTCTGTCCTCATTTGGGGTGAAGGACTCTTTGTGTCCAAGGAAAACAAGGACGAGGTGGGAGCTGTGGTGAATTTTTTGTTGCTGTTTTCCAGCAAAAGGAATTTTCTTTTAAAAACCCCTGTCATTTTCTATTGTTTTATACCTGCTTATTTTTGGTTGGCATTTTAGGGTTGAATTGAAAACTTGAAGAAAGATGACTGGAATGAAATCATTGTGTATTGTGTGTTAAAATTCTGTGTTTGTGTTGGTTTTTTTTGTTTGGGCTTTTGTTTGTTTGTTTTTTATTCCCAAAGGGATAACCTGACATTTATAATCAGCCAAATCTTAAAAAATAATTAAAAATAAAAATCCAACAAAATCAAAAAAAGGTGAGGTTTTCCTAATGGAGGATCATTACTTTTAAAATCCATATATGAATATTGATGACCTAAAAGTTTTTTGTAAAAGAAAAGTCATAGGAGGTAGTAAACAATGGGGATTGACAGGTTTTGATTGTATTTAATTTTGTTTTGACATGTCTGGAATGCAGAGAAGATTTTAAATGTCTAGAGCATACAAGAACAAATTCCAATTAATAGAAGATGAGGAGGAGAGAAAATAGCATGCAAGCCTTCAATCCAAATGCTCCCTTCCCTTCCCTTCCCTTCCCTTCCCTTCCCTTCCCTTCCCTTCCCAGCCCCAGCCCCAGCCCCAGCCC